>PVHT020000015.1:2465998-2589053 GCA_004024745.2 Catagonus wagneri
CATAAAAAGAAAAAAAAATTAAGAGATCTATCCAAAAAAAAAGGTTGGGATGTGGGCATCATCCCCTGTTCACACTTCCCAGTCTTAAAACTGTAACTTCAGTAATAAATCCAGATAATATAGCAGAGAGGAAGAGGGGAAAAAGGAAAAGACTGCTCAGATTTGTGTTTTGAATGCTGTAGTAAAGTTACAAATACTCTCTGATGTATTATAGTAGGACATATTCTGTCTCTATTGCTTTTTATCAAATGAATGGAACTTATTTCACCAACAGGAAATTTGTGTTCTCCAGTCCTCTGAAAAGGTGAGAAGCTGACATTTTGTTGACAATGATTACATTTCCCAAGAAACTAAGAAAGAAATAGAAGGTCATGTTGTATGGATTCATTGATTCCGGTTTTAGGTTAAGATGTATCTGTATCTATATTTTTCTGTAAATGTATATACACACACACATCTTAATCTGAAATCGTAAGCAATGTGTGGGTGTGTGGATATGTGTATATTCTCACCACTGAAAGAAATGTTATTTCTTAATAACATTGTTATTGTGAGTAAAATTGTTAATGTGAAGAACTTTACAGACTTATATCTTCGTTTTTAGAATCCTATGCTGCTATAACAAAGTTACACAAACTGAATGGCTTAAAACAACAGGAATTTATTTTCTTTGGGTTCTGGAGGCAAGAACTCTGAAACTGTGGTGTCAGTAGAGCTCTTCTCTCTCTTGAAAGCTCTAGGGAAGAGTTCAGCCTTGTCTCCTCCTAGCTTTGGTGGTCCCAGCAATCCTTGTTGTCCCTTGGTTTGTGGCTGCTCACCAAGTCTCTGCCTCAGAGTTCACATGGACTTCTTCCTTGTATATGTTTTTGTGTTTGTCCAAATCTTTCTTGCATTATGAGGACACTAGTCTTTGGAATTAGTACCCAGCCAAATCCAGTATAATTTCATTAACTTGATTACATACATCTATAAAGACTATTTCCAAAAAGGTCACATTCTGAGGCTCCTGGGGGACATGGGTTTTGAGAGGATACTCTTCAACCTAGTACAGTCTGCCCTCTGCCTCCCCAAAGTCATATCTGTCTCATACAAAAATACAAAATAAAAAAATATACTCACCCTATCCCAACATCCCCAACAGTCTTAGATCATTCTGGCTTTAACTCTACATCTAAAATCTCATCGAAATACAATCAAGTCAGAGAGTTCCAAATCTCATTATTTAAACATTCTAAATCAGGTGTGGGTGAGACTCTGGGTATGATTCACTCTGGACAAAAATTCCTCATCGTTTGTGGACCTGGAGAACAGAAAGCAAGTTATCCGCCTGCAAGTACAATGGTGATACAGGCATAGGATAGACATTCCCATTACGAAAGGGAGAAATTGGAAGGAATAAATGTTAACAATCTCAAGCAAATCTGAAACTTGGAAGGGTTTCAGAGTCCTCCACATATTTTTTTGGCCTGAAAATAATCCTATTTGATTCAATCCATCCTTTGGGCCCAAGGAGGCTCTGCCAGCCCCTGCTTCTGTTCCTGTCTCTAGCTTTTCTCCCTCTGAATTCATGGGTCTGCTCTTATAGTCATTATTTTTCTTGAAGAACAGTTCATGTTTGTATGTAACTAGTTCAATGTTTCTACCTGTAGAATCTCTGAAGTCTGATAAGCTTTATACCTTTCATCCTGTCTCTGGCTTCTTCAGTCAAAGCTTGCAGTGTTTCTCCTGATATAATATCCTTAAAAAACTTGTCAGTCTTGCATATATGTCAAGGGTATCCATGCCATTATAGAACCAAAGTCTTTATTGGGAGAACCCTGACTAATACAGATTTTGGTTCTAGAGGATCAGAATTTTAAGGATGAGGTTTTGTTTTTGTTTTTGTCATGCCCATGGCATGTGGAAATTCCTAGGCCAGCGATCAGATTCAAGCCACAGCAGTGACAACTTGAATCCTCAACTGCTGGGTCATGGGGAGGTCCATGGATGAGGTTTTTTGAATTGGGTTCTGGGGTTTCTGAAATTGGCTCTCTAATTTTGATTAAATTTAGAAACCCTATTTCTAGTAGTAAAGATAGCACTCATAGTCCATGGCATAATCTGACAGTATAGATACAAAAAATATCACTGTTAGATACCCCTAATCAAACACTTGTAAGAGGAAAGCATCTAAATGACTGTGTATGTGATACTCTGGAACATTTTTGGCAAACTCACTAGTAAAGTAATGCTGGCTAGTTGCTCCTAAGGTTGCCAGACTCTTGTCGTCTGTGACAATCAGAACTTTGGTTGCACCTGGAGATCAGCTTAAGAAAAACACAGGGATGGGAAATGCTGTGAAAAGCAAGGGACCCGAGCAAACTCAGGGTCTGCTTTTTATTAGGATTGTGAACAAAGGCTATGTGCAGAAGTGTGGGAAGCAGAAATTTCAAAGAGATTACAGACACAACTTCCTAAGCCAGCACAGGCAGTTTCAAGGTTTTCTCCTGGTGAGAAAACTACTATCAACAAAGTCACTGGAGCATTTATCTAGGCCATAGTACAGCTGCTTGCATACCAGCAAAGAGACTGCATTAGTCCCTTATTTTATCTTAGCAAAGTGGAGTCTGTTCTGTCCTAACACAACACTCTTGGAATACCAAGAGGGCATCATGGTTTTCCACCACCATGCATTCTTTCTCTATTTTATCTCAGCAAGGCAGCATCTATTCTGTTCTAGCATGGCCTTTTTGGCATTCCAAGAAGGTGTCATGGTTTTTCATGATCATGCATCTAAGCCCAAAGGCTATGGCCCTACTTTTTTCAACCCATACCAGACAAAGTACAGAAGGAAAACAAAAAAGAGCACAGGGATTTGAATTCCTAACTCAAACACTGCATAAATGTCCTGACAACACCTATGTGTACCCTGAAGAAAACTCTTATCTCCTGTAGCTGAAGGAACAAGATTATGGAAACTCCAATCCAGAATCTCATCCTCCTACTATCTGAATTACAAGGCAAATTGAATTTTCAACCTTGTAGGATGTCTACTGTCAATGTGAAAACACTGACTGGGAAGAAATGAGATATTAAAAGTTGGATTGGGGACTTGTGGGAAGACTCCAATGAATCTGGAGACATGGAGCCCCTACCTTCCGATGAATCTTCTTTGCCCATGGAAGAGGCCTCTCAATACCCTATCTGGGGGGATTAACGTTCCATGGTCTGAGAAAAATATAATTACAGCCTGTGAGGCAGTTTCCCTGGCAGACAATGCTGAGTCTCCAGGACCCAGCCCGATCATCTCTCTTTGCTTCTAGATTTTTAACTATACTCAAGTTCAAGCAGGCCCCTAAAGGTTAGGTACAAAGTATGACCCATGAGGAGATTCATTAGATTCCAAAAGAACTACTTAAGTCTTCTAATTTATGCAGATAGAAGTGCAGGAAAAATGTGTAAGAATGGATCCTAAGGGTATGGGAAAATTGTGGAAGAAACATGAATTTGGACCAGGCCAAATTTATTGACATGAGCTCACTAAGCAGAAATTCTACATTTAATGTTGAGGCCCAGCAAGTTAGAAAGGGCTCTAAAAGTTTGTATGGTTGGTTGGCTGAAACATGGCCAAAAGAATACCCCCAATGGGTGAGTTACTACTAATGCTGGACTTGCCTTTGTTTACTGTAGAAAAAGGGATTGATAGGTTTAGGGAGACTGGAATGTTTGAGTGCATTTTTCATTTAGAACTAACTCATCTATCCTGGTAGGGTCCAGAAGACATACTTTTCACCAAGACTATGAGAAATTAATTTAGGAGGAGAGCCCTGTCATTCTTAAAGAGCTCTATGATTTCTTTTCCATGTAGGTCACACCTTATAGTGGGATTGGTGGAATTGGAAAACATAAATGCAATGAAAGTAGTTGGATCCCAGGATTGCAAAGGCCAAGTGGCGGAATCAACCACCAAAGGCAAGGTGGCATTCAAATACCAAAGGTAATAGACAACAGAGTTTAGGAAGTAATCAAAATAGGCTGATTCACACTGATCTGCAGTGTTGGCTAATCATTATGGTGTCCCTAGAAATGAAATTTATAGGAGGCCTACTAAATTCTTTTTTTAATAAAAGAGAATTCACTTTATTAGTTTATTTGATTATAAAAGTAATACAGGCTAATTATAAAATGCAATACAAATAATGTTGAAAATAAAAATTATCATTCAGATATAACCACCATTAATATTCTCTATTATATTCTGCCCTTATTATAGAAAGGTATTTTTTAAAGAATATATTAGATATGTTCTTTGTATAGTTGTGTAACCTACATTTTAGACTTCATGATGGCCAGCCCTCTCAGTCAATAAATGGAAACCTACTAAATTTTTACTTGATCTGTATAAGCAAAAATTCTAGATCAAGTGAACAAAAGTCTAACTTGAATTATAAAAGCAGAGTTATGGAGCCTCCATCACTTCCCAGATATAGGCTAGTTTGTAGATTCAGAACTCCTTAAATGAAGGGCAGAACAGTTCTCCATGAGAAAAGACCAGTGCCTAAAATTTATACTGTTAATCTTCCCCCCAGCCTTCCACAAAGTGTCCTGCAGCCTTTTACCAGGGTAACTGTGCACTGGAGAAAAGGAAATAATAAGAGCTTTCATGAACTTCTGGACACTGGCTCTGCATTGACATTAAATCCAGGAGACCACTTAAAATGTCACTGTAGTCCACCAATCAAAGTAGGGGCTTATGGAGGTCGTGTGATCAATAAGGCTTTAGCTCAAGTCTGCCTCACAGTGGGCTCAGTGGGTCAAGGAACCCATTCTGTGGTTATTTACCTTGTTCCAAAATGCATTATTTGAATTGATATACTCAGCAACTGGCAGAATGCCCACATTGCTTTCTTGACCTGTGGAGTGAGGACTATTATGGTGGGAAAGGCCAAATAGAAGCCATTAAAACTGCCTCTCTCTAGGAAAACAGTAAATCAAAAGTAATATGACATTTGTTGAAGGACTGAAGAGTTTAGTGCCACCATTCATGTCTTAAAAGATGTGGAGCAGGGGGTGATGATTCCCACACATCCTCACTTAATTCTCATGTTTGGCCTTTGCAGAAAACTGATGGATCTTGGAGAATGACAGTGGATTATCATAACGACAGCTTGGTGGGGATTCCAATTTCAACTACTATATCATGTGGTTTCATTGCTTGAGCAAACTAACACATCCACTGGTACCTGGTGAACGATTTTCTACATAGCTATCAATAAGGACCGCTCAAAGTAATTTTCTTTCAGAAAACAAGGTTAACAATGTACCTCACTAGCCTATCTCTGGAATGTATCAGCTTTCCAGCTCTATGCCATAATTTATTTCACAGGGATCTTGACTGTCAATCCTTTCTCCCAAATATCACACTGCTTTTACTTTAATGACATTATGCTTATTGTACCTAGCAAATCAGAAACACAACTACACTAGACTTCCTGTTAAGACACTTGCACATCAGAGGGTAGGAAGTAAGTCCAACTAAAATGCAGGGGCTGGAATTCCCATTGTGGCTCAGCGGTAACAAGCTGACTGGTATCCACGAGGATGTGGGTTCAGCTCAGATCTGGCATTGCTGTGGCTGTAGGCTGGGAGCTGCAGCTCTGATTTGACCTCTAGCCTGGGAACTTCCATATGCCACAGGTGTGACCCCGCCCCCAAAAATGCAGGGGCTTTCTACCTCAATGAAATTTCTAGGTATATAGTGGTATGAAGCAAATTGAGACATCCGTTCTTCTTTTTATTTCTTTATAGGGCCTCACCTGTGCTGTAAGGAAATTTCCAGGTTAGGGGTGAATCAGAGCTGTAGCTGCCAGCCTATGTCACTGCCAGTCTATGTCACTGCCACAGCCATGCCAGATCCTAGCCACATCTGTGACCTACCCTGCAGCTTGCAGCAATGCCAGATCTTTAACCTGCTGAAGGAGGCTAGGGATTGAACCCACACCCCGTGGATACCAACTGGGTTCTTAACCTGCTGAGCCACAACAGGAACTCTGAGACATCTCTTCTAACCTGAAGGATAAGTTGCATCTGACCCCTGCTACCACCCAAAAGGAGACACAGTGTCTAGTGGGCCTCTTTGGAGTTTGAAAGCAACATATCACTTATTTGAGTGCGTTACTCCAGTCCATTCACTAAATGACCCAAAGAGCTGCTAGTTTTGATTGGGGGCCAGAATAAGAGAAAGCTCTGTAACAGATCCAGCCTGCTATGAAACATGCTATGCCACTTGATGGATATGATACAGCAGATAACAATGGTTCCTGAAGTGATTGTGAAAGATAGAGATGCTGTTTGAAGACTTTGGCAGATTTTCCCATAGATGAATTATAGCACTGGACCTCAGGATTTTGAAGTAAATCCCTGCTATCCTTTTCAAATAATTAGTCTCCTTTTGAGAAATAATTCTTCGTCTGCTATCGGTCTGCCTTATTAGAGACTGGTCTTTTGACCATGGGTTATCAAATTACTGTGTCACCTGAGCTGCCAGTCATGAACTGACTGGTATCTGATCCATCAAGCCATAAATTTGGGCAGGCACAGTAACACACTGTCTTCAGATGGAAGTGACATATATTTGATCGGGCCCTAAAGGCACAAGTAAGTTACAGAAAAAAATGACCCAAATGCCCTAAGCTCCCATTCCTGCTACACTGCCTTCTTTATCTCAGTATGCAACTGTGGCTTCATTGGATGCTCCCTATTATTAGTTAACAGAGGAAGACTCAAGCCTGGCTTACAAATGGTTCTGCATGCTGTATAGGCCCCAACCTAAAATAGACTGCTGTAGCACTATGGCTGCTCCCTGGGACACCCCTAATGACAGTAGCAAGGAAAAATCCTCTCAGTGAGCACAACATTGGACAGCGCTCTTTTTTTTTTTTTTTTTGGCCGCCCCACAGCATATGGAGTTGAGAATCAGCATATGAGCCAGGGATCAGATCAGAGCCACAGTTACTACAACGCCAGACTGTTTAACCCACTGTGCTGGGGCTAGGGGGTCGAGTCTGCATCGTGACACTACAGAGACGCCACCAGTCTTGATGCACTACAGCAGGAACTCCTGAACTGTGTTTTTGATTCTTTGCTTGAAGGAGAAATGGCTAGATGTTCAATTATAGGCCTATAAATGGACTTTGTCCCATGGGCTTGGGTTGAGGTTCAGAGATTTGGGAGAAACATGATTGGATAATTGGTGACAAGATAATTTGGGGTTGAGGTATTTTGACTGACCTCTCTAAATGAGTAGATGATGTGAAAATATTTGTTTCCCATGTGAACATTCACTAAAGGGTGTCCTCAGCAGAGGAGGATCATAATAATCAGGTGAATAAGGTCACCTGTTCTTTAAATACTAGTCATCTTCTCCAGTCATCCCTATCAATGGGCTCATGAAGAGTGTAGCCATGGTAGCAGGGATGGAAGGTATGCATTGGCTCAGCAACATGGACTTCACCAAGGCAGACCTGGTTATGCCACTCCTGAGTGTCCAATGCCAGCAGTGGAGACCAACAATGAGTCTACAGGGAGGGATGGACTGGGGGTTTGGGACTGGCATATGCACACTGTGACATATAGAATGACTGGCCAATGTGGATCTGCTGTATAGAACAGGGAATTCTACCTAATACTCTGTGATAATCCATGTGGGAAAAGAATCCAAAAGAGAATGGATGTGTGTACATGTATAACTGAATCACTTTATTTTTATATTTATTTATTTGTTTGTTTGTTTATTTGTTTGTTTATTTATTTATTTATTTATTGTCTTTTTGCCTTTATGAAAAGCCGCACCCACGGCACATGGAGGTTCCCAGGGTAGGGGTCTAATAGGAGCTGTAGCTGCCGGCCTTCGCCATAGCCACAGCAACGCGGGATCCGAGCCGCATCTGCAACCTACACCACAGCTCACGGCAACGCCGCATCCTTAACCCACTGAGCGATGCCAGGGATCGAACCCGCAACTTCATGGTTCCTAGTCAGATTCGTTAACCACTGAGCCTCGACGGGAACTCCTGAATCACTTTATTGTACAGCAGAAATTATCACCATGTTTTTCTTTGGCGAGCCCTAATACAATACTCACATTGTGTATTGAAGGTGAATTTCCTCCACATAAAGTCAACTGATTTTGGATGTTAATGAACTTTACAAAATACCTTCATAGCAATACCTAGATTAGTGTCTGATTATATAACTCAGTACTCAAGCCAAGTTAACACATAAAACTAACCATCACAACTTCCACTGCAATGTTGCCCTCCTTTTTTTCACTTTAAGTAAACAGATGCTTAATATTGAAAGTGACTGAAGCATTTTAGCATTGTTTAGCATTTAGCATCTTCCACTACAAATCAGACTACCTAAAAAATCTTTTTACATAAAACCCTCTTCTATAAACCCAATTATAGGCATTGGATAGAGTCCCAGAGTGGTATTTCCAAAGAATGAGAACATTTTAAAGATTATAGCTGCTGTAGGAAGAACAAATTAACACTGATCCCCGGATCAGGAGATTCCGGTGTAAGGAACCAGAATCTCTTGAGCTTTCAAGATGTTCATGATCTAGCAGAGGGAGGACCTTCAGTGGAGCTTTGTGGCTTGGCAAAAAAGAGTGAGTGATTCTAGCTCAGTTCTACCGTTTTACTGGCTATGACACATAGATTCTTTGAACCTAAATTTCTTCACCAATAAGATAAATATTCATAGCTACATTACAGTGCTATTGACTCTGAAGACATCAGAGAGAATTTTTTTCCATTCCAAGTCACTTTAAAACATTGTATTAGAATATAGTTGACTTACAACGTTGTGTTATCTTCAGGTGTACAGCAAAGTGAGTCAGTTATACATATGCATATATTCATTCTTTTTCAGATTCTTTTCCCATACAAGCCACTACAGAGTATTGAGTAGATTTCCCTGTTCTATACAGTAGGTCCTTGCTACTTATTGATTTTAGTAGTTAAATTGGTAGAGAGATAGATGTTTTACCTCTTATAAACTCAAAAATTTATTTTCTAGTTTCACATAAATCATAATGGAAACTTTTGTGGAAGTGGTTCATATGAATTTCATACATTGACATTGAGACTAATCTGGTGTGTGTGTGTGTGTGAGAGAGAGAGAGAGAGACAGAGAGAGACAGAGAGAGACAGAGAGGGAAGGAATGACGAATAGTTAAAATGAAACCAATCCAAAAGTACACCTATTTCTTCCTTTTGTATCACCAATAATTCATTTGTACAATTTCCTATTTTACTTTCACTTAGGTGAGAAGATTAATTTCATAAAGAAAGCAACAACCATACAAACAAAAACCAAGCTGAGGACTTCCCTGGTGGCTCAGCAGGTTAAGGATCCAGCATTGTCACCACTGTGGCTCTGGTCACTGCTGTGGCGCGGTTTTGATCCTTGGCCCAGGAACTTCCACATGGTGAGGGTGTGGCCAAAACACAAAAACAAAAACAAGCTGAGCTGGGATATTATTGAGTCTTATCCAATAAGTTCGGATACTAAATAAAAGTACTTAAGTTTTTTTTATTATGAAATAATGAAAACTGAAATGCGAGTGGTTCTCATATTGAAAGAATATGCTATATAGGCCAGTTTTACCATACTCATGCTTCCAGTAGAAGTAAAGTTAGGCATACTTCCCTGAAGGCAGAATTGATCTATATGAAATATACTCATTGGTCATAATACCTTTCTATTTTAGAATTTACAAGGCAGTCATATCCATATTAAATTGATTGGCTCTGAACTTTTAAAATGGCTGTAAGCTCATTTCATGCAATTACAAAGTTTAATTACCCCGAGCTTCATGTTTCAATAATACACCAAAGGTGTTGTACATATCAGCATATACTAGTAGGCTTAAAGCCTAAGAAATATAAGCCCAGCACTAAAGAAAACAGGTCTTAGATAAGCATGGGTTTACTATTTAAAATTTTTGTTTTTTCAAGTTATTCTTTATTATTTTCATTAGGTGTGTTGCTCTGTGATCAAAACTATGAAATGACTAATGGCTCATGTTCTCCAGCTTGATGGACTTTCCTTGTGGTATTGAAATTGAGACTAGATGTATGCATCTAGCAGAATCTAAGAATGTAGCATGTTATGTAATTAACAAAGAGAATAAAGACAGAACTACTAATGAACCTCTAGCTTAATCATTCAAGCTTACATTCATTTAGTGCCCACAGTGTATGTTTAGCGTATTTCCCTCTTCTTCATTGGGTACTGTGTTAGTTTAATATTGAGTGAAAGAAAGTTTCGGAGCATCTTTCCTTGAAAGTTTATTGTGGGAAGGAATGGGTGAGACAAGGTAGGCACACTGAATAAGTTTAGGATTGGATGGTTTGAATAATTTGAGCAGGTGGGCTCTGGGTTATACAGGTTACCTCTAGTTGTCTAGTACCTGACCCTTGGGTGATTTAGGTTAAGGGGAATATTCACTTGCAGTGCGAAAATTTGATACAGGAGGTGGTTGGTGGTATGGGTTCTTATACTGATTTGCATCATATCAAAGGCATACTCACAGGTAAGTTTTCTGTTTCTAGGAATTAGCTAATTCTGAAAGAGTCAGTATCTATTTGTTAAAAACTGAGATTCCTGGACCATGCTACAGGCCTAGTAAATCAGGGTCTGGAATTTTATTATTAACTGACTCCTGGATGATTCTTATCCATTCAGTAAGGCAAAGGACTAAGGACCAGTATCTGGGAACTACTGTATTGGACTTATATTGCAGTGCTGTTTCCATCACTCACCTGACACATTGTGAGCTGTATAATCAGATGGTCAATCTTGTCACCTGGCATATTTTAGTGAAAAGTGCAAGTGTCACGGGGAACATTAAATACTTTAACCTATAATAATTCATTCATTATTCTATGGTGGATTTAATTTAACCCTTCCCTCATACCCCCCCAAATATTATAGGTGCCAGTGCCAGGATAACTTCAACTCATATAAAAAAGAATGATTCACAATTAGTTATTGGGTAGGTCAGACACTCAAAATACAGCAAGAATTTTCTTTTTTCATAATAGCAGTTAAAATTAGAGTTTCCAAACAGCGGGATACTTTGAATGATATTTACGGTGTTGAACTTTAATAGCTTCATTATCACTTATTTTTAAGGACCAACTGTAGAGTTCTTTTTTCTTTTCATGCAGGCAAGTACCTAATGAATATTTATAACTATCAGATTTAATTACATTATTTATGAATGAGTTGAAAATGGCTAGAGATATACTAAAATAAATTGTTTAAATTTCCTGTGGGAGCTGATTCCCAAATGTCCTAGCATTTCATAATAACTTACTGGCCAAAAAAAGGAATTTCTATATTTATATCTGTTTGGATTTCAGCTTCAGCTGGCAGAAACACTAAATTATCTGTACAAGAATATCAGCTGTGTAGTTTTTTTCTATTTACTTTTTAGTTTAAAAGTTCACTATGTGCTCCTAAAGTTTCAATTAAGAAAGAAATACAGGATTTCCTGTCTTGGAGCAGCGTAAATGAATCCAACTGGGAACCATGAGGTCATGGGTTTGATCCCTGGCCTCGCTCAGTGAGTTAAGGATCCAGCGTTGCCATGAGCTGTGATGTAGGTCACAGACACAGCTCAGATCTGGCATTGCTGTGGCTCTGGTGTAGGTCGGCGGCTACAGTTCCAATTAGACTCCTAGTTTGGGAACCTCCATATGCCATGGGTGAGGCCCTAAAAAAGACAAAAATAAAGAAAAAAAAGAAAGAAATACAGTTGTTAATGATAGAATGTAAAAACATTGTTTCAAAATATTTGGCAAATAATGTGACATTTCAAAAACTAAATTGGTCATAGAAGGACTGACATTTCTACTCCCTCTAATCATACGGCATATATGTGAAATTGCTTTCAAATAATTTAGAATGGAAATGGACTTTTTAAAACTCTAGAAATAGTTTTGTTTTCTGTGTTCCTGTATCATCCATCTCAAGGTTGCTTTCTTTGCTAATAATAACACTTTTACAATAACACCCTTCAAAAGCTATTGATTCATTCGACATCTATTGATTCACAAATCATTCTTTATATTTCTGCAATATACCTCTGCTGCTTAGCAACCCAGAATAAAAGTTATTTTTCATTTCTAAGGGGTATGATGATTTTTTATTAATATACAGATGTATGCAATGAATTTAGGACCAAAGAAGAGGATTATTTTCTAAATGAAATGAATGACCATAATTTAAGGTTCAGATGGAATCAAAGAATTGTCTCCTCTCCTCCCTGATTGGAGTTAGAAATATATTTTCTATGACCTTCAAAGAGAAACAACAGATGAATCTCCAGTATATCTATTCAGTGTTTTGGGTGAGGAGCTTGGTGTATTTGCTTTAGAGGAAGGTAAGAATGTACTAACCTATCAGTCTTTCTTTTCATGAGCAAGTAAACTCCATCATCTTAATATTCTAAATAACTAATCTTTTAGCCACTGCTGTAGTAACCTGATAAATCCATCTTCTTTTGGGGGGGTGATACTACTGTTTACACAGAATGGGGAGATTGGGATTGGTAGGGAGAGTGGAAAAAAGAGACTCAACTCCGTCAGGGTGACCAATGCTGTCTGAGTGTTGGGAGGTAATCTGAGCTCCGTGATTCGGTTTCCTCATCTGCTGCAGTGTTTCATGAGCCTGGGCTTTGGAGCCGGACTGCTTGGGTTCCAAATCCAGCTCTACCACTGACTAGCTGTGAGACTCTGAACAAACTTTTTAAACTTCCTGTGTTTCCTGTGCTTTGTAACTCTGTGTTGGGAACCACACCTTTAAAAAGATAGTCACTCCTCCCAGTCTTTACGGACTAAATTTCATTAGGTAAAGACCTTCACCAATCATCCCAGCTAGAGATGCTGGGGGTTTCTCAAACTGTTTTTGTGGATGCAGTTTCTCTGAATTGTGTGTATAAATTTCTAATTTGAAGGAGTTGCTTGTTTCTGTTTTCAGAAGTTTGTAATCTTGTGCTCTCTCTGGTGTCCATCTGTGTTACTGCAAGTTCTGTGGAGATTTTGCATTCCTTTTTTTTCTTAGCATGGATTTCTACAGTATGCTTTGTTCTGTTAGTGCCC
Source organism: Catagonus wagneri (assembly GCA_004024745.2). Lineage (NCBI taxonomy): Eukaryota > Metazoa > Chordata > Mammalia > Artiodactyla > Tayassuidae > Catagonus > Catagonus wagneri. The sequence goes on from PVHT020000015.1 coordinate 2,479,150, forward strand.
CAAATTGGTTGAGACAGAGACTAGTCCCTCAGGCATCTCCCCTCACCCCAAAACTGGAACATCGGAGCATGCTCCATTCTTCTTTTTTTTTCCCTTCCAAATGGGAGGCCATCAAGCTATACAGTTCTTTGTCTGATACACCCAGGTCTTCTGGAGCAGCAGAAAGCTTCCCAGTACTCTTTTGCTTTCTGTGGCCCCTAGGAATCTATAGTATGCTGCCTTGTCAGTGCTCTGAGACTCAGAAACCAGTCCCTTAGGCAGCTCCCTGAAAAGCCTGAATGTTGGAAATGTGTTCCAGCTCCTTCCATATCCAGGTAGAAGTTGGCAGTTGTATTTTATTATTGATCACTCCTCACTGAACCAGGGGAAGAGACTCTGGATAGTGGGTGTATGATAGTTCAAGTCATTGCCTTTGCTCTTAGCAGACTCAGGGGATCCTTTCCTGTCAGGATTTAAATTCAGGCAAAAAACCCAGCTCCTCAGGTAGCCCCCTAAGGCAGCCCCCTAAGGTATCCCCCCTCGCACCAAAGTCAGAATGTTGGAGGTGTCTCTTTTCCTCCCCAGGGAGCAGATTTCTTCCAATTTCACCATGCTATGACATGGAGAGGGACTATGGTGAACGAATGCTATAAATTTTCCTGTCATCTTCAGTGTGTCTGATTTTATTCACTTGGGGTGCAGGAGCCTGTTGTTTCCAGATTTCTAACAAATGGAACTAGTTCATGTGTTGTCATTGAGTTGGTGTCTTCAGTAGAAGGAGGCTCTGGGGCTTCCAATTGCACCATCTTGCTGATGTCACCATTCTCAGCAGTCTGCATTTTTAGCAAGGTAATTCTGGTGCACATAGAAGCTTGAGAACTAATCTAAACGTTCATCAATACTCTGTCTTTGAATTCTAGATAGGTCAGCTACAAGCTATATGACTGTGCAAGTTATTTATATATTATCGTCTATCATGTTCTATCACAAGTGATTGGATATAGTTCCCTGTGCAGGAGCTCATTGGTTATCCATTCTAAGTGTAATAGTTTGCATCTACCAACTTCATACCCTCAGTCCCTTCCTCCCCTCCCCCAGTTCTTTTTTAAAATTTTATTTTATTGAAGGTTAACACGTTGTGTTAATTTCTGCAAAGTGATTCATATATATATATATATATATATATATGTGTGTGTGTGTGTGTATATTCTTTCTTTGCATTCTTTTCCATTATAGTTTATTACAGGCTTTGAGGCTTTGTGCAAGTTCTTTAACTTCTCTGAGCCTCATTTGCTTACGCTATAGACAAAATAGGTATGATAGCCATACTTTATTCATAATGTAGTTATAACAATAAATGAGTTAATATATGTTAGCTACTTTTTTTTTTTGTCTTTTGTCATTTTAGGGCTGCACCCGCAGCATATGGAGGTTCCCAGGCTAGGGGTCTAATCGGAGCTGTGGCCGCCAGCCTACACCACAGCCACAGCAACGCGGGATCCGAGCCGTGTCCGCAACCTATACCACAGCTCACGGCAACGATGGATCCTTAACCCACTGAGCGAGGCCAGGGATCGAACCCACAACTTCATGGTTCCTAGTCGGATTCATTTCCACTGAGCCAGAACAGGAACTCCTACTTTTTTTTTTTTTTTTTACCATTATCAATGTATTCATCATCTCAATTCTCTGTGCTTCAAGGAAATTTTTCAGTCCTTGGGGAAAGTAGCAGTTTACTTTATACCCCTGGAATTAGAAGTAGACAGTAAATAAGCTTTGCTTTCAAATAATAGGAAATAAGAATCATAAAACATAAAAAGTGAATTGTCAGCAAAAAGACTAATAAAGGTATAGAGTAAAAAAGCCATACGGGACCTTAGGCTTCTTCTTAGTCAAAGAAGAAGAAATAACTGTGGGAGATAATTAAGTCTGTATCAAATAATTGCTTTATACTTCTAGGTTGACCTGTAGTTGGGCAGTTTTGATTACTGAACTTGAAATACTGTATTTTAGAGAAGGTTTTACAATATGTTGTTGACAGCAGTAAAACTATTTTAAAACTTGCTGTTTAATGTGTCCTTACTTGCACATTCAGTGAGCAGTTATATTTTCACTCCCTGTCCTCACCACCTTTGAATGCAAATAACAGTTGGGCTTGAGAGAGTGAGAAAGTGATAGAGAACAACGTTGATTTTATCTCTAAAGAACATAGAAACTTTGGTTTGTATTTGGGAAATATAAAGTGATAATTAATTTGGGAAGATTTAATTTTCCATATCAGGACATTTCGGAATGGAGTGAAAGCAGAAAATCAAAAGTACTACTTGAGCGCCAATGATAGGACAAGGATAAATTTAGAAGAAGATGTTAGGTCAGAAAATTGACACCTGGAAAAATTTTATAGCAATATGAAGCCTGACTTTATCCTGTGGCCTATGAAAGTTTCTAGGCTAGGGGACAAATCAGAGCTACAGCTGCCGTCCTACACCACAGGCATGGCAATGCGGGATCCTAGCCGCGTCTGCAACTTACACCAAGATTCAGGACAATGCCAGATCCTTAACACACTGAGCAGGGCCAGGGACTGAACCTGCATCCTCATGGTTCCTAGTCAGGTTCGTTACCTGCTGAGACATGACAGGAACTCTGACTTACTTTAACATTTCACTGCAAAAAATATTATTTAAACTTAACAATTAATTTTTGGCTGATTTATAGTTCAAAGGGACATCTGGAAATGGTAAATAAAATCAAAATATTTTTAAAGAGCTTAAGCTAAATTTTCTGTTTAGTCAAACATAATGCTGATATATCACCAAATCCTCTAATTAAAATGTCTGCTTCTTGACTGATGATTAATCATAGTCAGATATGTCAATATAAGATCTTATATGATTGGAGCTGTGACCTAAGTTTGTAATTATTCAAACACTAAAATGATGCTAATATATTCTATAATTTCAGAGGAATATGTTAACATTACCATTTTGGTCTCAATATAAATTATGTGTACCTGTAAATAATGTAATATAGGTCCATATCTATTTATGGTCTATGGAGTCCATCATTTATAAAAATAAATTCTTCTTAAATTTGTGTGGTGTTTCATTCTCACAAAAATTTTGTGATACTGGTAGGAGAGGTATTATTATCATTTTTCTTATTTTCATGTTTTTATTTTTTCTATTATAGTTGATTTAGATTGTTCTGTCAATTTCTGCTGTACAGCAAAGTGACCCAGTCATACATATATATATACATATTCTTTCTCTCACATTATCCTCCATCATGTTACACCACAAGTGACTAGATATAGTTCCCTGTGCTATACAGCAGGATCTCATTGCTTATCCATTCCAAATGCAAGGGTTTGCATCTACTAACCCCAAACTCCCAGTCCATCCCACTTCCTCCCCATTGGCAGCCACAAATCTGTTCTCCAAGTCCATGAGTTTGTTTCTTTTCTGTACAATAGTTCATTTGTGCAGTCTATTAGATTCCAGATATAGATGATATCATACGGTATTTGGCTTTCTCTTTCTAACTTACTTCATTTGTTATGAGACTCTAGTTCTACCCACACTGCTGCAAATGGCATTATTTTGTTCTGTTTTATGGCCGAGTAGTATTCCTGAGTAGTACCACACCTTAATCCATTCATCTGTCGATAGACATTTAAGTTGTTGCCATGTCTTGGCTATTGTGAATAGTGCTGCAATTAACATACGGGTGCATGTATCTTTTTCATGGAAAGTTTTGTCTGGATATATGCCCAGGACTGGGACTGCTGGGTCATATGGTAGCTCTATATTTAGTTTTCTGAGGTACCTCTATACTGTTTTCCATAATGGTTGTACCAATTTACATTCCCACCAACATTGTAGGAGGGTTCCCTTTTCTCCACACCCTCTCCAGCATTTGTTATTTGTTGACTTGTTAATTATGGCCATTCTGACCAGTGTGAGGTGGTATCTCATAGTAGTTTTGATTTGCATTTTTCTAATAATCAGTCATATTGAGCATTTTTTCAAGTGCTTGTTGTCCATCTGTGTATCTTCTTTGGAGAAATGTCTATTTGGGTCTTCTGCCCATTTTTCAATTGGGCTGTTGTGTTTTTTGCTGTTGAGTTGTATAAGTTGTTCATATATTTTAGAGATTTAGCCCTTGTCAGTCACATCATTTGAAACTCTTTTCTCCCATTCTGTAGGCTGTCTTTTTGCTTTTTTATGGTTTTTTATTATTATCATTTTACTTGTGGAGAATATTCAAGCAAGTGATAGAGTCAAAACAAAAAATATTAGCAAGTTTCAGTCTTGTCATCTACTTACCAAGACTGTTAGGAAATGTAAATGAAATATCACATGTAAAGTGCTCATCACAGTGCCCAGGACATAGTAGGCGCTTAAATGCTATTACTACCATCACCACAACCACCACTACCACTAGTGCACAAAACAAGCTCACATCTATAAATAATAGAGTAAATGGTAAAACTGCAGAATTAAAACTTTTTTTATTAACAATTTGTAGTTTGCTCCCTAATAGCAGGCATTTCTAAAAAACGAGAAGTATATTATTTATTTTCTGATGATATCAGAAATTCTTTCAAAAAATTTTAGGGGAATGGTTGAGGATTTCTTCTATAAAAGCCATCAATCTTCAGCACAGTTCTCCCTTATAGAGACCTCCACAGTGATGAGAAAATAGAGGCATATGAAGATATCAAGGGTAGACAAAGACATAATCAAAAAGCACTCTGTAGGATTTAGAACTAGTGAGCAATTTAGCATCTATCTCATACTCTAACCTTGTTGAATATCTTGAATTTTAAATAGGATTAAATTGAAAATATAACCAATTTGCTGAATAATATTTTGATTAAAGTAGACAGTGTAATGGTTTAAAGATGAACTATATGTGAAACAACATGGGTGTTAAGAGAGTTTAATGAATATATAGATTGAAATTAAATGTAACATATGCTAGAGTCATTATAAAATGCAATATCTATAGAAAAAGTAGTGGTTGTGTTTTCTTTTCTTCTGACAATCTCAAGCCATCCTTGTCATTTTCTTGACACCAGTGTGATGACTTCTAATTTGTTACATAAATTCATTGTTAAAGATATGTACACTCTTTAATAATGTAACCTTTTTAGTATTAAAGTCTAACGACACTGTTATTAATAATACTGGCATATATACAATCAGTAATAAGGAATACAGAGTGAAATTTTTGGTGTTGGGAAGTGTAAGACTAGTAATCATTGCCTTTTACCATAGTTTCTGAGTGTCTCTTGTTTTTATGCTTTAAGCTTTATGTTCACTAATTGGATAAAATAGTTTAATATTATAATGCTGGCTGTTGACAGTCATAATTACCTTTAAGTGCCATAGATGAACTTAATTTGGATGGATCCAATCAGGAGACCCTCAGGAGGCTAAGTGTTTCTGAGTTTGAGCTGGTATTTCAGATCGGTGCTACAGTTTGGATCTAAGTGTTCACTGTGGACTTCCTTTTATAATGGACCTAATAATATCTTAAGTAGGCAGCCACTTCAACACTGACAGAAGTAAATAAGATTGAGGCTGCTGAACTATAAGAAGAATGAGTATGGCATCTCATAGCTACAGAGTAATATTATGTTGGAGAGTTCTTTCTTGCTTTCCTTGAGAAAAAGATGGACGGTTTCTCTTCACTGGGACAATATATGGAATTTAATATTTGCTCAAAACCCTTTTCTATATAACAGAGAGGGCAGTGTAGGAAACATTTTCTGGCAATGTCATCTAGTAATATAAGAAGAGTGCTACTGAGCACATTTCTAAAAACATGCAGTGAAAACTTCTTTTTTCCTCATACAAGGATAGGTTCTACTAGGTTAAATATAATCTTACATAGACTCTCTTGTAAGCAAGAAACCCAGTGTTAAATATATAGCCAGAGGTTAAGATGTAATCGTGTCTCCTAACCTGGTTTTTCATTAGAGTTAGTTGAGGAGATTTACAATAGTACATATTTCAAGGTCCTTTCCGCACTCAATACCACAATTCTGATTCAAAAAGTCTAAGCTGCTAATGGAGATGGGCTTTCTATTGAGTGTGATTAAAATGTTCTAAATTTGTGGGAATGGTTTCAGAAGTCTGTGATTATACTAAAACTACTAAAGTGCAGATTTTAAAATGATAATGTGATGGTATATGAATTGTATCTCAATAAATTTTTAGAAAAAAATCCATGTTATATGTCCTCTGTATAGCACAGCAAATTATATTCAATCACTTGTAATAGAAGATAATATGGGAAAAATAATGTATATATATATGTATAACTGGGTCACTTTGATGCATAGCAGAAACTGGCAGAACATTGTAAATCAACTATAATTTTTTTTTAAGTTCATGTTATAAAAGCCCTATATTGGCTACCTGTTTACCAAAAAAAAAAAAAAAATCAAACCCAAACAATGCCATATTGCTGAGTTGTAGAGATTAGTATCACCGTGGGTGATTTGCAAAATGCAAAGGTGCTTCCCATTCTGTTTCACATATGTGGAAGATATATTGGCCTATTGCTACTGGACTCTTAGAGAAACTAAATGCCTGATGCTGGATATCCTACGACCTCAAGAATCAAGCTTTCTCTAAAAAACTAGCTGTCATCTGATACATCAAACCATAAAGTTAGGTGTGTTTAATGGCACTCTATTATTATCAAAATAAAGCATAAGTGGAGTTACCTGGTGGCTTAGTAGTTAAGGATTTGATGTTGTCACTGCTGTGGCTCAGGTATGACCCTGGCCCAGGAACTCGTGCATGCCATAGTGGTGGACTAAAAAAAAAAAAAAAAATGGGCATAAGTAATTCACAAGAAAGCTACATGAGCATATGGCCTTAATTCCCAGTGAACCTACTCCTGTTGCATTTTTTATATTTTCCTCCACACCTACAGTCCCATGGGGGGAGTTCCTAACAAAGGATGAAAACATGAGCTTGATTTAAATACCATTCTGCAGGATTACTATAGTATCTGGAAGTTGATTACTATAGTATCATATCCAAATAGTATAACCAATAGAATATTATCTTTTAAAGAAGATGAGAAATTTTCATGGTGAGTAGAATTTTGAGCATTACATCTGATTGTTTACTTTTATAAGAAAGAGACATGGAGAGAATGGAATATCTATGCCACTTCATCAGCAACATTCAGTGGTTTGGCTGGCTGGTAGGGAATCTTGGAAGACACAAGGCAAACTGGTGAGAAGGGGTTTTGAGAAAAGTTATGATATATATGGGTGGCCCACTTGGATTGAGCCCAAGGGTGAGAATATTTTTGTTCTACTTAAATACTTCTCAAAGGGAAGCTGCTGTAGAGTGGACTCTTATTGATAAAGTGAACAATTTGTCTTGTTCTTTAGAGGTCTTTGACTGTCTTTTCTCCATCTATACTTGTTGGTGGGCTTATGTGGAAGGTGACAATAGCACAAAGGATTGAGGATTTACTTGTGTTAAAATACATAGTCTAGTCCTTATTAAGGCTGATGTAGATTCTGCCACTGATGAGTACTTTTTCAGCAACAGCAGTTAGTGTTGAACCCTGTTATGCACCATGGCCTGAGGTGACCATCCATTCACCTTGTGGTGAGTTTATTACTTTGGGGCTCTTCCATCATAAAGTGGGCAACAATTTTTTTTTCTCAGTGGAGCAGACACTTATTTTGGATAAAAGTTTGCCTGCCCTGGCCATCAGGTTTCTGCCAGTACTACTGTCTACAAATTACTTAACATCTTATTCACCCTAAAAGGATTCCATGAAACTTTGCTTCTGACCAAGGAATTAACTTCCCATGAAACAATGAGGCAGTTCACTGATATTCTTAGTTTATAGGCTTCAAGTCCCATTCCAGGTGGTTAAACCCAAAAGCCTCTGGCCATGTCTCATTGTAATGCCCCTTTCCCCACTTTGAGCAACCTGGGCTTCTCACTTCCTACTAGGGAAGGAATCTCGCCCTTTCCATACCCAGCCTCTATATAACCTGTTCCCCATAAAAATAAGTTATCCAGCATGGGAATATAAAAACAATGATAAAGTGAGGTGGACCCTCTTTTTACTCATGTGTGGGCTCTCTATCTCTCTTTCTTTCTGAAAATGTACTTTTGCTTTAATAAATTTGTAAAAACGTCTGCCATTTCAATGCTTTGCTATGGCAGGTGGGGACTCAGGAAACTGAAATTCTATCATTATGGAACAAATTCTAACATTAGGACTGATTGTGCTCACCATAATCCAGAAGCACCATCTTGGACCCAGCCAGGTCCAGGCCTTGGACTGAAGAAACATGTTTCCTTATGTCTATTTCTGTGCCCGTCTTTCTCAGTCTTCCTATCTGTTTCATTATCTCTTACCTTTTCCTTTATCTTTTATTTCCTTACTCCCAGTTTTATCCCCTGTTTTCTTTCTCTACCCCATCCCTTCTCTCATGCTATTTTTTTTTTTTTTTTTTTTTTTTGCTTGTTAGGGCCGCATTTGAGGCATATGTAAGTTCTCAGGCTGGAGGGCGAATTGGAGCTACAGCTATTGGCCTATGCCAGAGCCACAGCAATGCAGGATTGGAGCTACATTTGTGACCTATGCCACAGCGTAAAGCAATGCCAGATCCCCCACCCACTGAGTGAGGCCAGGGATCAAGCCCACATGTTCACGGATACTAGTGGGATTCAACTCTGCTGTACCACAATGGGAATTCCTCTCATGCTATTTTTGAAACGCATATTCCTTTTTCTTCTCACTAGAATTTGGACTGGTAGGAATCTGAAGGAAAGGACTGGGATGTGGACTCAGAGGAATGAAAAAGGCCAAGAAGCTGCCAGGGCTCAGCTAGATCTTAAGTTTGAGTGGTAAAAGTAGTTTATTTTTGGACAAAATAAAAACAAACACATGACACTAACACCACAATACCTGGAAATTTGGAAAGCCTACCCTCTATCTAATTAGTACCTCAATCTAACTGAGCTTGTGAAGGTTACTTCTGCCACTTAGCACTGTAATTCAAATGACTTTTACTTCAATGGTTGGTTTTATAATTGCATAGGAATGACAATTACCCAAATAAGGATTAAACCATAATGGTAGATGAGGAGAGTACAAATGCCAAACACTGGAGGTGCACTTGCAATTAAGAAACCAACAACTTAATACAATCTCATTTATATATAGACTCCTATATCAAAACTTCAGGGTAACTGCAAACCAAAAATCTACAATGGATACACAAACGAATAAGAAACATCAACTCAAATACAACACTAAATACAGTCATCAAACTACAAGAGGAGAGAACAAGAGAAGAAGGGAAGAAAAAAGAGCATCAAAACCAAATCCAAAACAATTAATAAAGTGACAATAAAAACATACATATCAATAATTACCTTAAATGTTAATGGACTAAATGCACCAACCAAAAGACATAGACTGGCTGAATGGATACAAAAACAAGACCCATATATATGCTGTCTTCAAGAGATCCACTCACTTCTAGGAACACAAACAAATTGAAAGTGAGAGGATGGAAGAAAATATTCCATGCAAATGGGAATCAAAAGAAAGCTGGAGTAGCAAGACTCATATCAGACCAAATAGACCTTAAAATGAAGAACATTTTAAGAGACAAGGAAGGACACTACATAATGATCAAAAGATCAATCCAAGAAGAAGATATAACAGTTTTAAAGATCAATGCACCCAACATAGGATCACCACAACATATAAGGCAACTGCTAACAACCTTAAAAGCAAAAATCAACAAAAACACAATAATGATGGGGGAATTTAATGCTCCACTTACAGCAATGATAGATCATCCAGACAGAAAATCAATGAGGAAACACAAGCCCTGAATGAAGCATTAGACCAGATGGACTTAGTAGGTATTTATAGGACATTCTGGCAAAAAGCAACAGGATACACATTCTTCTCAAGTGCGCATGCATGGAACATTCTCTAAGACTGATCACATCCTGGGCTACAAATTAAGCCTCAGTAACTTTAAGAAAATTGAAATCATATCAAGCACCTTTTCCGACCACAACACTATATGACTGGAAATCAACTACAAGAAAAAAAAAATGCAAAAATCACAAACATGTGGAGACTAAACAAAATGCTACTAAACAACTAATTAATCACTGAATAAATCAAAGAGGAAATTAAAAAAATACCAAGAAGCAAATGACAACAAAGTTACGACACTCCAAAACCTCTGGGATGCAGCAAAGGCAGTTCTAAGAGGGAAGTTTATAGCAATACAAGCCTACCTCAGGAAACAAGAAAAAGCTCAAATAAACAACCTAAATTTACATCTAAAGCAGCTAGAGAGGGAAGAACAGACAAGACCTAAAGTTAGTAGAAGGAAAGAAATCATAAAGATCAGAGCAGAAATCAATGAAATACAAATGAAGAAGACCATAGAAAAGAACAATGAAACTAAAAGCTAGTTCTCCAAAAAGATCAACAAAATTGATAAACCCTTAGCCAGACTTATCAAGAAAAAAAAGAGAGAGGGCTCAACTCAATAAAATTAGAAATGAAAAAGGAGAAGTAACAACGGACATCACAGAAATACAAAGGATCATAAGAGACTACTATATGCATCTATACTCCAATAAAATGGAAATCCTAGAAAAAATGGACGAAATCTTAGAAAAGTACAATCTTCGAAGACTAAACCAAGATGAAATATAAAAGATGAACAGATCAGTCACAAGTTCTGAAATTGAAACTGTGATTAAAAAACTTCCAACAAACAAGTCCAGGACCAGATGGCGCTTCATAGGCAAATTCTATCAAACATTTAGAGAAGAGTTAACACCAATCCTTCTGAAATTATTCCAAAAAAGCTGCCGAGGAAGTGACACTCCCAAACTCATTCTATGAGGCCACCATCATCCTAATACCAAGACCAGACAAAGATACCACAAAAAAAAGAAAATTACAGGCCAATTTCACTTATGAATATAGATGCAAAAATCCTCAAAAAATACTAGCAAAATGCATCCAACAATATATTAAAAGGATCGTACATCATGATCAAGTGGGATTTATCCCTAGGATGCAAGGATTCTTCAATATCCACAAATCAATCAATGTGATACACCACATTAACAAACTGAAGAATAAAAACTATATGATCCCTCAATTGACACAGAGAAAGCCTTTGACAAAATCCAACACCCATTTCTGATAAAAACCCTTCAGAAAACAGGCATAGAGGGAACCTACCTCAACATAATAAAGGCTGTATATGACAAACCCAGAGCTAACATCATTCTCAATGGTGAAAAGCTGAAAGAATTCCCCCTGAGATCAGGAACAAGACAAGGATGTTCACTCTCACCACTACAATTCGACATAGTTTTGGAGGTCCTAGCCACAGCAATCATAGAAGTAAAAGAAAGGCCATCTATGACAAACCCAGAGCTCACATCATTCTCAGTGGTGAAAAGATGAAAGAACTCCCACTGAGATCAGGAACAAGACAAGGATGTCCACTACTATTCAACATAGTTTGGGAAGTCCTAGCCACAGCAATCAGAGGAGTGAAAGAAATAAAAGGAATCCAAATTGGAAAGGAAGAAGTAAAACTAGCACTATTTGCAGATGACATGATACTATACCTAGAGAATCCTGAAGACTCTCTCAGAAAATTGTTAGAGCTCATCAGTGAATTTGGCAAAGTTTCAGGATACACAATTAAGACACAGAAATCAACTTCGTTTCTATACACTAATGATGAAAAATCAGAAAGAGAAATTAGGGAAAGAAATCAAGGATGACATGAACAGATAGAAACACATACCATGCTCTTGGATTGGAAGAGTCAATATTATCAAAATGACTATTCTATCTAAGGAATCTACAAATTCAATGCAATCCTTATCAAATTACCAAGGACATTCTTCATACAACTAGAACAAAATATTTTCAAGTTTGTTTGGAAACATGAAAGACCCAGAATAGCCAAAGCCATCCTGAAGAAGAAAAATGGAGCTGGAGGAATCAGGTTCCCTGACTTCAGACTATACTGCAAAGCTACAGGCATCAAAACTCTATGGTACTGGCACAAAGATAGAAATAGAGATCAGTGGCACAGAATAGAAAGCCCAGAATTAAACCCATACACCTATAGTCAACTAATCTATGACAAAGGAGGCAGAAATGTAAAATGAAGAAAAGACAGACTCTTCAATAAGTGATGCTGGGAAAACTGGACAGCCACATGTAAAAAAATGAAATTAGAACACTTCCTAACACCATGAACAAAAATAAACTCAAAATGGATTGAAGACCTAGATCTAAGACCAGATACTATAAAACTCTTATAGGAAAACATAGGCCCAACACTCTCTGACTTAAACAACAGCAACATCTTCTCAGATCCACCTCTTAGAGTAATGACAAAAAAAAAAAAAGAAACAAAAAGAAACAAATGGGACTTAATTAAACTTAAAATTTCTGCACAGCAAAGGAAACCCTCAACAAAATTAAAAGACAACCCATAGAATGGGAGAAAATATTTGCAATTGACAAGGGATTAATCTCCAAAATTTATAAACACCTCCTACAGCTCAATACCAAAAAAACAAACAACCCCATCAAAAAATGGGCAGAAGATCTAAACAGACAATTCTCCAAAGAAGACATACAGATGGCCAAAAAGCACATGAAAAGATGGTGCTATAGTTCTTCAAAATGAAATAAATTTTAGCAATGATTCAGAAATAGAATTAGCTTTGTGTCAGTAATGCATAACCACTGATCATTCACCAAGCACAAAACATAAAGTCATGGAGTCTTTTTTTTTTTTTAAGAAATTACCATAGGCCTTTCACGTGAAGAAATTTCAAAGCAGATGGTATACGTACTATTAAACAATAAACTTTTGGTATAAATTTCCTGATGAGCATGTAGAGAACTATAAAACAGTCTGTGAATTGATACAAGATCCCTTGCTTCAAGGTACAGAGAATTTAACAGACTCCACCTAAATTCCTTATTTGAGTCAAGAATTCTGAGAACAAGATATAAACAGACGGAGACAGGCCAAATCTGAAAGAAAAACAGTTTCTTCCTAAAAGATTGCAGCAACTACTTTACCAACGCCCACCAAAACAATCACAGTCCTGGTACTTTTAGGTAGGATAGGATAGGGAATCAGTCCCTGGTGACTCAGAACAGGCCATTTATCACTACCCAAACAATAAGGACACATGCAGATACCAGAGGCATGCTCTTCAGAGAGTACTTCGCTATAATCTTCTCCCTATGCAGATAAGGCATTGCACCCAAAATCATTCGAGGATCAAAATGCACCCCCTATGCAGAGATCAATCAATACTGAGCCCTGATGTATGGCACAGGGGGCCTGGGGTGGGAAAATTTGTGTCCCCAAAAACATCCACTGTATGGGGATAAAAGGAAGGACCCAGTTGTAAGCAGAGCCTGTCCCTACTCCAGGGCATCCAGCTCTCTCTCTGAGGGAGTAAATAAAATGTCCTGTACACTGTTGTGAACTTGACTCAAGGTTTTTCATGATCTCTGAGGCAACCTGTTGTGGGAGTGCTTTTCTCTTGAGGAGATGGACTGGGAACAGCTCATTAAAAGTGCCCTAATAAGAGCTGTAAATTTTGACTTAAGGCCATATTGGTTTAAGGGGAATGCCCTTTGACCCAGAGCCTCTCTTGTCCTGAACTGAATTCTCCTGCTTAGAGAAACTGCCTGCTTCCATTCCTACACCATGAGACTGCTGGTTCTATCCAGGCAGTGCTGCAGCACTTCCAAGTCAGAGCAGTCTCCAACCAGACTGCCCACACCTCCAAATCCTTGCAAGAATACAGAGAAATAACAAGAGGGATGTGACATTACTCTGACGATTTTTTTAAAAATGTATTTTACATTTTTTTATGTTTTATTGAAGTGTAGTTGATTTACAGTGTTGTATATTATCTGCTGTAATTCAGCTGTACATGTACACATATTTATTCTAAGATTCTCCCATATAGGTTATCATAAAATGTTGAGTAGAGTTTCCTGTGCTGTAAGCAGGTCACCATTGACCATCAATTCCATATATAATAGCATGCATATGCCAATCCCAAACCCCCAGTCCACCCCTCCCCTTCAGAAACCACAAGTCTGTTATCAAAGCCTGTGAGTGTGTTTCTGTTGTCAAGTTTAAAAAAAAAAAAAAAAAGCACAACACAAAAGCTGAGCGTTAAGTTTTATTGGGGGAAAATTAGGACTTAAGGCTGAGGTGACAGCATCTCTGGTAAGCCTGAGAAAGCTCTCTGAGGAGGTGAGTGGAGGAGCTAGGATATGTAGGAATTTTTCCAACAAAGAGTAGGTTGCAGGGACAAAAGAAGTCTGGGCTCACTGAAATCATTCCTTTGATATGCACCTCAGCTATCAGGGCCAGGATCCTGAGTTTTCACAGCCCTCAGGGCTCACTGGCTCTCACCCTTGGAGGTGACTGCTTTCACAGATAACTGTGACATTCTTTGTTTTATCCTTAACTACAGCCCCGGCAGTGGTATTTCAGATAGCTCTGACCCTCCTCCCCCCACCAAAGAGGAAAGGGGGGATATCAGGATATGAGATATAGAGATGAGGGGGCGGTTCATGCAGGCATTCACACATTTTACAAAAGTTTGTTGCTGGTCTCAAGAAGGTTACTACCAGTCACAAGGAGTAGACATCACCATCACCTTGAAGGATTTTAGTGTTTTTTAGACATGAGGAGATACAAGAATTGGGCACACAAAATCTCCTGAAATCTCTGGGCCACCTGTCTTACTAGTCTGTTATGGTCCAGGAAAATATTCCCTCTTATTGCATCATCCCAGAGTTACACTATTGTAATCATTGATCCAGTGAAGAACTATATATTTGATCAACTGGTTCAAGTGTCCCAGTCATCATTATTTTTATTGGAGAACCAGCTACACAATTGGTAATACAAGAGACAATAAGCTTGTAAAACAGGCAAAATACAAACAGTATAAGTAATAACATCAATAGAGTTATGTTGGGGAAAAGTGACCCTGGCTCAAATTATCAGTGTCGGAATGTAAGACACAAGAACATGGGGAGATCTTGACAAGGCTCTTTACTTTTGCAGAAGGGCAAGAGTTCTCAAAACGTGCATGAAAAAGAGGGAAGATCCCCACCCCCACCACTTATCCCTAATGCAGGTAGTGTGTGGAGAAATATTCCTGATGTATTTTCTAAACCCTAAGGAAACTAAATAAGGGGCCAGAGGAAAGTGGCTCAGCAAGTTAGGCATTTACTGAGAGGACAAGTGTCGACTTTGGAAAGCCTGGTCAGCTTAAGTCAGAAAACTGCTTGAGCAGGCACTGATTGTTCCCTAAAAATGTTATGCACAGATAACTAACTCCAACCTTATCAATCCCCTTTAGAGTAAAGGTTAGAGTTAAAATACAATGTATCTGGAGGCAGAGGGCCTTGGGGTTTCTATTTTCTGAAATTGTTTACCTTCCTGAAAGCACAATAAAGATGATGAAGCATCGGCATTTGGGGCTCTTGACCCATGAGGTTTTGAGTCCCCTGGTCCATCTTTAAACTTCACTCCATCTATATGTCTTTGTTTGTCACCATTTAACATTTCTTAAGCTTTGCAGAGCCTGTCCTTCACCCCCACTTGCTGAACTGGTCTCAGCAGGTGGTATATATGTCCTCTTCCCATTGGTCAGGTCAGGGCGCACATTCTTCTTGGGTGGCTAATTTGAAACAAATTGTTACTGGGAGAAGAGTGAAAGAGGTGGGTGGAGGAGGGTGTCTCAGATGAAGCAGGAACCAAATGGAGTAACCAAGACTTCCTTTGGTAGAAAAGACATATGTTAATTCTATTTCCCCCTTTCATTTCTTTATCAAACATTCTTTTCTTCAAACTCTTTGAGCATAGTTTGACTTTTTTGTTCTATTGTGTCCATCAGAAGCATATTGTCTTGGTGAGAAAGGGGTCCTGGTTGTTTTGTCAGGGCAGTTTTATTAATCTTTGAATAAGTCCCCTGGCACAAAGAATTATACAACATCCAGCTGGGACAAGGACACTACAACAATTAGAGGGGTAAGGATTGAAGCTATTAGTCCCTTCCATCTTCCAAATGAATATTCTAAAAGGTCTGTGAAGGGGTCATTAATACCAGAATTTTCTGGAAGTTCATCTGCTAAGGTCATTAGTCCATGTAGAGCCTTGGCGATGGTGCCATCTGAGGCAATATTATTGGGAATGAAGGTACAGCACTGGATACCAATCAATACACAGACCTCACCCTTTTCTGCCAGCATCATGTCTTAAGCAAGTATATTTTCCCATGCCATTTGACTAGTTGGCCTTAGCTCTTTGGCTATTCTTTTAATGGCATCTCTAGTGTAATTAATGAATCTTTGTTGATTGTAATAGATATAGTTTATCCAATCAATGTTTTTGTTTATGGGTGACCACCGAAAGAGAACAGATTCAAACCTGGCAGCTATCTGATTTCTTGCCTTAAATTTGTTTGGAACACATTGTGGAACACCTATTGAGTCAATATAGACCTGGGGGTCAAAGGACCCTACGGGGGGGGGGTGGTGGCGGTGATGTCTCATTCCCTCAGGATTGGCCGAGTTTGAGATTGGGGCCTAAATGCCAGGGTGAAAGGAATGGCCAATTGCACCAAAGTACAGGTGCCACCTTAATTTTCTGGAAGGGTGCTCATTAGTGGACCCCCACAATACCATCAGACATCTACCCAGGGAACTTGGAACTGGGATTTATTGTGGGAGGTGTTGTAGGACTGGCTTTCACTGCACATGGTCAGGTTGCTTAAGAAAGTTGCCTTTGCCTCTTGTCATTTTAGACAAGAGGAGAAGTTGACATTTTCATTTTGCTAGTGAATAGTTCTTGGGGGCTGACCCACAGAAATTTTGACTTCAGGGAATAGCAGTGACAAAGTCTGACTGGATCATTTTTTCAAGCCATTTTGTCCAGGAAGAGGGCCAACATACATTCAAGACCCCATGGGTCTGATGACCATCCCAGAGGAAAGGGAACCAGTTGGGCCTCTGGTCTCCCTCTGGCACAAGCATAACAGCCACTTTTGTGTAGTGTGTCCACAGAATATTTTATCCATTTCGACCAGGCATTTGTGTCCCCATATCCTGTTCTTATACTCAAAGGTGAGTTTTCTGTTTTCTTAGGGTGGTGGCAGCTACCAACTGTATACACGCAGGCGATCCTCTGGTGACAGGGTCCAGGAGGCAGGAAAGTAAGGCCACCGGTTGGTGACTTCCCCATGTTCCTGTGTGAGGACCCCTAGAGACGTTCCCCAGTCCACGCTTACAAATAAATGAAAAGGTTTTTCAAAGTATGGTAGAGCCAGAAGAGGGGCACTTGTCAGCATCTCTCTTAAATCCCTAAATTGTACCTCCTCCTGGCTCCATAGTAGGGGATTGGGGCCTTCCTCTACAAGCTTGGAAATAGTTCTTTTAACATTATGCCCTTTTCAGTATGCATAGTCCCCTTGTGGCAGGTTCTGGGCATCTGATCTTCATCCAAAAATAGATCACTGAGATAAACTTTAGAAACAAGCTTAGAATGTTCTTTTAGAAGCTCAGCTAAACTTTGCAGCAATATAACATAACAGCAAAGAACTATCTGGGAAGTAAGCCTTGGTGATACTGACCACAATTAAAAGAATTAGATTAACAGATTTAGCAAGTGTTTATTGAAACATCTCTTCCTCTCTAAAACTGCTCTCATTTTTACCAATATAGCCAAACCAAGACTAATTCATTTGCCAATTAAGTCTGGTATCAAAAACCTTGGCCTGATGACTTATGTAAACGTAATTGATCATATAGGGTTTTCTAAAAATTGGCTTTGTTAGAAGGAATCTCAGACTATGCTTTTATTTTATTTATTTATTTATTTATTTATTTATTTATTTGTTTTTGTCTTTTTGCCTTATCTAGGGCCATACCTGTGGCATATGGAGGTTCCCAGGCTAGGAGTCTAACAGTAGCTGTAGCTGCCCACCTTCACCACAGCCACAGCAAGGCGGGATCCGAGCCGCATCTGCAATCTACACCACAGCTCACGGCAATGCCGGATCCTTAAACCACGGAGCAAGTTCAGGGATCAAACCCTCAACCTAGTCAGATTTGTTAACCACTGAGCCACGATGGGAACTCCTCAGACTATGCTTTTAAAAGGCATCTCGGGGCTAGGAAATTCAGGCCAAGGGCTTGTCAGAAATTTAATCTTAAAGACCTAGGTGAATTTCTCACTTTTCAAAAGCCCAAATACCTTAAGATTTTTGCAGGCTACATACAACATGGCCTTCCTAATTTATCTGATAGCGCTCTTGGGAACCTGAGAGGTTTCCCTCTCTGAAGGGATTAGGTAAGGGGTCGAGAGAGAAATGTTTCAATTTTGCTTATGAAGGTATAATTTACCAAATTGCCTGATGGGGAGAATTTCTTTTTACCTGGAATATACAGATAAAAACCAGTACTATTTCAAATAGGAACCATAAAATTTTAACTGTATTCACCAGTTACTCAGTTCAATGTAACCAGTCCTTTTAAAGTGTTTATAAAACCATCAGATATTTTTTGAATTTTTTAAAAAATTTCTTACCCAGCTCTTCATTAAGGTCTGGAAGTCAGAAACTTGTATTTATTTAAAAAGTCCTTTCTGTAGATCTTCTTGGAGAGGAAGCATTTTTGCAAAGGCATCAGAGAAAAGCCATTAACTGTTATAATGACAAAAGATTTAAGGCACATTTTAAACCTGATTACAATGTAAATTGACAAGGAAACTTGGTTACTGTTGTGACACATACCATTTTGAAATAAGTAGAAAAAAGGTATTATAACATAGTACCAGTACATATCCAAATTTCAAAAACTGAATGTTCTAGAATATCTATATTAAAAACATCTATTCACTTGAATATCCTCCTGACATTGTTTTAACTCTCACCTAAGTCTGGAATAAGACTCTTGGTTTTGTTGAGGCAGTGCATTTGCACCTGCACAGTGGGCCCTGCACCCCTCCCCTTCCCATGCTCCCCTGGCAGTGCCAGCAGGCTGCAGCTGTGGCAGGAGGGGGCCAGCACCAATTTGGGGATTGTAAGGTGGATATTCTTGGGTTTCCTCCTCATTTCCCTTCTGTTCCCATGCTCTGAGGGGAAATAAGACCACTGGTTCCTGCCACCAACAGAGAGAATAATCAGTTTCTTCCTGGTCCTGGGACCCCCGTGTCTTGTTCTGGACAAACTGAATGAGTAGCTGACAGACCCAGTCTTCATCCAATCAGAACTTTGGCGAGAAGACGGATGGGGCAAGAATAGGTGTCTGTGTCTAGCTAAAACAACACTATTTAATCATTGTTCCCTTCTTTTTGTCCTTTGTCTATAGATTGTTGCCCCAATACTTTAACATCAATCCCAGAGGACCGTTTGGAGGAATTTTGTTTTCCCCTCCACTTGATCCTCTGATCTGGCACTGTGCTCTGATCCTCTGATTTTACCCAAAATTGCTGGTCTCACCTGAGACCTCTTGAGACTTACCGATCCCTTTCCCTGACCAGCAAGGAGGTACTCGATCACCCCCACAATGCAATCTTTCTTACCTTAGTCCATACACAGAGTCACCTGGTCACCATGGTTGCTGTTTTTCTCAGACTGACCTTCTGCGCTTTCAAGAGCCCCCCCCCCATGGGTTTGAAGTTCACAGGCACAGACCTCTTAATTCAGGGCCACCACAACAAGGCTGTGGGACATGTCTCTGCTCCTCAAGAATCTGTGCTCCAGTGGACCCCGAATACCTGACAAGCCCCCAAGTTGTTGGGGAAAAGTGACCCTGGCTTGGATCATCAATGTCAGAAAGTAAGGCACATGAACACAGGGAGATCTCAACAAGGCTCTTTACTTCTGCAGAAGGTGTGAGTGCTCAAAAAGCACATGTGGAAGAGGGAAGACACCCTCCCCCCATTTATCCCTAATACAGGTGGTATATCTGTCCCCTTCCCATTGGTCAGGTCAGGGTACACATTCTTCTCAGTTAGCTAATTTGAAACAAATTGTTACTGAGAGAAGAGGGAAAGAGGGGGTTGGCAGAAGGCATCTCAGGCAAAGCAGGAATAAAATGGAGTAACCAAGATGTCCTTTGATAGAAAAGACATATGTTAATTCTCACAGTTATAAGTAAATAATTAAGCCAAGATCTTCCTAAACCAAACCAGGTCCTGAAGATGTCATCAAGACTAGGAAATGTTGCTTAAAGTAGCATAGAGACCTCAGAATTCAGTGAGGTAAGACTCTACTGAATATCATTTAAAATCCATGGAGTGAATTTCATTAAGTCTGATATGACTGATTACATGTTCTAGTCTTATCAAAGGTACATAAATAGCTGCTAAATTATCATACTAGCTAAATACAGATATCTGGACCCCGTTAGGCTTGAACCAATGATAGATTATTTGGGGACATCTTTAGATTGTTATGTGGCCTTGAGTCCAAGGGAATCCTAGAATACATATTCCTGTCCATTGCTGTTGAAGCCAAGGCCATAAATTAGTACTGTAAATCCACTGAGTTTTAATAGGTGTGAAACAATCTTTGGTCATCTGACTCAGTCTGTTCCATAACAGCCACTGTCTCTAAAGGTAATCATAATGTAAGCATTGTTGATAAGGCACCCAGCCTAATTTTCCTAATGTTACTAGGCTGGGCCGATCATTCCTAGTATATTTAATTATTTCCAACACAGAAGAGTCGTTAAACTTAAATGGCTATTGCCTGGTGTTAACCATATAAATCCATCCCACAATTGTGGGAGGTTCCATTCTAATAGACAGGAGTTAAAATTTTTGATCCTGACTTAGCTTAGATTGGGCTTGAGTGATTCTAAAAGAATATTAATATTTGTGGCCAGGCTCAGAGCAGGTATTATTAACTGGCCAGGTGAGAACATCCCACCCAGTAATAAAATTAATTCCCTAAGGCCTGTCTAATCAGACCCTTGGAAAGGAGAAGTTCACCAAGGTAACAGAGAAGTGTTAGACACAGGTAATTGATCACAAATGCAACAACTGGATTAATTTTTAAAATTAGCATAGGATCATGCTCCTGATGGAAAAACATTTGATTCATATGCAAAAGTTCAAAAAGTCAAGAAAACATTTGTTATCATACAGAAGCAGTTCCAGCATCTTGGGCCAACTCTCTATTTTTGATGTCATCTTCTTCTAATCCTCATGTAGTTTCTTTTCCATCTGAGCATTGTTTTAAGGTTATTTTGAGGTCATGAGTCCTCTCTATAGACCAGACAAGTGCAGAGGTCTTTTTTTTAAGTGGGGAAATATGAATCCAAGAGTCAATTCCCTTTAGTTTTTCTGCACATGAGGTATCTGATCTTCATCCAAGAGTAGATTACTGAGATAAACTTTAGAAACAGGTTTAGAATGTCCTCTTAGAAACTCAGTTAAACTTTGCAACAATATAACATAATAGCAAAGAACTATCTGAGAAGTCTTAGTGAATACAGACCACAATTAACAGAATTAAATTAACAGATTAACAGGTGTCCACTGAAACATCTCTTTCTCCTTAAAATTACTCTTATTTTTAACAAATATAGCCAAACAAAGACTAATTTATTTGCCACTTGAGTCTGGTCAACAAACTTGGCCTGATGATTTGTAAAAATATAATTGATCATATAGGATTTTCTAAAAAAAAATTGGCTTTTCCAGAACTTTTATAAGGAGTTTCAGACTGAGCTTTAAAGACATCTCAGGGCTAGGAAAGTCATGCCAAGGGCTTGTCAGAAATTTTGCCTTATAGATTTAGGTGAATTCCTCACTTTTCAAGATCCCAAATACCTTGAGATTCTCAAAGGTTATCTTCTTAGTTGGCCTTCCTAATTTATCTGATAAAGCTGCTGGGAACTTAAGAGTTTCCAGTCTCTGTAGGGATCAGGTAGAGAGAAGAGAGAAACATTTCAATTCTGCTCACAAGGTATAATATATCAAATTGCTGTAAGTCATAATTAGCTTGATGGGAAGAGTTTCTATATATCTGGAAAACACAGATTAAAAGCCATTAGTATTTCAAATAGAAACCATAAAATTATAACCATATTTGCAAGTTCACTCAGTCCAGTGTTACTAATCCTTCTTTATTTTTTAACAGTTTATGAAGCTATCAGATTTCCCTTTAGAATTTTTAAATTTCTTACTCAGCTCACATCATGGTCTGGAAGTCAGAAACTTGTATTTCTTTAAAAAGTCCTTTCTATAGATTTTTTTTCTCAGTTTGTCTTTTTTAGGGCTGCACCCATGGCATATGGAAGTTGCCAGGCTAGGGGTCAAATCAGAGCTGCAGCTGCTGGCCTATACCACAGCCACAGAATTGCTGGATCTGAGCTCCATCTGTGACCACAGCTTATGGCAATGCCAGATCCTTAACCCACTGAGTGAGGCCAGGGATCAAACCCATGTCCTCATGGATAATAGTCGGGTTCATTAATTGCTGAGCCACAAGAGAAACTCCTATGCATCTTCTTTAAGAGCAATAATTTTTGCAAAGGCATCAGAGAAAAGCCATTAACTGTTTATCATGACAAAAGACTTAAGGTGGCACATTTACAATGTAAGGAAACTTGGTTATTGTAGTGACATCATACTGTATAGTCTCAGGAGGCTTATCACGCATTTGCTAATATTTTCCATGTATTTTCACATACCAAATAATCCTAGTTAATTTAACTTTTTTCCCTTTGGTATGTCTCATGGGTTCTCTGGAGGATCCCAAGATTAGCTGATGTTAAAAGAACTTTAATTAGAATTTGATAGAGAGTTTATAAAAAAATCAGCTGTTAAAAAAAAATTGTGAGATAGACTTATAGGTCACCGTGGATAATACTTTTCCTTTAACTAAAGTTACAAGAGATCTCAAAAGCAAATACAGTAGATCACTTAAAATAACTTTGTATAGTCTATTATCAAAATATTATTCCAAGGAAATGTTCTCTTAACACAGAGAAAAGCCAAATTCAAGTTTTGCACCAGGTTAACTTTTAAAATTTACTCAATTAAATTTATTTAAAGTTTAAGTTAGTCCTGACCATGCACAAACCCTTTTTCAAGGTCCACTTTCCACAAACTTTCCATTAATCTCTGTATCAATAAATACCAATAATTTCTAAAAAGAAAAAACAGGTTTTCTTGCAGAGAACATCTCAGGGTGGCAAACATAATACTGTCTTTAATACCTTTAGTTTTTCTGTTTAGTAATTGACGTCTCAGTTTCTTATTTGGGAATGACCTATCCATTCAAAAGAAGTTTTTATCATTTAACATTTTAGCAGAACTCTAAATTTTCACATTAATAATATCTGGAGAGATCTTTGAGCTGAAGTTTGGCACTTGCCATCAGCCTTTATATGGATTAAAACATGAGCCACTGCAACTGCCACCCACAGCAGTGGAGTGGAGGTCAGGGTGAGACCAGGAGTGAGGTACTCTGTGCTCTGGGAAAACTGGAAGAACAGGTCTTTAGAAAGTTAGATTTTTTTAGGAGATGATTTTAAGAGTGCAATTCTTACATCTCCTCATAACTAGAGAAACACTAAAACCCATCATGATGACTTATGTCTGTGACTAGTAGTAACCTTCATGAGACCAGCAGAATTAAGAATTAGAACAAATTCAGTAAAGTTGCAGGATACAAAATCAACAGAAAAAGTATTTGCTTTGTGATATACTAAAAATGAATCATCTGAAAAGGAAATTAAGAAAATATTCTCTTTACCATGGCATTAAGAAAAAATATTCTTAGGAATAAACCAAGGAGAAGAGAGACTTTTACACTAAGAACTATAAAATGTTGCTGAAGGAAGTTAAGACATAAAAGTAAAGACATCCTGTGTTTATGAGTTAAGATATCAAATATTAAGATGTTACTACCAACCAAAGTGCAGATTCAATGCAATCCCAACAAAAGTTAAACAGTATTTTTTCAGATACAGAAAAATTTATTCAGAACTTCATATAAAATCTCAAGGTACCCCCAATAGCCAAAATAATTTTGAAAATGAAGAACAAATTTGGAGGTCTCAAACTTTAATTTTTTTGCCTTTTTTTTTAGGGCCACACCAATGGCAAAAGGAAGTTCCCAGGCTAAGGGTCAAATCAGAGCTGTATTTGATGGCCTAAACCACAGCTGCAACCACTGCCATAGCAATGCCGGATTCTTAACCCACTGAGTAAGGCCAGGGATTGAACCTACATCCTCATGGATAGTAGTCGGGTTCATTACCACTAAGCCACAGTGAGAATTTCCTCAAACTTCTTAATTTAAAGCTTACTATAGGAGTTCCCACTGATGCAATGGGTTAAGAACTTGGCCTTGTCTTTCTGGTGGCACAGGCTTAAATCCCTGGCCTAGTGCAGTAGTTAAGGATGATCTGGCATTGCTGTAGCTGTGACATAGGTTGCAGCTGTGGATTGGATTCGATCCCTGGCCCAGGAACTTCCATATGCCATGGGTTAATCCATCAAAAACAAAACAAAAACAAACTATAAAGTTGGAATAATCAATACAGTGTGGTACTGGCACAAAGGCAAACATATAGGCAAATGGAGTAGAATAGAGCTCAGAAGCAGAGCCTTGCATATATGGTCAAATGATTTTTGACTAGGGTACCAAGACCATTCAATGGGGAAAGGATAATCTTGTCAATAGTTTTGGAAACACTGAACATCCATAAGCAAAAGACTGAAGTTGGACCCATATTTTACACCATATATAAAAATTAGCTCAAAATGGATCAAAGAATTAAGTGTAAAGCTAACATACAAAATTTTTAAATGAAAACATTGGGAAAAATCTTCATAGCATTGAATTTGGTGATGATTTATTTATGACGCCAAAAGCCCCAGCAACAACAACAAAATGTAGATAAATTGGACTTCATTGAAACTAAATCTTCTATCCATCAAATGACACAATTAACAGACTGAAAAAGTAACCCATGAAATGGGAAAAAAAGTAGAACAAATATTTGATAAGGGCTTAATATCTACAATATATAAAGAACTCCTATAACTCAACTATAAAACCCAAAGAACCCAATCGAAATAGGGGTAAAGATCTTGAATAGAGAATTCTCCAAAGAAGATTTAAAAATGGCCAATAGGCACATGAACATATATGCCAACATCACTCATTGTTACAGAAATGCCAATCAAGACCACAATGAAATAAAACTTCGCATTCATGAGGATGGCTATCATCAAAAAACCCAGAAAATAACAAGTATTGGCCAAGATGTGGATAAATTGGGACTGTTGTACACTATTGTTGGAAATGTAATATGCTAAAGAGGAGGACTCCTCAAAAAAAATAAAAAGGAAAAAGAGAATTACCGCATGACTCTGCAATTCCACTTCTGGGTGTAAATCAAAAATAATTGAAATCCGGCCCTCAAAGAGATATTTGTATGCCTCTGTTCATAATAGCATTATTCACAATAGCTGAAACGTGGAAGAAATCCAAGTATCCATCAATAGATTGGATAAAGAAAACAAATCCTACAATATGCAACAACTGGTATTAACCTTGAGCATATTATGCTAGGTGAAATAAGCCAGTCACAAAAAGACGTATATGATTCCACAAATACGGAATCTACTTATATGAGGTAACCTAGAATAGTCAAATTCATAGGAACTGAGAATAGAATGGAGGTTACTAGGCACTGGGGAAAGAGGAAATGGGGAGTTTTTGTTTAACGGTATCAGTTTTACAAGATAACAAGACTTCTTGAGGTGACGGTTGCATGACAGTGTGAATGTATTTAATACCACTGAACTATACACTTAAACATGGCTGAGATGGCAAATTCTATTTTATGTATATGTTAGCAAGATTAAAAAAGGAAGACAAGAGATATTTCACTGGTGTCTGTTTGATGCGTTCATTTAGGTTTTTTTTTTGCCAATATTATACTGTACTTGAAGCCTTCTCTGAGTGGAGCAATGTGGGAGGCTCATTGAAGATACTGACAATGCAGATTCCCTTTTTGCCAGGAAAAGAAAAGAACTGGGGTTTAATTGAATACACAAGCTGTTACTGTTACACAGCTCGGTGTCAGGGCTTTCTATTGAAGGGCTTATTTTTGGAATGCTGTGAAGTTTTCCCAGATAGACTTTCAGAGCTGTCAGGCTGTAAGACCTTCTCAAACAGGTGTTTGATATGTAAGTAAAGCACAAAGTAAAGATCATATAAAAATTTTTGGAGGTATTTTTGAAAGGCTTTTGAAATGTGCTTTTTCTAATCAATAACATTAAAAAAGCTGTTATTATATTAAGGAAAATTATAAAAGAGGCAGAATAAAATGGAGATTTGGTTCTCTTGAACTTTGTTGAATTACTTTCGAAATGAAGACATTTATTCTTCACAGACTGTACTTATTTTCCGAAGTTAAAAAACTTCCCTCAAACTGGTGTTTTGTCTTTTAAAATTTTAGTAATTAAATTTTACTTCAGTTACCCATCACTTCAAAGCCTCTAACAGAAGGAGCCATTTGGCCAGTGGAGGGGGATGTGGGAAGATGTGTTGTCTACTCAGAGTGAGATGGGATAAGACCTGCCCCAGAGACAATGCAATCTGTTATTAGTAAAAATGAGAACTTATTCACGTTTTTATTTATTTATTTTTTTTTGTCTTTTTGCTTTTTTAGGGCCGCACCAATGGCATATGGATGTTCCCAGGCTAGGGATACATTAGGAGCTACAGCTCCTGGCCTATACCACAGCACAGCAACGCTAGATCTGAGCCATATCTGCTACCTACACCACAGCTCACGGCAAAGTTGGATCCTTGACCTACTGAGTGAGGCCAGGGATAGAACCAGCAACCTCATGGTTCCTAGTAAGATTTGTTTCTGCTGCCCCATGCCAGGAACTCCCATATTCGCATGTTAAATCATTATCGATAGACCAAGCAAATTGTACCCAAAGAATGCCAACATGAATTAAATAAGGCTTTAGATGAAAATCAAATTTCAATTAGGATACATAATCCAATTATTGAAAAAAATAACCATGTAGTACAAAGAGTTAATTACTTATCAATTTTTAACCTATAGCATTTTACTAATAAGGTGTATCTGTGAGTTTGTATAAACAATATTTGCTTTGTGTTTGGACCATTTAATTTTACCTCTGAGACACATTTTCAACCAGTTTCTTCAATAAGTATGGCTGGGACAATTTGACAGCTACATGTAAAGAAATGAAATTAGAACATTCTCTAACATAACAACAACAAAATCAAAATGGATTAAAGATGTAAATGTAAGAGCGGAACCCATAAAAATTTTAGGAACCCATAAAATTCTTAGGAAAAAACATAGGCAGAACATTCTTTGACATAAATTTTAGCACTATTTTTCTGGATCTGTCACGTAAAGCAAAGGAAATAAAAGGAAAAATAAACAAATGGGACCTACTTAATCTTAAAACATTTTTCACAGCAAAGGAAACTATCAACAAAACAAAAAGACAACTTACAGAATCAGAGAAAATGTTTACAAATGGTATTTCCCATAAGGGATGTAAATAGTGCATCCAACTCAATATCAAGAAACCAAATAACCCAATTCAAAAATGGGCAGAAGATCTGAATAGACATTGTTTCAAAGAAGACATACAGATGTCTCATCAGAGAAATGCAAACCAAACCCACAATGATATATCAACCCATACTTGTCAGAATAGCTCTCATCAAAAAGACAGATGAATGCTGTTGAGGATGTGGATAAAAAGGAAACCTAGTGCACTGCTGGTGGGAATGTAAATTGGTGCAGCCACTATGAAAAACAGTATGGAGTATCCTTAAAAATCTAAAAATAGAACTGCCATATGAGCCAGCTATTCCACCCCTGGGTATTTATCTGAAAAAAAAATGAAAATACTAATTCAAAAAATACTTGAACCCCAATGTTTATAGCAGTATTATTTCCAATATTCACTATACAGAAGCAGCCCAAATGTCCATCAACAGAATGGATAAAGAACACATACACAATGGAATACTACCCAGCCATAAAAAGAATGAAATTTTGCCATGGACGGATTTGGCGTGTATTATGTTTAGGTGAAATAAGTCAGAGAAAGACAATGTATGATATCAATTATATGTGGAATCTAAAAAAATAAAACTTAATAGTGAATATAACAAAAAAAGCAACAGACTCATATAGAACAAACTAGTGGTTACCAGTGGGGAGAGGGAAAGGGGAAGGGGAAACATAGGGGTAGGGGATTAAGAGGTACAGGCTACTAGGTATAAAATAAATAAGCTACAAGGATACAACACAGGGAATACAACCAATATTTTCTAATGATTACAAGTGGAGTATAACCTTTAAAAATTGTGAATCACTATGTTCTACACCTGAAGCATAATATTGTATATCAACTATATCTCAATAAAAAGAGAATTAACTATTTCAGTGTTTCTACATTTTTTTTTGTCCTTTTTTAGGGTCACACCTATGGAATACGGAGGTTCCCAGGCTAGAGGTCTAATTGGAGCTGTTGCTCCTGGCCTATGCCATAGCCACAGCAATGCCAGATCTGAGCCACATCTGCAACCTATACCACAGCTCACGGCAATGCTGGATCATTAACCCACTGAGCAATGCCAGGGATCGAACCTGCAACCTCATGGTTCCTAGTTGGATTTGTTTCTGCTGAGCTACAATGGAAACTCCAGTGTTTCTACATATTTGCACACTTTATGCTATACTTAATTGAAGGATATTAGTATTTTTAATAGTGATATTTTTGTTTGGTTTTACCTATCATCTAGCCCCAAGCACACTACATTCTCTTTTTGTACGCAGGTGCATTAAGCACTTATTAATTACGAATCCTGAGGTAGCTCTTTGCTATCCGCTAAGAGAATCCTGGGTGCAATTCTTTTTTTTTTTCCCTAGTAATTTAACAGAGTCCTTTAAGCAGTGCATTTAAAGAATAGGAATTTAAAGAAAAACCTCACTTAGAAGCAATAGTCATTTATTAGTCTCAGGAGGATATTAGGGCCTGAATTAGACTTAGTTCTCTGAGTACTTTTTTAAGGTTCTGCTTTACAATCATTTCCAATTTTCACATTATTTCAAAACCAGAATGTTCTATGAATGTTTTCTTAAAATAAAATGCTAAATGTGCTGTTGCCTCAACAGATATGTGGTTAAAATTCCAAGGTAAAGCATTGATTTTATATAAGGTTGTATTTTATAAAAAGTTGGATTCTTTTTTATATTTGGGGAGACCATCTTTCTAAGAAAGAGCTAAAAGAAACATTTAAAAGTTATAAAATAGAGCCAGACCCTTGCTCTTTTTTAAAAGAAAAATTTTTAATTTTTAAAGGTTACTCTCCACTTACAATTATTACAAGCTATTGACTATATTCCCTGTGTTGTGCAATATATCCTCAAGCCTATCTCACATCCAGTCATTTGTACTTCCCACTTCCTACCTCTGTATTGCCCTCCCACCCCGATGGTAACCACTAATTTGTTCTTTATATCTGTGAATCTGCTTGTTTTTGTCATATTCACTAGTTTGTTGCATCTTCTAGATGTCACATTTAAGTGATACAGTATTTTTCTTTCACTCTATGATTTATTTCATTTGTCATAATGCCCTTCAGATCCATCTACCATTAATACAAACAGCAAAATTTCATTTTTTATGGCTGAGTATTGTTGTATTGTGTGTATATATATATATATATATATATATATATATATATAAAACATCCTCTTTATCCATTCATCTGTTGGTGAACATATAGATTGTTTCCATATCTTGGCAATTGTAAACAATGATGATATGGACTTTGGCATACAAGTAGATTTTCAAATTGTGTTTTGGTTTTGATACATATCTAGGAGTGGAATTTCTGGGTCATATAGTAGTTATATTTTTAGATTTCTGAGAAACATCTAAACTGTTTTCCACACTGGCTGGAGCAATTGACATTCCCAACAATAGTGTACAATGGTTCCCTTTACTCCACATCCTCATCAGTATTTGTTCTTTTTGATGATAACCATTCTGACAAGTGAGAGGTGATATTACCTGGTTTTGATTTGCATTGTCATGATGATTAGCAATGTTAAGAATATTTTAATGTGCCTCTTGGCCACCTTATATCTTCTTTGGAAAAATGTCCATTCAGTTCTTCTGCCCTTGTTTTCACTTTTTTTTTCACGTTTTGTTGTATGAGTTGTTTATATACATTGGATTAATCCCTTGTCGGTCATATCATTTGCAAATATTTTCTCCCATTCTGTAAGTTCTTTTTGTTGATACTTTCCTTTGCACTGAAAAAATGTTTATGTTTAATTAGGTCCCATTTGCTTATTTTGCTTTTATTTCCTTTACTTTAGGAGACAGATCCAAAATATATTGCTGTGATTTATGTCAAAGAGTGTTCTGCCTGTGTTTTTCTCTAGAGATTTTATAGTATCCAGTCTTACATTTAGGTCTTTAATCCATTTCGAGTTTATTTTCATGTATGTTTTTAAAGAATGTTCTAATTTCATTCCTTTACATGTAACTGTTCAATTTTCCCAGCATGACTTACTGAAGAGACTGTCTTTTCTCCACTGTATATTCTTTCCTCCTTTATCATAGATTAATTGACCATAAGTGTGTTGGTTTATTTCTGGGCTGTCTTTCCTGTTCCACTGATCTATGCATCTGTTTTTGTGTCAGTGCCATACTATTTTGACGACTGTAGCTTTGTCATATAGTCTGAAGTCAGGGAGCCTGATTCCTCCAGCTCTGTTCTTCTTTTCCAAGGTTATTTTGCTACTGCAGTTTGCCTTCTTATTTAGAAATCTCACAGAAAGGAAAATGGAATATTTAAAATACTCTTCTGACATTTGTTATAGATCTTCTATCATTAGTCTGGATATCAGGAAAAAACTGTTCTGAAATATCTTTTATTTTAATCATATTTCTACATCTTTAAGAAACTTGTTTTAATTCAGTGTGTTTAACTCGCACTTGACTACATGAAATCAAACATTCCTGCTGTCCTTGTAGTCATTCTGATAGTGACTAAAATTCATATAAATGTTAGCTAAAACTTGAATATGGTGAGTGTACTTTTTACATATAATGTTTGTTTTGTTTTCACCTTTCCTTCTGTTTTTCCCCCTTCTTTAATATATGCTTAAAATTCTAGGGCTATAAGTGTAGCTAGGTAAGGTTTAATATTTATATATTATCAATACAAATTCACATAGCATACCACTGCTAGATGGAGCTTCTCAAGATAGCATATTCATTATTATGTCACTCCATTGGACAATAATAACCTTCATTGGTCCTCATTACATGTGGCAAATACTAAACTCATAAATTTAATGTACAAATCTATGAGTAATCCTGTTCAAACTTACCTCAACAACCTTGTAAACTAATATAATTTTTCTCCTTTGCACCTACAGTCTTCATTTCCAGATTATTATTCTCTATTTTGAAGAGAGGGTAAGTAGTGCTATATTTTTGGCTGTGCATAACCATAGGTAAAACTTAAAAACCACAAATTCAAAAATTTTAAGGCAAAGAGCAAGTCGTTTCTAAAAATAATAATTAATAACTAATATTGTTTGAGTTTACTATGTTTCAGTTACTGTTATGAGCAAATTATATATGTTATATCATTTAATAATTGGTACCATTATTATCCTCATTTTACTTGTACTTTTCTTGGCCACACCCACGGCATGCAAAAGTTCTCAGGCCAGGGATAGAACACATGCCACAGCAGGGACCCCAAGCTGCTGTAGTGACAATGCTGTATCCTTAACCTGCTGTGCCACAAGAGAACTCCTATTATACTCATTTTAAATTGAGAAAACTGAGGCCAAGATATATAAAATTATTTGCCCAAGGTTATGAAACTGTGTAAGAACTAAAGTGAGCTCACCAGACACTGAAAAAATTACTATATAATGCCGTAAAAATAGTCTAAAGGGATCGACATATTAGCACTTGTATCATTCCTTATCATATGATACGTACCCCTTTCTCTAAAGCTGATAAAATCTTGTAAACAACAAAGGCAGATGTACAAGGATCTTTGAATTTTATTAATGAGTTTACATACATAGGATACTCCTCTGGTGACTATGACTTGAAAAAATGTTGAGTATTTTTTACTACCTGGAGGTAGGTAGAAAAAGGATGGGCTTAGGGGAAATCAGAAAATCTTAGGTTCAAATCATGAGTAGACCTTTTATTAACTGTCTTAATTTTGTAAAATAACATACTCTTTTTGATCCTTATTCTCTTAAGTTCGTCAAATAACAAAAAGTTATTTCATTATTTTTGCGAGAATTAAATGGTATAGCATATCTGAAGTGCTATGCACAATGAATGTGACATGGTAGATAATCAATAAATTGTAACTAAACTTACACTAAAAATGCCCTGGTATATTCTATGGGCATGGAAAGTCAGTCAAATAGCAGTAGAAGTTTAAATGATTTAGTTCTCATTGCTGACTGGCACGATATTTATATATTCTGCATCTTCTATGAGACATCTTCCCATGGATTTAATTATAGTCTTTTGCTTTATTAATCCAAAATTCATTCAAACTTTTGTTCTTAAAAAAGCTTTCTCATTTAAAAAGAGTGTGTATATGTATGACTGGGTCACTTTGCTGTACAGCAGAAATTGACAGATGAATGTAAATCAACTGTAATAGAAGATATAATTATTCTATTTAACCCAGGATTTTAGGAGATATTGGGTTCAGGATGTCAAAAATAGATCTAGCTACAATTTTTAATTAACTTAGTCTTAAGGGTTTTGATTGGAATTACTGGGAAGATATTTTTGGATGCTTAAGCAGTAGAGCTCTAGAATCAAAGTTGATTTGGGCTTTGGCTATATATTCTCCCATGCTCTATAAAATTAGGTGAAGTCACAATCCTGTGTCACTCTGAATTTCTTTAATTTTAAAATGTGTTCTCTCAGTCTTTCCTCCAACTCAGAGTAATCTACATAGTTTTATACATAAAAGGAGGGTGCTTACTCAAGAGACTAATAATTTTCAAGCTCTAGAGCTTTGGAGATGCCATCATTTATGTATTTGGAGAGAAGCTATTGTGATAAATAACTAGTAGAGAGAAGCACAATGTTACCATAGCCAGCTGGTCAGCTGGTGATACTATACACACCATATTCTCGTAATATTTTTCATAGTCCTCTGGTCCAGCATTTGTCAAGGTATTGTTCAAACATTTCTTTCTCTTTTTTTTGGCCCCATCCTTGCATGTGGAAGTTCCTGAGCCAGGGATTTAACCTGAGCCACCACAGAGACCACTGCCAAATCCTTAAACACTAGGCCACCAGAGAACTCCGTGTTCATAGGTTTCTGATAAAAATTCTTGGAGTGCTATTTTAAAATACTGATTCAGAGTTCCCTGGTGGTTCAGTGGGTTAAGGACCTGGGATGCCCACTGCCATGGCTAGGGTTGCTGCTATGGTGCAGGTTCAGTCTGTGGCCCAGGAAATTCCACATGCCATGGGCACAACCAAAAAAAAAAAAAAAGGCTCTTGGGGCTCAATTCGGACCTACAAAATCAGACATTATGGGAAGAAAGCAGCCTACAAATTTGCATGTTGACTACGCCCCACGATGATTCTTATGCCCTCTTAAGTTTGATAAAAATAAATGTAGTTAAAGGGTGGATTTTATTTTATTTTGTCTTTTTGTCATTTTAGGGCCACACCTGCGGCATGGAAGTTCCTGGGCTAGGGGTCTAACCGGAGTTGAAGCTGCCAGCCTATGCCACGGCCATAGCAACGCCAGATCTGAGCCACATCTGCAAGCTACACTTACAGTTCACAGCAATACCGGATCTTTAACCCACTGAGCAAGGCCAGGGATCGAACCTGCAACCTCATGGTTTCTAGTCAGATTCGTTTCCGCTGAGCCATGACGGGAACTCCAGGTGTGGATTTTAAAGTCAAATGAATCTGAATTTGAATTTAAGTTTTATTAACGATCTGTTCCCAAGGCCACTGTACCTCTCATATATCATTGCCAACTCCTTGCTCACAGTGGTCTTTTAAAATACCTCGATCATGATTATATAACTCTATACTTACTATAAAGCTCAATAAGTAGTTGTCCATTATCTACTGGACATAGAAAATAAAGTCCTCTTAATGGGTATTATCATACCCTACCATTATCCACAGGAATGTGGTTGTTGAATTGATAGACATTTTGCCTAATTTTATAAGTCTCCTGCCAGGACATATTTCTCTGTCATTATCCAAACACATGGTTAGGATTTCTATACTGCCTAAACATACCTCTTATATTGGCATTATTTTGATTCCTTTTCTTATACTTTTAAAAGACAATTAAGAAAAATCAATGAAAATGTGCTTTTTTTTTTTTTTTTTGTCTTTTTGCCTTATCTAGGGCCGCACCCGTGGCATATGGAGGTTCCCAGGCTAGGGGTATAACAGGAGCTGTAGCTGCTGGCCTTCGCCACAGCCACAGAAAGGCGGGATCCGAGCCGCATCTGCAACCTACACCACAGCTCACTGCAACGCCGGATCCTTAACCCACTGAGCAAGGCCAGGGATCGAACCCGCAACGTCGTGGTTCCTAGTCAGATTCGTTAACCACTGAACCACGACGGGAACTCCAAAAATGTGCTTTTTATTCCTATGTTAGTCCAGTCATAAGAGAAATCATCAGATATGAGATTTAATAGCTGTTAATGGAGGCTAAAGATATAATTAATGCATATGACTGCCTGCTTTAAAGCACTGGCCAAACGTTTCAAGAAGGCAGATTTTCTGTTAGCATGGTGATTTGGTTTTCCAACTCAAATTACCCAATACTCAAGCTAAAAACCTCAACTCATATTAGGAGTTACTGAGGGATACATATACCTAGGCTGACAGGAATTAGAGGCAGTGTTTTTCAAAATCGATCATCAGGCTATCTGCATGAGGGACAACTAATTGAGGTGCTTTTAAAGTGCATAATAATGGCTCCCTTCCCAGACTTCAGGAATCACAGGGAATCACTGTGAACTTCGCCTGGAAATGTGCATTTTAGTAAACAGGAACAAAGTGTATTTTAGTCAGAGGATGGCTGAACAGTGGCAAAGAACATGGATATGAAAGTTAGATGGACCTGGTCACACCCTAGTTCTTTCACATCCTAGCTGTACTCATGGTGCACATCCCTCATGCTTGTCATTCTCCTCCTTGCTCTGACCTTCTCTCTCAACTCTGATTCTATGTGGTTGTCCTCTACCTGCTAACACTCTACTAGATAGTTTTCTATTATCCTCTTTTCCTTGGCAAGGAAAGGCCCCTCACTTGGTGTGATTACTGCCATCCCCCACTCCCTGTCTTCTGAATGAGGGCTGGGCAGTTACTGATTGGTATTCATCTTGTTAGTTCTTCCCCCATCTACCTCCCATCCTCAGCTTCCTGAACAAACATGACCTCTGGTCTTTCTCCCTGTATATGGTTGCCATCAGGTTGGCACTCACTGGCCTGATTTTTCAGAGGCATCATGCTTGGTATTTTGTAAATTCCCCAGTTTCTAGTCCACCTTATAATTTGGATTAAATGGGCCTTGATGGTCAATGCAAGATTTTAGTGCTAAACTTACACCCTTCCATCCAGCAGCATGTGTGGCTGTCCCGTTCCATCTCCCCTATCATGTTCTCCTGACTCACAGCATCAGCTTCTCCCTATCTCCTGTCCCATAGCAGCAGGATAGATCACATCTTCTGGGGTGGATGACAGGAATCATGGCTACCTTCTCTGGAGGCTGATGTAAGCCCTGCCTTAGAACATTGGCAGGGTTTTCCCAGACAAAGATGCAGGGACGAGACATTGACAACAAGAGTGAAGAAACAGGCAACAACAAAGGCAACAACAGGAGTGAGGGCATGTCCTAGGGACCAGTAGAATGATAGAAATGCTATTAAGATTATCTCATTGTTTCTTCCGGTGTTGCCCTTGTACTAGCTGCTTGGAATCACTAGTGACACTTATTTAAAACATATATTCCTACAATTCACCTCATCTCTACTGGGCCAGAATCTATAGGGTAGGTTTAGAGAATATCTCTTTTCATAAGCTTTCTAGATGATTATGCTGAACAGTAGCAATTGTAAACTCTTAATAGTTGATAGGTAATAACAGAACCCTAGAAAACTAGTATCACAAAATGTTGAGCACTGGTATTTAAATTTATTAAAACAACTAAAATTATGCCTTAGTTTTAAATCAATCTTAAGCCTTTTGTTGGGTTATGAAAATAAATATTTATCACCATCTAGTTAGAGAGACAATAGATAAGTAGATAGATATATATAGAGGTACAGTTCATACTTGGAGGAGTATACATACATATATTTCAAAGTCTTAGTAGTAGTGACACCTCAGTAACCACAAGCACACTCATTGTTCAGATTTTGATTTCTAAATACATTTTTCCAACAAAAGGAACCAGAAAAATGACTGATTCCAGGAGAAGAGGAGGAAAAATGCAAGACAAGCTTGTAGCATTTTATTATGCCAGCACGTGAGGAAGCATTCACTGGGGAAGGAGATTAGCTGAAGAAAGGTATAAGAAAACTTTTGCGGATATTGGGAATGTTTTATATCTTGAGTAGGCATTGAATCCATGTATGTATACATCTGTCAAGAAGCATCGTCTTACTCTCATATATGTGAATTTCAATGTATGTAAATTATAACCCATTAAAAAATACACCAGATGTTCTGCTTTTAGAAAAATATGAACTTTCAAAGTGTTGGAATGGTTGAAATCCGTATTTATTGCTGTATCTTGCTTCTGTGTAAATTTGTTCTTGTCTGTTAGGAATCATAATCTACTCTCCACATCTATTTTGTGGATCAGGAGAGAATATATTCCTACAGCAGTATATGTCACTCCGGTTCCTCAGACTACTAAACTTCTTTTAACTGAATGACTTCTACTGTGCTTTCACTCTCAGATTTACTTATGGATTTCTGTTCAGACAAATGCTTTCTGAACATACACCTTATTTCTATTCATTTAATTTCCCCTGGTCACAGCAAACCTTCCCATTGCCCTAATCCAATCATCTGTACTACCAAGTGCCTTTCCTCACCAAATTATATAATAAAATGTTAGGTTCACTTGGCTAACAGTAAATTATAATTAGTCACTATCATTTGCAATTGCTTTTGTCAACAAATATGTTAGGACACTATTGGGTTTTATATATAGAAAAGAGATTCGGGTCACAACTGCACTGTAAATTTTGGCTTTTCAGTTAAATATATGTGAAGATACCATGCTTTTCTTTATATGGTACAATAAAACCACACCATAAAATGTGGTAAATAAGCACAATAATATGTTCATTTCCTCTGTTTGTATACTTGAAAATATCTGAATAGGAAGTTGCAATGGGCAGTGACAGAGGGAGTCATGTTTCTCAATTTCATCATAATTTTTCATTCATTTTGAGATATTCATTTATCTAAAAGCAATTAATGTTTAATTGCTGAATAACCTAATTTATAAATGCAAATTAGTACAGAAAGCAAACAAGTATATGTTCATTAATTTCTTTGTTATCACCATCTGTTTAATTTAAAAACTGAGTTTTACTGAATAAAACGTGCTAACAGTATAAATGCTTTTCTTAGTGGAAAATGTCTACTGCAGTTGAGGTCAACATCTGATAAAATTCGAGTCTGTATGTATACATGTTATCTAAACAAATTCCTTTTTCTTTTTTTAAGCTTTTCTAGGCTGTACCTGAAGCGTATGGTGATTCTTAGGCTAGGGGTTGAACTGGAGCTGCAGCTGCCGGCCTATGCCACAGCCACAGCAAGGCAGAATCTGAGCTGTGTCTGCAACCTACATCACAGCTCACAGGAGCAACGTCGAATCCTTCTCTCACTGAGTGAAGTCAGAGATTGAATCTGGATCCTCATGGATACTTGTTGAGTTCGTTACTGATGAACCACAATGGGAACTCTGAAAAAAATTCTAATATTTTCTAATTCATGATAAAATCATTACTAATATATGTAATGATATTTAGTGGAAAATAGATAACTTTATGTAATTCCTTTTAAGTAAAATATTGTGATTTAACAAAATATGGCAATTACAATATATTATTGAAAATTTAGTCTTTAGTGTTTTCAGTTACTTTATTCTTATTCATTTTCCTTTTTTCATTTTCTATTTTGCATTATGGCTTTTGTTTTAAGAACACAAGTTATAACTGAAAAGTGACTACTGAAATTTTGCAACCCGAAGAAAGAAAAAACTATAAGTATTTTATAGTCTTGGGATTTTGAAAATGTAATTATATAAGGTATTTTAAACTTTATAAAATGATTTATACCTGGTACTTCTAATTAATATTTAATCTTTCAGCAACCGTGTTCATGATGTATAAAGTACATTTTTTTTAAGAGAATCCAGAAGCATTAAATTGAAACAGTGGTTCATAGAAGTGTAATATAACATGTAACTAATCTTGTTAATGTTATAAAGCAATGAGGTTATTTTTCTTATCATGAAACCAAAAAATGTACATTATGAAAATTGATATAGCAAATAGGAATAAAATTAGATCAAGTCCATATAAATATCAACACACCTACCTACAGTGTGTGTATTTGTACAGAGCTCTTTTTTATTTTTTTCACTTATTGATCTCTAAAGAGGTGTTTTAGTATCAATTCATATATTACTATATTGAATAGTATAGTATGTCTGCATAGTATTCTATTAAATGGAAATGTCAGAAATTATCAACCTATACTTTATTGATGAAATTTTACTTATTTCCTTATTTTGCTATTAAGTTGTTAATGATTCATTCGTGTATAAATATGTGTGCACATGTGATAATATTCCTATAGAATAACTCTCCAAAAAATTAAATTACTTTGTTAAATAGGACAATGGACTTAAATTTTGATAAATATTGAGGAGTTTTCCTACAGAATGATAGCGCCAGTTTAACATTTTCCCCCAACCTTGCTGACATAGGGTATTTTAAAGCATTTTAATTTTTGCCAGTGTGAGAGACTGAAAATGCATTTCATTGTGGCTTCAGTTTACTTTTTCTTTTACAAATGAGGATAATTACTATCATCTATTGACCACTTATATTTCTTTTTTGTGAAAACTGTTCTTTCCTTTTCCCAATTGACTTTTCACTTATTCTTACAGTTTTGTTGGAGTGCTTTTTTTTTTTTGTCAGGCCTACCATGTGCAGAAATTCCTGGGCTAGGGCATTGTAACCCGAGCCAAAGTAGTGACAACACCAAGTCCTTAACTGCTAGGTCCCTAGGGAACTGATTAGTTTTTTTTAATGATCTAATTCTCTACAAAACTTTGCCTCTTTGTTTTGATTTTTGAGTTATTTGGGGCAAAATGAGGACTATAGCCCAAGAGAAATTGCTCTGAGAAGGTGATGGTGGTGATGGTGGTGGAGAGATAGGATATATAGGAATTTTGTAACAAATGGCAGGTTGTAGGCACAAAAGATTACTGTTAATAACAGAAAACTAGATGTCTCAAGGAATTTGGAATTTTTCTAAGTATGGGAAGATGCAAGGATCTGGGCTCATTGAGATCTGGGGCTAGTGTCCTGTGTTTTCAGATTTTGAGTTTCCTCAGGGCCCACCTTGGGGGTGGCTGCAGTTTGATGGCTGCTAGAGGCCAGGTACTCTTTGTTTCCTTCCTGAGTTCTCTCAGGGCTCTCTAAAGCCAAAATCTGCTGTCAGCTGTCAAAACTGATGCACTCTGATTTTTCCTGATAGGACACAGGCATTTTTATTGCTATTTATATTGTAGTCTTAGTGTTACTTTCTTGATTTGTGTGGAAAGACGAGATAAAATGATTTGAACTAAATTCTGTTTCAGTATACAACGTGGAGAATGATAGCATGTGTGGTGTTTTATGTTGTATGAATACATATGCTTATATGTATTCTTTTTATTTATTTATTTTTTGGCTGCTCGGTGGCATATGGAGTTCCCAGGCCAGGGATCAGATTTGAGACGCAGTGGCAACAACACCAGATCCTTTAACCAACACACTGTGCCAGGCTGGGGACCGAACCTGCATCTTGGCGCTGCAGACATGCTGCCAATTTCATTGTGCCACAGCGGGTACACCCATACATGTATTCTGTATGCACATTTGTGTGTATAAATGTTCTGTGCAGGAATGAATCTTCACATTCCGTATCTTATAATATCCTGTGTCTTCTCTCTTTCATGGTCTTAATTACTGCAGTTTGTCATTTCTGTTGATTTTTCTTCATAGTATCTTATTTCATGATGTGTTCTATGACTTTGTTTTTTTAACTATATCTCATTTTACTTGACTATCAGTGAGGACACTTTGAGGCCTGAGCTTAGAGAATATTCTGCTAGAGAATAAGTATTTACATTGACTTCATTCATATATTTGGAGACACAATCATTTTAAAGCTTTTTTCACTATAAATTTGTGGTGTGGATATTCTCTGGAAGGATAAACAAATGTGTGAATTCTGGTTCCAAATCCACATAAGCATTAACTTACAGATAGGAATTTTTATGGGGTGATTTCCATCTCTCTCTTTTACCTAGAGTCATGGCTAAGACAGGGAAGTGTCTTTACTATCTAGTTTTGTGGAATGGGTTTGGAAGGAGTCACGTTGACTTCTAGGTCAGGCAATAGCACAGTTTCTCCAGGCAACTGGCGTGAGATGTGCCAGAAACAAGTCCAGGTGATATTTCTAAACAAGTGGTTCTCTACTCTGGGTTGGTACCAGAATCCCCTGGGGAGAATTTTCAAGCTACTAATGTCTAGGGCTGAATTTAGGCCTACTAAGTTAGAACTTCTTGTAGACAAGGAGTCTACATTTTTTTGATATTAAGGCAGGATAATGAGCAAAATTGCAAGTTCAGTAGATTAAGGACCTTGCTCAAGATCACATGGCTACTAAGAGGCCGTCTGGGGACTAGTTCTGCTAGTGATGCTGTGGATCTTCTGTTCTTTCTCATATGTATTTTAGTGCAATATTGGTACTTCTCAATATATACTATAAAGAGACAAAATTTGGGAATTTTTTGTATTCTTCATGTTTTTAATTAATAGTTGTAAAAGAAAGTGTTTGAGGTAAAACACAAATGTTTGTTCATTCCATTTTTAATAAAACTCAGGATGTAAGCTCATGTTAGATATCTAATCTACATAAATAAAGTATCATGAACTCTGTTTACTGCTAATATACTTTAAAATGCTATAAACTATTATAATATTCATGTGATTAGACATTCAGAACTTCAGGATACTATTTATATCAATGTTTTTCTATAATATTTTATTTTATAATATTAATGTTTTATATATAGCTACATCAAATTTGTATTAGGTTTTAGGTTCTCATTAAAGCAAAATACTTTTTTACTTAGGAGAATGAAGAATTGAAGCACCACATATGAAGATATGATACAAAGTATTACATATACTCAGGGGAAGAAAAAAATACAGTTTTTTCTTCTCTAAGTATCACTTATTGATCATAGTTGCTGACTTTTCACTAGATGGCAATATTACATTATTTACATTAAAATAAACACTTCTATATCATCATAATTCCCCTTTTCTGAGAAAATAATGCTCACAGAGAATGTTAAATGTGATATGTTCTGTTTCTCTTTTTTAAAAATCTATCTACCTCTATCAAAAATTTGTTTTCCTCTACTTAGAAGAGCCAATATACCTAAAATTTTTGTCTTTTTTCATGCTCAATGGTTAAGTTCCTTGAACTATATATATATTTTAATGTTTTATAATGATTTTTAATTTTACATTATTGCTGGTTTAAAGTGATCTGTCAATTTTCTACTATACAGCAAGGTGA
This sequence comes from Catagonus wagneri, assembly GCA_004024745.2. Lineage (NCBI taxonomy): Eukaryota > Metazoa > Chordata > Mammalia > Artiodactyla > Tayassuidae > Catagonus > Catagonus wagneri. The sequence continues at coordinate 2,521,214 of PVHT020000015.1, forward strand.
CCCAGTTACACATAGAAGTATACATTCTTTTTTCTCACATTTTCATGCTCCATCATAAGCGACTAGACATAGTTCCCAGTGCTATACGGTAGGATCCCATTGCTTATCCATTCCAAAGGCAATAGTTTGCATCCATTAACCACAAATTTTCAGTCCCTCCCACTCCCTCCCCCTCCCTCTTGGCAACCACAAGTCTGTTCTCCATGTCCATGATTTTCTTTTCTGTGGAAAGATTCATCTGTGCCATACATCTGATTCCAGATAAAAGTGAAATCATGTGGTACTTGTCTTTCTCTTTCTGACTTAATTCACTTAGTATGAGAGTCTCTATTTCCATCCATGTTGCTCCAAATGACATTATTTTGTTCTTTTTTTATGGCTGAGTAGTATTCCATTGTGTATATATACCATATCTTAATCCTTTCACCTGTGGATGGACATTTAGGTTGTTACCATGTCTTAGCCATTGTGAATAGTGCTGCAATGAACATGCAGGTGCATGTGTCTTTTTCAAGGAAAGTTTTGTCTGGATATACGCCTAGGAGTGGGATTGCTGGATCATATGGTATTTCTATGTAGTTTTCTAAGGTACCTCCATACTCTTTACCATAGTGGGTATACCAGTTTATATTTCCATCAACAGTGCAGTAGGGATCTCTTTTCTCCACACCCTCTGCAGCATTTGTTATTTGTGGACTTATTAATGATGGCCATTCTGATTGGTGTGAGGTATATCTTGTGGCAGTTTTGATTTGCCTTTCTCTAAGAATCAGTGATGTTGAGCATTTTTAATATGCTTGTTGGCTATCTGTATATCTCCTTTGGATAAATGTCTCTTCAGTTCTTTTGCCCATTTTCCCATTGGGTTGTTGGATTTTTTGATGTTGACTTTGTTTAATTTGGAGATTTTAGAGATTTTAAAGTTGATTGTATATTTTAGAGATTAAACCCTTGTCAGTTGCATCATTTGAAACTATTTTCTCCCATTTTGTAGATGTCTTTTTTTTTTTTTTTTTTATGGTATCCTTTGCTGTTCAAAACCTTGTCAGTTTGTTTAGGTCCCATTGGTTCATTTTTGTTTTTATTTCTGTTACCTAGGGAGACTGACCAGAGAAAACATTCGTAAGGTTGATGTCAGAGAATGTTTGCCTGTGTTCTCTTCCAGGAGTTTGATAGTGTCTTGTCTTACATTTAAGTCTTTAAGCCACTTTAGTTTATTTTCTTGCATGGTGTGAGGATGTGTTCCAGTTTCATTGATTTACATGCGACTGTCCAGGTTTCTCATCAATACTGGAAGAAAAGACTGTCTATTTCCCACTTTATATTCTTGCCTTCTTTGTCAAAGATTAATTGACCATAAGTGTCTGGGTTTATTTCTGGGTTCTCTATTCTGTTCCATTAGTCTTTGTGTCTGTTTTGGTACCAGTACCACACTGTCTTGATTACTGTGGCTTTGTAATATTTCCTGAGGTCTGGAAGAGTTATGCCTCCTGCTTGGTTTTTGTTCCTCAGGAGTGATTTGGCAATTCTGGGCCTTTTGTATTCCATAAAACTTTTGGATTATTTGTTCTAATTCTGTGAAAAATGTCATTGGTAATTTGATAAGGATTGCATTGAATCTGTAGATTGCTTTGGGTAGTATGGCCATTTTTACAATATTAATTTTTCCAGTCCAAGAGCATGGAATACGTTTCCATTTCTTTGAATCCTTTTAATTTCCTCGATTAATGTTTTATAGTTCTCAGCATGTAAATCTGTCACCTCCTTGGCCAGGTTTATTCCCATAGATTGTGGTTTCATTATCATTTGTCTTAAGGTATTTTTTAATTTCCTTCTTGATTTCCTCATTGACCCGTTGGTTTTTAGTAGCATGTTGTTTAGTCTCCGTGTAGTCAGTTGGTTCTCATTTCTTTTCCTGTGGTTGATTTCTAGTTTCAGGTCATTGTGGTCAGAAAAGATACTGAAATAATTTCTATGCTCTTAAATTTTCTGAGGTTAGCTTTGTGCCCCAGTATGTTATCAGTCCTTGAGAATGTCCAATCTGCACTTGAGAAGCATGTATATTCTGAATTTTTTGGATGTAATGTCCTGAAAATGTCAATGAAGTGTAACTTTTCAGTTGTGTCACTTAGGATCTCTGTTGCTTTATTGATGTTCTATCTAGAGGGTCTGTCCATTGATGTGAGTGGGGTGTTAAAATCTCCTATTATGACTGCATTCCTATCAATTTATCCTTTTTTTTTTTTTTTTTGTCTGTTAGTATTTGCTATAGGTATCTGGGTGCTCCTACATTAGGGGCATATATATTGATGACTGTAATATCCTCTTCTTGAGTGGATACTTTTATCATCAATTAGTGTCCTTCTTTGTCTTTCTTTATTGCTTTCACTTTAAAGTCTATTTTTGTCTGATATGAGTATTGTAACTCCCGCTTTCCTGTTTTGTCCACTGTCATGAAATATCTTTTCCCATCCTCAAACTTTCAATTTATGTGTCCTTTGCCATTAGGTGAGGCTCTTGTAGAGAGCATATTGTAGGCTATTGCTTTCTTATCCAGTTACCACTCTTGTCTTTTGATTGGAGCCTTCAGTCCATTGACAATTAAGGTAATTATTGATAGATATGTATTTATTGCCATTTTAAACCTTGTTTTCCAGTTGATCTGTGTTTCTCCTTTCTTACTTTCTTTTTTTGCTTGAATGATTTCCATTTTAATTTATGCTTAAGTACTTCCCTTTTTAGTTTTTGTGAATGTAATGTTTGGTTTTGATTTGTGGTTGCCCTGTTTTTTAAGTATGTTAAACCCTTCCTGTATCTGCTTGATTTAGCTTTATAGCCATATAGTCTCAAACACATTTTTTAAAAAGAACCTATATTTTCTTGCTTTCCTTCCCCACATTCTGTGATTTTTGAAGTCTTTTTAAAAAAAATCTTCATGTTTGTCCTTTTGCTTTTCCTTGTGTTTATCATCACTTTTACATTAGTTTTGTTTCATTTTTTTTTCTCTTTTAGATCTGTATACTGGCTTATTTAAGTAAATGCTTTCCAGTTGTGGTTTCCTCTATCCTCTTTCTTCTTACTTCTTTTTTTATTTAGAGAAGCTCTGTCAGTATTTCTTTCAGGATTGGTTTAGTATTGCTGTACTCTTTTAGCTTTTGTTTGTTGGAGAAATTCTTTATTACCCCTTTTATTTTATTTTTTTCATTTATTTTTTTTTTTGCCTTTTTTACTTTTAGGGCCACACCCACACCATATGGAGGTTCCCAGTCTAGGGGTCCCATCGGAACTGTAGCTGATGGCCTGTGCCACAACCACAGCAACATGGCATCTGAGCTGCGTCTGTGACTTTCACCACAGCTCACAGCAATGTCAGTCAGATCCTTAACCCACTGAGCAAGGCCAGGGATCAAATCCATGTCCTCATGGGTGCTAGTCGGGTTCACTAACTGCTGAGCCACGACAGGATCTCCCTCCCCTTCTATTTTAAATGATATTCTTGCTGGATAGAGTATTCTAGGTTGCAATTATTTTTCTTTCAGAATTTTATGTCTTGCCACTCCCTTCTGGCCTGTAGTGTTTCTGAAGTGAAATCAGCTGATAGTCTTATGGGGGTTCACTTATAATTTATGTTTGATTTTCTCTTGATGCCTTTAGAATCATCTCTTTAAGTTTCCCATTTTTATTATAATATGTCTTGGTGTGGTCCTATGGTTCAACTTGTTTGGCTCCCTCTTTGCTTGCTGTATCTTGATATCAGTTTCCTTTAGATTTGGAAAGTTTTCAGGTATAATTTCTTCAAATATATTTTCAATTCCCTTTTCTTTTTCTTCTCCTGTTGAAACTCTTATTATGTGTAGATTGGCCCGCTTTATATTTTCCCATAGATCTCTTATATTGCTTTTGTGTTTTTTCATTTGATTTTCTTTCTGCTGTCCTGATTGGGTGATTTCCATTGTTATACATTCCAAGTCATTACTTCATTCCTCTGCATTATTCATTTTGCTCTTTAGTGCCTTTTGCTCAGTTTGCATCTGTGCAAATGAATTTCTAATTTTTCTAAGTTCCTCCTTATATTTTCCAGTTCCTGTCTAAAGGAATCTGCATTAGTGTACATATCTGCTCTTAATTTCTTGATATTCAGCCTTAATTCCTTCAGTATTTTCACTACCTCCCTTTGGAACCCAGTGTTTGTCAGACTGCAGAGGTCTGTTTCATTTTTTGCTACTTTGTGTGAATTTTCCTGATCCTTTAACTGGGAATGTTTTCTGGGCTTCTTCATTTTGCTTATGTTTTTCGTTTTCTGTGATTTTAGGGAAGCCAAACTGTAGTCTTGGGAGGCTACTTCTATGCAAGATCACACCTTTGTATTTTGTTTGGGGTTACTATTTATTTTTGGCATGGGATTTTGAATATTTGCTCTATTTCTTTGGTGCGGGCAGGCTGTTATCCCCAGGGGGGCTGAGTATATCTCTAGGGAGAAGGAGGAAATGGGTAGGGCTAGTGGTCAGTGCCTGGTTGCTGGGCTCTTAACAGCAGCAAGGACCTGCAGGAAGGTGCCACTGGCTTCTCCTGGTTGCAGAGCCCTGGGAAGTGGAAATATGCCTTATTCAGATTGACAAGTTGCCCAGAACATTTGGCAGTGGCAGCATTAGGGTGTGTGAGTTCCCAGGTGATTGAGAGTGACAACAGCTAGTATTTGATTGCAATGCCCTCCTCCGAGGTGACTGGAGTCACAAGTGGTGCTTGTTCAGGGACCCCTAGTGGTAGCGAGCCACACCCACCTCTGGATTCAGTGATAACAGTGGTGGTTTGCCTGTGCCACCTGCAGACCATGCTAGAAGCACCCTGTCTCACTTAGTGTACACAGCAGGTGCTATACAGGCTGCTCCTAGTTGCAGGATCCTGAGAGGTGACAGAGATCAAGCATGTGGGCACTGCCTGAAGCATTCAGCAGTGGCAGCAATGGGGCCAGTGTGCTTCCAGGGGTTCAAGATCAACAACAGGTGGTATTTGGTCACAGTGCCCTTCTCTGTGGTGCCCTTGAGGTAATGGGTGCCACGGTTGGTGCCTGTCCATGGGCCCCTAGTGGTGGCAGGCTGCACCCTCCTCTGGAGTCAGTGATAAGTGCAGTGATTTGCCCCTGCCATCTGTAGAATGTGCAAGAAGCACATCATCCCACTTAGCCCCCACAGGAGGTGCTTCACCAGCTACTCCTAGTTGTAGGTTCCTGGGAAGGGACAGTGATCAAGCATCCGGGCACTGCCCAGAGCATTTGACAGTGGCAGCAGCTCGGAAAATGTGCTCCCAGGGGAGTGAGAGCAACAACATTCAGTGTTCCATCACGATGTGCTCCTTTGTGGTGCCCTCTGAGGTTATTGGGGCTGCAAGTGGTTCTTGTTCCGGGATCCCCAGTGGTGGTGGGCCATGCCCAACTCTGGAGTCAGTAATAACTGCAGTGGTTTGCCCCCACCACCTGCAGACCACGCAGGAAGCAACCTGTCCCACTTTGCCCATGTAGGAGGTGCTGAACCAACTGCTCCTAGTTGTAGAGTCTTGGGAAGGGACAGTGATCAAATATCTGGGTGCCACCCAGAGCGTTTGGCAGTGGCAGCTGCAGGGTGGGTATGTTCCCAGTGGTGGGAGATTAACAACATGTTGTGCTTGGTTGCAGTGCCCTTTTTTTTTTTTTTTTTGCCAACACCTGAGGTGACTGAGGCTGCTGGCAGAGCCTACTCACAGGCCTTCAGTTGTGGCAGGCTGTACCCCTCCCTCCAGACTCTGAGAAGACCACTTCAGTCTATCCCTGCTGCCTGCAGATCATGCAAGAGGCACCACATAACACTTAGCCACTCACTGATCCAAGTCCACACAAGAGGTGCTTGGCCACCCACAGCCCACACAAGAAGTTCCCAGTCTCCTGTAGCCCAAGCAAGTGGCTTCTCACCACCTGTAGCCTGCGCTAGAACAGGCCCACCCTATGATAATCCACGTGCACATGTGTGTGCATGCAGTAAGATTCCTATGGTTGTCCGCCCCTCCTTCTCTCACCATCCCCAACAATGGCATCTTGCTTCTCCTGTGGCCCCAGACCTTCTCCTGGGTACCCATTGCCGTGGTGTTCTACTCCCCAGCCCAGAGCACAGCATTCCCCCACACATGGCACACTGTTCCTTAGCCCCTCAGGCTGTCCCCATACAGCCGAACCCAGTCTTCTCCCCAGGACTGAGTTCTGGAACCTAAGTCTCAGTGCTCAGCCCCAACCCGAGCATCTCAGGCTGTGGTGTCCAGGCCAGTGGTTTAGATGATCTGTGTGGCTCTCACTCTACTTTGCCCTACTCAGTACATCTGCTGTGCTTTTCTCAGCAACTTTGAGATTCCTCCATCTCAACTGATCTTCCTGTTGGTTAGGTTGCTTCTCAGGATGTGAGTTCCTTTTCTCTTTCACAGTGCCCTCTCAAGAATGTTAGTCCCATCCTGATTCCTTGTTTGTCTCTATCTCTTTTCTTCTTTTGTTCTACCCAGTTATGTCAAGAGTTTGTTGCCTTTTTGGAAGTTTAAGTTCTTCTGCCAGCATTCAGTGGATGTTCTGTGTGCGTTTTTTTTATATGTACATGTGTTTTTTTTTGTGTTTGTGGGAGAAGTTGAGTGCAACATCTTACTCCTCTGCCATCTTGATCTACCTCCTAATCGCATTGTCTACATGTAGCTGTCAAGTTTTCCCAGCACCACTTTCTGAAGAGAAAGTCTTTTCTCCATTGTATATTATTGTATTCTTTGTGCTAGATCAATTGACCTTAGGTGCATGGATTTCTTTCTGGGTTTTCTATTATCTTCCTTTGATCTGTGTGTTTGTTTTTCTTCCAGTACCATGCCGTTTTGATTATTGTAGCTTTGAAGTATAGTCTGGAGTCAGAGAGAGTTATATCTCCAGCTTTGTTCTTTTTTCTCAAGATTACTTTGATAATTCAGGGTCTTTTGTGGTTCCTTATAAATTTTAGGATTACTTGTTCTGTATCTGTGAAAAAATATCATGGGTATTTTGATAGGAATTTCATTAAATCTATATATTGCTTTGGGCAGTATGGCCATTTTAGCAACATTAATTCTTCCTATTCAAGAGCATGGAATACCTTTCCATTTATTTGTATCATCTTCAGTTTCCTTCATCAATGTCTTATAGTTTTCAGAGAAATCTACATATAAGTGTACATATTCACATCAAATGGACATGAAATATTTTTAAATTTTCCGAAAATACATGTAGTGATATTCTGAAAATCATTCATAGCTACCAAATATGACTTTTCTCTGAATTCTGAGTCCCTTTTAGCAAGCTCATGTTTCTCCTTTTCACTTGAGCTATGATCACTGGTATTCTTGCTTTAAAATGAAAGTATCAGTAATTGAAATCAGCAGGTCTAATCTGCTTGATCATTTGAAGAGTAGCCGGCAAATTGTTTGCTACAGAAACAGAAGGAGCTAGTGGAAAGTTTTATAGTCAGCTCTTGAGAATATCTGTATACAAGCTTTAACTTGTACACTTCCATTTTGCTCTCTGTACTTAATGTGGATTTCATTTGCAATTCTAAATGATCATCATAGCTTTTTCCCTTATTTAAATAAGCTCATCAGCAAAGCTTACTCAAATAGGAAATACTTTTTTGCATTCAAAGGGTGTGTAATTTCTCTTCACTTTAAGTAAATATTTTTCTGATTCATTCAAAATAGCCTCGAATGCTTTAATTGCCTTTGCAAAACTGCCATGTACAAGCCATTTAGGTGCTTTCTTTTGGTGTGTCATTTAGGATGGTCATCATTACTCTTATTTTCCAAAGAATAATGAGTGATAAAATGTTCATGTTCTGAAGGAATATATTTCAGTGTTAGTACTTGGGTTGAAACACCTGTAAAATGTATTAACTTAATTAGCAAACATTTATTGAATTTATATCAAATGCTATGCTAGAGCATGGGAATACAAAGATGGATAAAGCCAGTTCACCCCCTCAAAGAGTTTACATGATGGCAGGAGGTGAGGACATACAAATTAGGAATTACAGATTGATAAGATATGATAGAGGAACATGTATAGTGCCCTAGAAACACTAAGGAAGGAACAGAATATCTATTTCTACTTCACAGAGGTTTGAGAAGAACTGTAAAGAAGAAGACCATTCCAGGTAGAGAGGATGTAGAGACATGGGGAGGAAAAACACATAGCAAAGAGATCAAAATGGGTAAGTCTTAGGTTTGGACCACCAGTCTATCCCTCAGAATTGTTGTTACTGTAACCATAAAGTATTATTACTATCATTAGCAGTAATAACAGTGGTAACATTGCTTACATTTACTGAGCACTTACATGTGGCAGGCATTCTTCTAAGCATCTTTTCTTGCATAAGCTCTTTAAACCCTCAAAACAACTTGTTTAAGCAGATTTTAAAGCATCAATTTACAGGGATTATGATCAAAGCCATTTAGCTAGTAAATGGCAGGACTGAAATATGAATTCAGGCAGTTTTCATTTGATTCACTAAGAACCACTGTCATTATACAAGTGTGACATGAGAAAAGATAAATAAATAAAAATTATGATGATCATTACTCACTGTTACTCATTCCAATTAGCTTGCAAAGCTTATCTTTCAATGATCAAACAATGTGTGTTTGGTGGTAAATTACTATGCAGAGTCATATTACACTGTGAACTCACAGAACCAAGGGGTAATATATGCTTAAACATGTTCTAGGTTCCATACAATATGCAAAAAACATACAATAGCACTGTCCTCAAGGAATTGGTCTATATCCTAGTTGAGGAGACAGGAAATAATTTAAAAATTAGATGTTGGACTGGCTGTGACTGAATATACCAGGAGGTAAAGGCAATGCAAGATCTGTGGGTACAGGAATAGTCAGATAGCATTTTCTAAAGTATGGGCAGGACTGTGGATGGATATGCAAACAAGTGAAAAAAGGCATTCTAAAGGGGAAAGGCACAAAAGCAAACATCAGGATGCCATACGTGAGAAAGAGGGGAGCCTGACAGAGTATGTACTACAGGAAAGTTAAATACTAAGTATTAAGTAGAAAGAACTTAGGTTTTTAATGGTCTTGATAGCTTTGGGCATGGGACAATAAACTGTGTTCTCGTCATTGTGCAAGTGGTTACAATGATGAAAATTAGCTTTTTATTCTCTTCTGGAAAACACTCTGAAAGCTTAATTAAAACAGAAGGACAATAGAGTCAGGAGGACCAGAAAGCATATTTGAATTTTTTTCAGAGCAACTAGCTGATCATTAATATGCAGAACCAGGGTGTTCAAATCTACTGATTCTGAATTCTTTGAGTGAGATCCAGAAATCACATCTGTAACAAGTGCCTCATGTAATCTTGATGTGGCTGCTGGTTATTCTGCTCTGGGATTTCTAATATCTTCAGCTCCTGGGCCTTTTGAAAGTTAATTTTTATAATTATCAATAATCACTCAGAGAACAGTCAGAGGGAGAGTAGGCAGCAAGCCAAGTTCATTCCCTCTCATTTACATTACATTTAGGTGGCAGATGATATTTCTCTTGTTGATATATCCCCTGCACATTGAATTGAATTGGCCTATTTATTTATTGTGGTTTAATTTCCCTTTTATTATGCTACTTTTTATTTGGTCCACTAGTGTTTCTCCAAATTAGAGTTTTGTTTTTGCTTTAATTAAAATAGTTGTTTATCAACTGAACTTGGCACTTATAGACACTGTGAAAAGAAAAGCAATGAAAGCTCCTTTACTGATATTTTGAGTAGTTATTCAGTTCCACAGAGAAAAGCCTTTTGTTGACCACTGTATTTTCTGAATCCTGCCTTTTTCTTTTCTATGTTTTTTTTTTTTCATTTTTTGTTGTTTTAGGGGCGCACCCGTGGCATGTGGAGGTTCACAGGCTAGGGGTCCAATCGGAGATACAGCTGCCGGCCTAAACACAGCAACGAGGGATCCAAGCCGTGTCTGCAACCTACACCACAGCTCACGGCAATGCCAGATCCTTAACCCACCGAGCGAGGCTAGGGCTCAAACCCTCAACCTCATGGTTCCTAGTCAGATTCGTTTCCTGAGCCACACAGGAACTCCAGTCCTGCCTTTTTCAATGTTTTAATGATCAGTCCCTAGATGAAATACTAGCTAACAATGAACAAAATAAAAAACCATGGGTAAACAAAATTAGCAATTAATGGCATTGTAATTCTGTAATTGTATACATTCATATGTAATATTAAAAACTTGCTTTTCAAATCTGCTAGTGCTAAATTACTCACAGGTATGGAGTTCCCATCATGGCTCAGTGGTTAATGAATCTGACTAGTATCCATGAGGATGTGGATTCAATCTCTGGCCTTGATCAGTGGATTAAAGATCCGGCATTGCTGTGAGCAATGATGCAGGTCTCAGACACAGCTCAGATCCTGCATTGATGTGCCTGTGGTGTAGGCCAGCAGCTACAGCTCTGATTAGACCCCTAGCCCGGGAACCTCCATATGTTGTGGATGTGGCCCTACAAATCAAAAAAGAAATTACTCGCAAGTATCATAATATTAGTTATCTGAGATAAATCATAGTAATTTGACTGCTGATATTCTTTTTCTTCAAAATTATATTACATTGTATTATAGTCAGTAAACTCTACAAACATTAAGGCTTGATTTACCAACACTTCTATTGGAAGAATAGGGGAATTTTTGTATGCTAGATATAAAAATTGATTTCTAATGAATCCTCTAATTCACCATATATAGGTATTGGAATTTTCTGATAAATGTCACTTTAAAATTTAGTTTTACTGGAACTTATGGAGCATGATAATGTGAGATAAAGAATGTATATATGTATGTGTGACTGGGTCATCTCGCTCTACAGTAGAAAATTGACAGAACAATGTAAATCAGCTATAACAGAAAAAATAAAAGTCATTTAAAACAAAAACCCCACAAAAAATAAATAAATAAATAGATATTATATCAATAATTACAACTTCCTACCTTTATATTAGGCAGGATTTGATTCTCACATAACTTCACATATTAAGTAATGGAAATATTATTTTTACTGTTTGAGGAAACAAACCAGAAAATGTGATTTTCTGTGATGACAACCTTAGGCAACAAGGTTAAGGAGAAGCTAGAATTTAAACCAATGTTTTTTGGCTCCTCATATAATATTTATGAAACTAAAACTTGCTACAGAAAGTAAAATAGAAGATTTTATAGTAGATTTAAATTTCAGTAAGGGGAGTTGATTGAGTGTTCCATTGGCATAGTGAATATTAATATAGAATTAAAGATAAATGCTTTATACCACAACCAGAAACTTTAAATAGTATGTCCTACTAATACACTTTAGCTAAGAAATAGTATCAGGTTAAATAAATGCCCCATGCACATGACACATCTCGTACAATTTAAAAAATATTGACTCATGTATCAGGCATTGTGTAAGGATCTGGGAAAAATGAGGTGGATAAGAAGTAGCCTGTACCCTTAAGATGCTCACAGAAGGACGGGCAGCCATTCAAACAAGTATATATTGCAATAAATGTAATCATAGGAGCAAGTGAAAAGAAAGAGGGGCATACAGAGTGTGTGATGAACACTACTGGGATCAGCAAATGTTTCTGGAGAGGTGACAATTTCCGAGTCAAATATTGAGGGACCAGTAGAAGTACTGCAATAAAAGATTAATTGGCTATATGAAACAATTTTAGCCTACAAATTTTCACAAAAATTTCTCAAGATAAATGTAACGGAAATAAATAGAATCATAGAAAATAATCACACTTTCTCTTTAATTATTCTACTACAGCTAACATCTATTTTCTCCTAGCTGTGTTATAGGTGAAACTAATTTTGGAAACAACAAAAGAGAGCTCACTGTGTAATTTTGAGCTTGAAGCTAAACTCAGTCAACACTGAGATCTTTTGCCCACTACAGATCTTATCTCATTGGACTTCGATGTGATGGCAAATATAAAGTATGTATTTAGACAGAAAACATATGATTTTCTGCCTTTAAAATTTTGGTAAGCTAACAATAGTGGATTGACATGTTTTGAGGGTAACAGCTGAACAGATTAGGAGCTTATCACTTGAGGCAGAGTGTGTACTTTCCACCTGACTAGTGTCACACATAGTGAGACCCCGAATGGCCACTGAAGGCATTGAATTTAGATATCGAGTACGAAATATTCTCAGTTTGGAAACTCTTCTCTTGCTCATTAACAGTCGCAAATTTCAACATGTTTTATATAACTTCTCCTTTTGGTTTGGCCAATTACATGCATTTCTATTCTGCCCTAATAGTACTTTATACTTCATAGCTCTCCAGAGAAAAAAATTAAAGATTTCCATTAAAATCTGTTCATGCTCTTTTTTTTTTTTTTTTTTTTTTTTGTCTTTTCTAGGGCCGCATTCGCGGCATATGGAGGTTCCCAAGCTAGAGGTCCAATCGGAGCTCTAGCTGCCGGCCTGCGCCACAGCCACAGCAACACCAGATCCAAGCCGCATCTGCGACCCACACCACTGCTCACAGCAACGCTGGATCGTCAACCCACTGAGCAAGGTCAGGGATTGAACCCACAACCTCATGGTTCCTAGTCGGATTTGTTAACCACTGAGCCATGACGGGAACTCCAAAATCTGATCATGTTCCATAATCTATGTGAGGGATGAAAATGATTCCAGGACCGTCCTGAAGATTTGGAATAATCTGAGGGTCCTAGTGACCTCTTCAGAAGGAAAAATGCTGAAAATCAGGTTATTTATACACTGTGGCTCTGGGCCACAGTGTTTTATCAGCAGTCTTTCTGTTACTTATAAAAACAATTTCTGCTTTTCAGTGGCTTTCTATGAACTTGAGCAAATATAAATTTATGTTAAACTTTGAGTGAGTTTCTAGAGAAAGAAATAAGGCAAAACTATTGTAAATATGATAACAAATCTGTAGTATCAAAAACACTGACAGTAGTGAACTTTGAACTAGAGCATCTAACAGTAAAGTTATGAAAACATAATATGTCTTCTAAATCCTGAAAGGACATCTGGCTGGCAAAGCTATAAGCACGGGAAAAAAAAAATCCACAAAATTGTTGAAATAGCCACATTTCATTTCCTTGTTGAACTTGAAGTTCAATTTTATATTCTTCACCTGGCACTGCAAGCCATTTCCTCAGGCTTGAGTTCATTTTAATGGTTCAGATGTTATACATTGTTATAGAACAAAGAACTGTGTTTGAGGCAGATTCTGACATGTCTTTGGCAAATAGCAAATATATAACATTTTTGGTTATGATGTTGTTTAACTTATAAAATATTTTACACTATTTCTTTTTGATATAAAAGAATTTTAACAAAAATTGAAACAGGACACAAGTCTGATTTTTTTTAATCTTTGGTCATGCTACCTAAATTAGAATAAAAGTTAAATTTAGCATAGTATATCTCTGCCAACAGTTCTATAGTAGCTTTTGGTAGCTACTTTTGCTAGCCATTAATAGGTGTTTGATGATGAATAGAATCAATAATCTAAGAAGTTATGAAAAACTGGGCTGAATTTTATATTAAGCACATAGGTCTTTAAAGTCTTTACTATGTAAATAAGCAGTGTTAACATTTAAGAGGATAATAATGCTTCTTTTTCCTTCTAATTACCATTATTAGTATTTTGATGGAACCAAAGTATCCTGTGTAACTCAGCTTTGGAAATATTAGTTTCAAATTTTGTTTCCCTTTTTCGATCTACTTTTAAATGGTTTTTAAGCACCTGTTTTGAACATTTTCAGTATCTCATCCAAGAAAATGTGTCAAGCTTCTTCAGCAGTTCACATTCTGATTCATCAATAGTGGCTAAAATAATTGGTGTGCAAATAGACTCCAATGGAATGAGTTTAATCAGATTAATAATAATAATAATGATAATAGCATCTAATATTTAGTACTTATGTGTTAAATACCAAGCACTATGCTAAGTTGCTTAACATGAATTACCTAATTTAATCCTTACAACTTCAAGGAGTACATTTTATCACTATCCCTATTTTATCAGTGAGAAAATTGATGTATAAAATGATGATGGCAATTTCTCAAGGTGGCACATTTAAGTGGTTGAGTAGGGATGTGAACTTGGCAGTCTGATTTCATATTTGTCACTCTTCACAACTTTTATACTGCCTCCTCATTATAGCAAATATTTTATTTATATGTGTGACTTTGTATCAAATTTGTTTAAATCATTGTTGAATTCTAGTAGACTTGAACTCGATAATTTTGAATATAGCTTCAACTTGAGGAATGAGAAAAGGCAGAGTTGCCAAGGGAATCCTTATGTACCCTGCAACTTCTTTTAAAGGTATTTTAAAATGCATGCGAAAACCTATATATCATGTAATAGTTTCAGCTGAGGCAACATTTATGTTGAAGTAACAACTTTAACAATACAAATAAGCTTGAGATTTCACTAATCTTACACATGACAATTGATATTCCTGGCTATTGTATAATAAAATATAGATATCAATGAAAAGTCACTGAAAGCAGAAGAGTAAAAAGTGAATCACTCCCCTTATAAAAGATGCAAGTGAAAAAGAAATAAATGAAATATATGTTAGTACCAATGTTAGATTATGAAAAACATTAATTTCTATTTTCAGCACAATTGTATTTAATGTTCACAGGATCAGATACATGTCCCGTTCATAAATTCTGTCCTCAGATAAGCTTCTCGGACATGGACTTACTTGGTGGGCTCATTTCTTTACTTCTAATGTACACAGTATGTTCTAAAAATGCAGAGTAGAACATTGTCTAAGAGGTACCTCATGAGATGATGTACTATGTTTCTCTACTGACAAGTAGTATTCTACCCAAATTATTCTGTGTTGGGTTAAAAAATATATGCAAGTACTGTATTAACTAAGCTGTATATCCCAGTGTTTAAAACTCTGTATGTACCCTAAATTCCTCCCACTATAGTTTCATGCTGTCTCCATTAAAAGCCAAAACCAATTCATTCTTCCTCAAGTTGGTTTTACTTGGTTCCTTTAGCTTTTCTCCTAGGGGATATCACTGGAAACTTTATTTTTTGTTAAAATCATAAGAGCAGTTTGGGGCTCCAGTTACACATTAAAAAATGCCAAGTTATGTGATTAAAATCCAGTGAACTCTATTATCTCCACTAGGAAAATAATTTATAAATACTTAAATGACTTCCCTCAAGTAAGCAGAAAAAAAGAACTGCTCAGAGGCACTTCAAGATTTGATGCGGCTTTCTTAAGTTTCAAAGCTGTGGTCTTTGGGGTCACCAGCCCCCCTGGTTCAAACACAATATTGTTACTGATATTGAGCATGATTTCCACAGTATGAGGAAGTCAATTATGATGACACATAGTAATATGTTGGATGATCTGATTACTTCTGACCTTTTAAAAGCACCAGAGAGGCAAAATTGCCTAAAAGAAGAGCTCATGCACATAGGACATAACTGAGCTATAGTGTCAGAAAACGTCTGACAAGTCTTACAGTAAATAATTTCTTGGATGATTTGGCATCATAAAAACCTGTTATTTATTATAGGTGAGCCATGACAGGATATAAACTTGGATAATTTTATATCAATACACCATATGAGAATCATGGTGAAACACAGCTCATTTTTAACGTTTGGGAGCCATTGTCCAAAATAATCATTTATTTTACTACTGTGGACCTTGATCAAAGCTTTGAAACTAGATTGACTTTTCTGTAAGAAGAAAAAGTTTAGTATCATTTAAAGGCATTGTGTTTTGTTGTATAGGATATAGAGATGTAGATTTATCACACTTCAGTTATTTTTTTTGAAATCCAATTTCATCAAAGTGTTAATATTTGGAAGCAATAACTCTCCAAACACATAACAAAAATAAGTTTGCAATATGTAGTTACAGTTTTGATTGATGAGCCTTTTGCATTTCAAAATAGTTAGAATTGGAGTAGCTTACTGATACTATTATACATTAATAGTTGTCACCACATCTCACACCCTTACACATTAATCATTGTCACCAATTTCACATTAGGTTGTTGTTAAAAGCTAAGTATATTTCTAAATAAGATGGATTAAATTCGAATACAACATATTTGCCATTTTGTCAATCTTTATTATGTATACCACTAAAAGATTTAGTTGCTAAATTGAAAGATCAAAGTTTACTCAGCTATATAAACAGTGTAAGTGAATTTTAGGAGAAACTGGTCTTCAAGGTGAGGCTGACCATCTAGTACGAGCAAGGGAATGATAGTCAGGATTGAATAAAGAATATTTTTATGCAAATCACAGAGTTTGGGACAAACATACCATCACAGAGATCTAGTCAAATGTGGCAAAAGTAAAGTAATGCTAGGTTTTTCCTTAAACAGATCCTAGAAACTTCCTTGAGCTTCTTGCAGGTTTGTCTCCCAAGGTTTCCTTCCTTTTCAAATTGTACACACACACACACA
The DNA here is from genome assembly GCA_004024745.2 of Catagonus wagneri. Classification (NCBI taxonomy): domain Eukaryota; kingdom Metazoa; phylum Chordata; class Mammalia; order Artiodactyla; family Tayassuidae; genus Catagonus; species Catagonus wagneri. The sequence continues at coordinate 2,537,727 of PVHT020000015.1, forward strand.
CACACACACACACACCATTTATTTCTTTGGGCATAATCATTTTACTCCAGTAGATTTACAGTCTCTTGTTTCTCCTAAGGCAATAGTTCTTTATCTTTCTAGGTCACATATACCTTTGAGAATCTGATAAAAAATATATTGAATCTTCTCTGAAAAAAAAACATTGCTCTCCTCTCCTGAAAAAAAAAAAAAAATTCAAACAATGTACTGAGGTTCACAGATTTCTGGAAGCCCTCCTAGGTTTCTGGGATAAAATTCCTTATGCAGAAGGTATTCCCTTAAGTTTTCCAGAAAATCAAAGAGTCTATGCAGTAAAGTCTCCTTGACTACAGGTACAGGCCAGTTATGGCTCCTTCTTGTCCCAAATTTTTCTCTGATGCTGAAATTGTAATTCAAATAATTTACTGTTGATAACATGGGTCAAGCCTTCATCCTTAAGTTACCTACCCTTCAATAAAAAGCAAAGTATATACACATATTTAAAGATCCTAAACTCATGTGAGTATATGAGCATGCATATCCAACAGCTATGGTTAACAATTTTCCTGTGACAGTCTATGTTTTTACAAATCATAATTGAAAAATCATTGATTCTATTCTCATTTTAAAGATCAGCTTGCAGAGAGTTTATGTTTTAAACTTCTCAAAGTACCCTTTTTAATCTGAGAATTAGAAACGTAGTAAATATACACACATACACATATAATTATATATTAACATGACATATCTGAAATGTTTCAATATACAAAGATGTTCAACTATAATTCACTAATATATTTGTATAATGAAGCATTTAGGCTAGGTAATTATTATTTAAATGAACACCAATTAAATTTTTCATTTTTAAAAGTTTATTGCCTGGATATTTTAAAGACCACACAGTCCCTAGATGTCTCCTTTGCCAGAATTAACAAAAAATATGAAATAAAAGAGGGAAATATAATAGTCAGTACGGGCAGAACCCTAATATATTTTAGAGTAAAGATTCATATTCATTTCACATGCTCTGTTAATAAAATTTTTATTTTTTTCTCTCCTGAGTAAAGAAGAAGCAATCAAAGAAGAAAATAACAAATACCAGAGTTTTCAGTCTCGTCTGGGCCCATAGCAAACAGAATCACAAAAGAAATGCACTTGTGGGAATTGTGGGGCTATTAATAAAAGATCCAATGATACCAGGACTCAAAATACTTTTTTTTCTCTCCAAAAGAGAAACAACATCACACAGAAGTCTTCAATTCTATATACCTGAATAGCCCTGAGCAGTAGAAAACCATTATTTAATGACTGCAGTGCAAGAGAATGAGGATAAGTAGACAAAAGCAAGGGGCACCTGCTGAGAAGAGGCAAACATCATCTTTGAAAATACTGTGTTCATTATATATCATCCACTGATTCCCTTTTAATTTGCTCCCCTAGTAGAAATATGCTTCAGAAGGGAGAGATAATAATGAGTGAATTTTATGGAAAGTACTTTCTTCAAGGAAGGGACAACTTAAAAATGAATTCCTCAGGAAGGACATTAATATTTACACGTTAGTTATTGTTATGAAATTCAAGGACACAGAGGTGGTGGGTCTGGCAAATGTTCTCACAATTGCAGGACGTCTAGATAATTTTAGTTCAAACTCAAAGAAGCACAGGGGATTTTCCTTTCATGCTTCCATCATCCTTATAGTTGTGGGCCTTTGATGGAGGAGTTGTACCTACAGAAGTGAGTTAGAAGGGATTTAAGTAAAGTCACTAATAAGTGTCATCTCAGTTTAAGGACTGATGGATGTTGTTCTGGCTGGCATAGAAGGATAGTCTTCACCAGATGCTAAAGAGAAGGTCAACTGGGCACTGGCTTTCACGTCACTTCCTGCTGTGAATGTTAATGGTCTCTTAAGTTTTCCCACTATATTCTGCGTGGTACTTTCTCACTTTCCCCTTTCCTGTTCCTGGTATCTTTCACGTGGATGAATATGAGAAAAGTTGCATAATATGATATGCATATGCATTAAATGCATATGCACTAAATGCATTGCATTATATGATATGCATTTGATAAATATGCATTCAAATTTTTTCTATTTGACCTCATTGACAAGTGGTATTTAAAATTTATGGTCAAATATCTGCATTTAATCAATAAGGGGGAAATGATTAAGATTTTAAAATTGTATCCTACCATACAATATTTATTTATTAAACAATTTACTGAGCATCTACTATGCATCAAACATAGCACTTAATGCTAGGGACATCAAAGTGAATGATGCATGGACCTTCTACTTAATGAAATAAAATTTATATTTTAAAGCAGGACAAGAAAAAACCTAAACATAAAATCCTTTCTCTGTGTTTGTTTGGATCTCCTGCCTCCCTCCCTAATGTGCAATGTGCATCTGCATCTCACATTAACCAAAGCTCCTCAACGATGGGAGAACCTGCTCAATCATAAAAATAATTTTTTTCTTCCTTCCGATGCTAGTAATATAACTTCTTAAATAATAGTGTTCTTTCCCAGTTTTCTAGTGGCTCATGGTGACTTGCTGCTTGCTTTGTGCATGCTAACCTGGATGGACTATGTATCCTTGGTGACTTTTATGTTAAATATAAGTATGTCATTTTGACATACGATCCCTTGTCTCAAAAATGTGTATGACTATGCCTTCGACTTCTAACAGGTGAAACGGTTCTCAAAGCTTTCTGAAAATTTGCTTCCAGGGTTACAATCCTCAGTTTAGCTGGAATAAAATTCTCTTCTTTTCTTCTTAACCTGATAGTTAATCGAATTTTCATTGACATCCTCAAGAAGCTCATGGTTCTAAGGGAGGAAACATAAATGTAATGTATCAAATGCACTGGATTATCCAGGAGGCCACAAGAAGGAACTGGTGAGAAAACATTTTGTAGAATAGGTGGCCCATAAGATGATCCTCCAAAGATGATTGTGTCTGTACCTTATAGTTAAGATGAAAAAGAATACTCTAAGTTGAGGAATCAGAGTGTGAGGATGGTTTTTAGTAAGGCTGCTCTCATATATTCTGGATTCCTATTTAGTGACCCATGGTGGAAGCTAATGTCCTCATTTCTCTTGATATTAAATGGGGCAGTGTTAGTTGCTTTGGGTAATTCCTCATGAAATAAAATGATTTGTGAATTACAGGTGGAAATATTAAGAGCTACTTTGTAATTTTACATGTTGTTTTTACCTCTGCCGTTGTAACTAGTAATTCTCTGGATGGAGGTTTCATAGTGAGGGTGCAAGAAGCAGACTTCCTAACTAAACTGACATTGACATATTGCATAGCTTAAAAAATAAACTTTGTTGTTACAAGATACTAAGATTTAGAGGCTTTTTAAAATTTTTATTTGTTTATTTATTTATTTATTTTTGATTTTTACGGCCATACTCATGGCACATGGAGGTTTCCAGGCTAGGGGTCTAATCAGAGCTACAGCTGCCAGTCTACACCACAGCCACAGCAAGGTGGGATCCGAGCTGTCACATCTGCAACCTACACCACAGTTCATGGCAACACCGGATCCTTATAGCACTGAGCAAGGCCAGGGGTCGAACCCATGACCTCATGGTTCCTAGTTGGATTCACTTCCACTGTGCCACGATGGGAACTCTGAGGCTTGTTGATAGTACAGTATAATCTAGCCTCTTGTAACTGATATAATGAGCAAAATTATGGAGAACACAAGTGGTAAAGTATGTCTGGAGGTTTAGGCAGGAGATAGAATATCAGTGAGTGTTCTTACATGTCCTGCTAAGGAACCTGAATTTTGTCCCGTGGAAAACAGCAATCGGTGAAAGTGCTTTAAGGAAAGGAATAATGGTCAGATTTGCATTTTTGGAAAGGTTAACTCTGATGATAATGAAAAATAGATTCAATTGACCAAGACTAGCTGCAGGGAGACCAGTTAGGAGGCTGTTTTGAAAGTTCAAGCAAAATATGATACGGATCCGAAGAAAGGCAATGAGAGAAGGATTTGAGTGGTAGAATTTTGAGATCTTTAGGATGCAAAATAGGGAAGTCTTTCTGATGTGCTGTAGCACAGAAGAGACAGAGTTTACAGGTACTATATCATCCAGGTAGAACTATCCAATAAGAAGTTGTTAGCAAGAGTTGAGGACTTAAGATAGAAGGATAACATAGAGATAAATATTTGAGAGTTATATGGATACCCATGGAAGTTGTAGCCATGGGCAGAGATTATGTTATCTCAGAAGGCCATTTAAATGTGAAGAAAACAATAATATGATCCTAGGTGACATTAATATTTTGTAGTTTCAAAAAAGAGAAGAAACAGAAAAGAATATAAATGAAAAAAATGATCAGAGAATTGAGATAAAGACCAAGAGAATTATGTTACAGGAGTCCATGGGAGAGAGACATTAAAAGCATGAATAGCTAGATCAAGTAAGATGAAGATTAAGGAGTTCGCATCGTGGCGCAGCGGAAATGAATCCAGCTAGGAACCATGAGGTTGCAGGTTCCATCCCTGACCTCACTCAGTGGGTTAAGGATCTGGTCTTGCAGTGAGCTGTGGTGTAGGTCGCAGACATGGCTCAGATCCTGTGTTGCGTGACTGTGCTGCAGGCCAGCAGCTAGGGGAAAAAAAAAAGATGAAGATTAAGAGTCTATTAGGAGATCACTGTTGGCTTTTACCATTGAACTTTCAGAAAAGTGGTGGTGAAGCCTGACTCTCAGTGTTTTGATAAGAGGGTAGGAGGTGAAGAGACTGTTGACTACACTTCAGAGGAATAATTTTTGTGAGAACATATTTAGATCTCCGAAGAATAAACAAATGAAGAAGGGAAAGTTGCTTATGCCAAATAAAGAGGAAATAACCGATGATGTAATAACAATTAAATAGGACTGGAGAACACAAGTGAAAGCATTTATTTTAGAAAAAAAAATCTTGCTCCGAAACAAGAAAAGTAGAAGTAGGTAGAAGATATATATAAGTTGTTGGTGTATATGTGGGAGATTGATGTTAGTCTCACTGTAGGAACTCAGTTTTCTTCTTAAGAAGGAAGCTTAATTTATCTAGAGAGAGATGGTAGAGTATTGTAATGTCAAAGTGAAAAGTAAAAATTTGGAACAGATATTGCAGAGATTCAAAGAAACTGACCACGAACAGGTTTGAGAAATCCTGAGTGATGCTGAAATCTTAAATGAAATAAGACTACAAATGTCTGGTTATTAAAAACACAGTTTTGCTATTTTCTTCTGTAGCATTCAGTAGCCTTAGTGTATCAATGGAAAAAGTGATTGATCGAATTTTATGATTTATCCAATTTTCTTTTCATTTTTTAAAAATTTTATTGAAATGCAGTTGATTTACAATGTTCTGAAAATTTCTGCTGAAGAGCAAAGTGATTCAGTTATTAATTTTTATTTAAATTTAACCAATCTTGGGGTCTTGTAAAAATGATTATGGGCTGAGGGCATTGAAGGTGCTGGCAAAGGAGGGGTTGTCATGGTACATCATGGAGCCTGTGTTGCATATGAAAGGAAGACAAGCAATGGAGGAGTGGCAAACTGGGAAATAAATTACAGGATGAAAAGATTTCCATATTCTCAATTTCCATATGCACTCTTTTTCTAAAGTAGATCTGCCTGATATAGCACCTGATGACTGGTTCTTTCACCTTAATCTCTTCTTTCACTAAAGCTCTATGCTATGAAGAAGAGGAGTGCCTCTTACCCATTCAAATATTAATAAAGCTCTTTCTCCAGGTCTAAAACATCTAAGCATCACACAAAGGGCTAATTTTAAAGGAAAAATCACTTCACATCCAAAATAAATTTAGGGGGAGAAATACTGAAATGAACTATACACCTTGATTCAGCCAAGGCTGGCAGTAGTTCTCATCTGTAGGTGATTTTGCCCTCCCCTGTCCTGGACAATTGAAAGTGTCTGGAAGGAAGGATGCTACTAGCATTTGGTGCATAGAGGCTAGGCACACTGGTAGACATCCTACAATATACAACAGAGCCACCAACAACAAAGAATTATTTGCGTGAACGTGCCTATAGTGCTGAGACTGAGAAACACTTATTCAGGGAACAAACTTAGGGCAATAACTAGAATTCAGAAATGAGAAGATTGTCTCATGAGCATATATTAATACATTTATGTGAGTTGAAAGTATTTCAGACTTTTTCTGATAAAGTCTGAAGAAACCGATTGATTTGACATTAAGAACTAGATTTGTCAATTAATTTGTGTGACAAACATGTATAAAGTGAAGGAGTTAACTGCAGCTCCAACTTTTTATACAGCAATATACTTCAAGCACATATATAATAAAAACATATTGTGAAACATTTTTGTATCTATTTAAATTTATGGTAAAACAGTTTTGAGGTGTCAAGTTATAATGTGCCATAAGGCAAATAGTTTTGTTTGCACTTTTTTTAGAGACTATGAAAGCAAAGCTTTGAAGAACACTGATTTAGGGAATCTGAAGCAGTTTAATCTGATGAATTCCACAACTATCTTCTGATAATATGACCCAAAAATAAAACCCATGAAAAATTGATTCAAGCCATATTACTAAAATGTAGGACTCATTAGGAAACACGTTTTTAAGTTCTCTCAATCTAGTACTTAGTTTGCAAATATGCACTAATTTACAATATTTTAATTTTCCCAAAGCTCACCTTCCTCTCTATCTTTACCTTTACCCTAAACTTAAAGTTATACTTACTTTATCTTGCCTCCCTTTTGTTACGTTCAATTCACTCCTTAAGCCATTAGAAACCATCCTTTTATTTTTTAAATAAAAATAAAATAAAATATTTTAAAATAAAACTTCATTTTTAATAATACTTCATTAAAGTATAAATTATATACATTAAAGCATATAAACTCTAAGTAAAAAGCTTAATGGATTGCACATCCATGTAGCTACAAATATGTTGCTCATATTATGACCTTGAAGTTTATCTGTGTTTTTCTTTCCCAGTGATAGTAGTTTATTTCTCTTTATTATTCTACTCTGCGTGAATTCTGTAATGTATTCTATTGTGATCTATTTATTATTCATTCGGTTGTTTCCAGTTATGGGCTAATATGAATACTACTGCCAAAAATATCTATGCACCTGCCGTTTGTTAAACTAGTGGATGTATTTCTATTTGAGTATATACCTAGGAGTGGAATTACTAGAAATGATATGCTATGTTAGGATTTAAAAGCTACTGTAAAACAGTTTTGTAGAATAGTTACGCAAATTGTGCATCCCACCACAATACACCTGGGCGAGGGAATGTAGTATTTTTATTACAGTTTTAAATTGACTTTCTAAGATTTCTAATTAGATTCAGCACCTTTTAATATACCTTTATGGGGCATTAGAGATTCTCTCTCTATTTTTTTTTTTTTTTTTTTTTTGTCTTTTTAGGCCCACACAGACAGCATATGGAAGTTCCCAGGTTAGGGGTCTAATTGGAGCTGCAGCTTCCAGCCTGCACCACAACTCACAGCAATGCCAGATCCTTAACCCACTGAGCGAGGCCAGCTCACCACTGATGCATGATAGGAATTCCCTAGATATTCTTTTTAAAAAGTATTTATGTCATTTGTTCATTTTTTCTAGTAGGCTGTCTAATTTTCTTAACTCATTTGTAGATGTTTTATACGTTCTAGATATGAATATTTCATTAGTTACATTTATAGTAAATTAATCTTTCTCACTTATAGGGTTTTTTTTCTTGAAGATGTCTGATGAACAAAAGTTTTCATTTTGATAAAATCCAGCTCATAGTTAGAGCTTTATCATTCCTGTGAAAATATTTGCCTATTACAGGGTCATGAAAACATTCTCCTTGATTATCTAGAAACTTATTTTTATATTTATATCTAAAATATATATGGAATTGATTTTTGTGAATCATGTGCAATATGGTCAAGTTTCCTTTTTTCACATATGGGTATCCTATTGATCCATTTATTGAAAAGAACATTCTTTCACCACTAATGTGTCATTCCACTTTTGTCATAATCGAGTGCCCATTTAGGTCTGGATTTCTCTCTGGACTGCTTACAATGTTCTGTTGGTCTATTTGTCTACCCTTGTGTCAGTACCACACCTTTTTTTTTTCTTTTTAGGGCCACATCCGGGGCATATGGAGGTTTCCAGGCTAGGGGTCGAATCGGAGCCTCAGCTGCCGGCCTATACCACAACCACAGCAACCCCAGATCCGAGCCGCGTTTCCAACCTACACCACAATTCATGGCAACGCTGGATCGTTAACCTGCTGAGCAAGGCCAGGGACTGAACCCACAACTTCATGGTTCCTTGTTTGATTCATTAACCGCTGTGCCACGACGGGAACTCCCAGTACCACACTTTTAATTACTGTATCTTTAAAGTGAATCTTGTTATTTGATAGTGTAAATTCTCCAATTATGTTTCTATTTTCAAAATTATTTTAGCTAGTTTGCCTCCTTTTATTTCCACATGTGTTATTGATTCAACTTGGAAGTTTCTATACATAACCTGCTGGTATTTCTTTTGGAGTTGCGTTGAATCCCTAGGTCAATTTGAGGATAATCTACATATCCACAATGCTGAGTTTCTTAACTAATAAACACTATATATGTTTCTTATTTGGGGAGATTGGTCTGCAACAAGTTGCTCCAGCATGTAACCCCAAGCTACTTCTAGTGAAGTAGAATTCACTAACCTCTGATCTATTCTTTTAAAAATTCAGTTCCTTGACCTTTGTGTCTTTCCTTCTCTTCCTCTTCTTTCTCATTAACTAATCACTTTTCGTTTTTTATTATTAAGCCTATACTTTACATTTTATGTTTTCCAAGTTTCCTTCAGTTCTCTTATCTTTTCATTTCATAAGCTCTTTTGGAGAATATCACCCACTCTAATGATCTGAACTTTCATTTACAACCTGATGATTCTCAAACCTGTATCTCTAGCTTATAGCTCTCTGAACTTCAAAACATGAGGCTCAACTGTGTAAAAACATTCTAGCTCTACGCAAGAATTGTTGAAGCATCTCTGGAAACCAAACACATCATCTGTCTCTCAAACATTCTCTTTGATGTTTCCTTATTTCAGTAAGGAATCTGTTGTAAGTTGCAAAAAATGGCTGTGATTCTGTATCTCTCTCTCTGTCTCTCTCTCTCTCTATATGTATATATGCCTCTTGTCAATTTGAGTTTGTAGTTCTTATCATCTCCTTGAGAAATGGATTTTGTGATTTGCTTTGTCTGATTAAATGTGGCAAATGGCGACACTCTTCATTTTTTATGTATGTGTGTGGTAAGAACACATAACATGAGATCTACCCTCTTAACAAATCTTTACATAATACATTATTTTAATTATACTGTATACATGTTGTACAACAGATCTCTAGAACTTATCTTGCATAACTGAAATTTTATACTCTTTCAACAGTAATTCCCTGTGTTCCCCTCCCCCAACCCCTATCAACATCCATTCTGCTCTCTTTCTGTGAGTTTAACTGTTTCAGAGACTCATATAAGTCAAATCATGCAACATTTTTCTTTCTCTGTCTTATCTCACTTGGCCTAATGCCCTCAATATCCATCAATGGTATTGCAAATGGCAGAATGTCCTTTTTTTCTCATGGGTGAATAGTATTCCACTGTATATATAAAAACCAACATCTTACTACATTCATTCATTGATGAACACTTAGGCCGTTTCCATATCTTGGATATTGTAAATAATGCTGCAATGAACAGAGGAGTGTGCATATCTCTTTGAGACCCCGATTTCAGTTCTTTTGGATATGTACCCAGAAGTGGCATAGCTGGATTGCATGGCAATCTTAATAGTAAGTAAAACGAGTAAACTAATTAAAAATGGGCAAAGGATTTGAATAGACATTTCTATAACGAAGACACACAAATAGCCAACAGACAATGAAAAGATGCTCAACTTCAGTAATCATCCAGGGAAATGCAAATCTAAACCACCACCTCACACATATTAGGATGGCTATTATTAAAAAAAATGTTAATGAGCATTGGAGAAGACGTGTAGAATTTGGAACACTTGTACACCATTACTTGGAATTCAAAATGGTGTAGCCACTGTAGAAAACAGTATGGTGGTGCCTCAAAAAATTAAACATCATACTGGTTCTGAGCTCAAGTCAAGGAAGTCTTGCACATGTTTGCATTCCCTCTTTTTAAACTCTGGAGAGGCACCATGTTAACAAATCTAGTTTAGCATGCTGGATAATGAGAGACAGGGGTCCTTTTGTGCCTCTTGCTGCAGACCACATTTCTAATCCCCAGAATCACATCCACTTAGATTATTAGCAGCTAATCATGAACATATGCACAAGCTTTAATGAGACCTGTAAAGCCCTCCAGTGAGCCCAGTTCAAGTAACTGGCATGCAACATTATGATTGTAAATAAATGGTAATCATATAAGCCAATGAATTTTCTTTGTTCTGGGGTAAAATCTAATTGATAAAATGCCTAAACCTGAAATTTTAGAGTCACTATTTAGCACTGCCAACATGAACTTCCAATTAATTTCTAAATTACTGATTTCACTACTGAATCATATCTCATCTGCAAATTGAGATCTGATTGGTATTTTCTATTCCTACTGTCCTTCACTCTAAACCACTTCAATGCACATGAGTTCTGTCTTCTACTGACGCTATGCTTTTCATCATATCCTAAAATATATTATATAGCTATTAGACCTTTTCAACTTCTGATATTTGTACTTATTTTGAAATTGTACTCATTTCCTAGTCTATGTTGTAGACACCAATCTCCTTAAAATGTCCTATGATGCTCTTTATGACAACTATTTCTCCATTTCAATCTCATCTCTTTCTACACTCTTTGAGCCTGCTTCCTGTGCCTTTAAAAAACCCAGCATGACAAGGTAGTGACTACTCATTCAAAGAAGATTCTAAAATGAGAAGGTATATGGAACTGAGCCAGGCTGAGCCTAGCAGGTAATCTATAACTGCCATTTAATGTGACAAAAAAATAAAGGTAATTTTAAGCCACTGAAATTTATTTTGTCAGCAAAACTGACAATTCCTTAACTTTATTATCACATATAATAATAGATGCTTTTCTTTATAGAATTTATCATAATCTCTGATCGTCCTAATTTCTTTCTCCCTTTTTTTTTTCTTTTTAGGGCTGCACCTGCGGTGTATTGAGGTTCCCAGGCTAGGGATCTAATTGGAGCTACAGCTGTCGGCCTATGCCACAGCCACAGCACTGTGGGATCCAAGCCACATCTGCAATCTACAGGACAGCTCAAGGCAAAGCTGGGCCCTTAATCCACTGAGTGAGGCCGGAGATCAAACTTGTGTCCTCATTGATACTAGTCAGATTCATTTCTGCTGAGCCACGATGGGAACTCCTCTTTTTCCTAATTTCTTATATTAACTTTAAAAAAATATTTTTGCGCCAAACTGTAAACTCTATGAGGGTAAAATCTATGTCTGAATGTCTAATGTTATAATCCCAGCATGGTGCCAAGTCCTCAGGGACCCTTCAATAATATATTTTGTTTAACCAATGAATGGAGACTTTAAGGTTCAGCTCAAGTAAATGTGGCGTTTTAAATTTCTTTGATGTTACTCCTTGTCTCCCCAATTCTTTCTCCCACTCTCAATAATTATGTTTTTGTAGTGCAGTTTCTTTCATTTAAAAGTCACCTGATCATTAAACACAACTTTTAGGGTTTTTGAGACAGTAATAATTTCACAAAATTTTATCATTCTCAACAAAGCAGTTTATTATACGTAAAATAAAATAGAATTTTTCTCTTTAAAGGTATTCTGTAGTTCAGAAAAAAATATCTTTTGTACGATTACATGTGCAGATTTTTGCTTTCGTAGCTATGGCCATAAATAAATATTAATGCATTTTGAACATTCAAAATTTTGGCTTTGACTAAAATACATAAACAAGCATTGACCATATACATGATTAAATGGAGAGTAAATACATGGGCAAACTCTGATTATTTGAACTTAAAACTTACATGTTCATATGTACAGAGTAACTCCTTGTCACTTAAAACTATTGCTGCTATTGATTCTGGCTATATACCAAGATAAATAAATGCCTACTCAATTAGAAGTACATTATCTTTACCATCCACAAAGAAGAGTTCCAAAAATTTGAATGTTCAGCATGAACCTTACAATGTTTTCCTATTTACTCTTTATGATGATTTTCATAATAAAAAACTTCATATCTATATATTTTTTTTTATGATTATTTTTCCCATTATAGCTGGTTTACAGTGTTCTGTCAATTTTCTATTGTACAGCAAGGTGAGCCAATCACACATACATGTATACATTCTTTTTTCTCACATTATTATGCTCCATCATAAGTGACTAGATATAGTTCCCAGTGCTATACAGTAGGGTCTCATTGCTTATCCACTCCAAAGGCAATATTTGGCATCTATTAACCCCAAATTCCCAGTCCATCCCACTCCCTCCCCCTCCCCCTTGGCAACCACAAGTCTGTTCTCCATGCCCATGATTTTCTTTCCTATGGAAGGGTTCATTTGTGCCATATATTCATATCTATATTTTTAATAAAACATCCTAAATGATATTTACTTTTTATTTTTGGGCTTTTTCGATTTTTATAAAAAGCTATTTCACTTCTGTCAATCACCTTTTATAATACATAGGGGTTATGTTGCCATAGCTTTCAGTGTTCGTATATTTCAGTCGGTCTTGCATAGCATTTCTAGATTTATTTTTCTAAAATATCAGCTTCATCATATCACTACAAATTATACCCTTTATTAAAAACTCACTAGTTCGCCAGTATATACAGGGCAATATCCAGAATCTTTTGGCAACTCAGCAAGACCTTCTCTAACCTGGCTCCAATTTAAGATTATTCTTTATCTTCCCCTTCCCTACTCTGAATGCAAGCATTCTCCGCTGTGTGACTTTGCTTTCACTTCCTCCCACCCTTCCTCAAATGTCATCCAATGTTTTAAGGTTAACTTATTCAGGTCATAATGCTCCTTCAGCATCCAGAACAACTTATATCCCTTCTTGCCTTAGTCTATCCCAGCTGCTATAACAAATGACTACAAATTGGGTAAATTTTTTTTTTTTTCAATTGTGGAGTCTGGAAGTCAAAGGTCAGGGTGCCAGCATGGTCAGACGAGAGCTCTCTTCTGGGTTGCAGATTTCTTGTATTCTTAAATGGCAGAAAGGAGTAGGGGACCCTCTTATAAGAGTATTAATTTTATTCATGAGGGTTTCAAACTCATGGCCTAATCACCACCCAAAGATACTACCTCCTAATTTCATCACCTTGGGCATGAAAATTTCAACATATAGATTTTAGGGGGACAGAAACATTTAGACCACAGCACTGCTCTTCCAGGAAAACAATTCTCATCACTTTGGTCCATGGTACTCCCTGGCTCCTGGAGATGCCTATGTCTGTCATTTCCAGCTCTGTCCATTCAGCATTACACCTTTCTAAAAAATGCTTTTAATGTTAACATTTTATGTCTTAGCTTGTGTCATTAAAATGAAGTGATGATCACTTATAGAATGGTAGAACTTGAATGGATCTTGGACGTCTTTGAGCCCAATGTAATTTACTAGATAAGCTGAGAAGGTCCAGAAATGTGAAATGACTTGGCTAAAGTCACATAGCTAATTGCTCTTATAGTAAAGCTGAGAGCCGTTTGTGCATAGTTAAACAAAATCACCATAGAGTTCGGGGAGTCAAGAAATATTTGGCAGGTGATATGGACTGAGAAGGCAATGACAAGGATATTAGAGAATAGTTAATACTAAATAAGAAATTAATTATGATCAAAAGAAGATATTTTTAGTTAGGAAGAATTTTTCTAGTTAAGGGAAATTTTTAAAGTGTAAATAGCTCTTAAATCCCTGTGCAGTTCCTGATAAGCTTGGAGTGACAGATTTCTCAATAATTTGATAAAACTGAAACATGGATGGAAAAAAGTGTTTTCAATGGTTTTTTGTTTATCATCTTAGTAAACTTTCAGTCTATGTTAAAATGGGCACTGCATATTTCTCTTTATCAAAGATGAGTTGTCAGTTTATATTCTATTTTTCTTATCTTTATATACAGTTTAGGTGCTATAAGCAGCTAGATTTTTATTTAGAAACTAACAAGGTTATTATTGATTTGAATTTGTTCAAGGAATCTATTCTATTTCAATTACTCAGGTGCCCAGTCTGTTCTGTCAGACCTGCAATGTCCTGGAAGTAGTTTATCTGGTAGCCTTTTTTAAAACCAGGGAAATTTGAGGTAGCATTATTTACAAAATCAACAATTATCCATTATGGCATACATACATTATTTCTTTCCATTGTCAGCTTCTTTATTTTTTTAAAGCTTTATACTTTAAAGAAGTATAGTGGATTTATAAGGTTGTGATAATTTCTGCTGTACAACAAAGTGATTCAGTTATACATGTGTACACAACCATTCTCTTTCAGATTCCTTTTCCACAGAGACTATCACAGAGTATTGGGTAGAGTTCTCTGTGCTATTCAGCAGATCCCATGTTGGACAATTATTCCATATACCTCAGTGTGCATATGCCGATCCCAAACTCCCAGTCCATCACTCCCCCTCCACTTGTCCCCTTTTGTTACCAAAAGTTTTTCAGATTCTGTTAGTCTGTTTTGGTTCTGCAAATAAATTAATTTGTATCCTATTTTTATTTATTTTTTTTTGCTTTTTTGGGGCCACACCTGTGGCATTTGGAGGTTCCCAGGCTAGAGGTCTAATTGAAGCTGTAGCCGCTGGCCTACGCCACAGCCACAGCAACGTGGAATCTTAGCCGCGCCTGCGACATATATCTCAGCTCACAGCAACGCCGGATCCTTAACCCACTGAGCGAGGCCAGGGATTGAACCTGCATCCTCATGGATACTAGTCAGATTTGTTAACCGCTGAGCCACGAAGGGAACTCCCTGTATCCTATTTTTAGATTCCACAGATAAGTGATGTCATATGATGTTTGTCTTTCTCTATCTAACTTCACCTAGTATGATAATTTCCAGGTCCATCCATGTTGCTGCAAATGGCATTATTTCATTCCTTTTTATGGCTGAGTAATATTCCATTGCATATATCTACCACATCTTCTATATCCTTTATTTTCTTGATGGACATTTAGTTTGCTTCCATGTTTTGGCTATTGCAAAAAGTTCTGCAGTGAACCTTGGGGTGCATATATGTTTTCAAATTATGGGTTTCTCTGGATAGATGCCCAGGAATGGCATTGCTGGATCATATGGTAGTTTTATTTTTAGTTTTTTGAGGACACTCCATTCTGATTTCCATAGTGGTTGTACCAATTTACATTCCTACCAACAGTGTAAGAATGTTCCCTTTTTTTCTGCACCCTTTTCAGCATTTTTTGTTTATAGACTTTTTTATGATGACCATTCTGTCTGGTGTAAGGTGGTACCTCATAGTAGTTTTGATTTGTATTTCTCTAGTAATTACTGACATTGAGCATGTTTTCATGTGTTTTTTGGCAATCTGTATGTCTTCTTTGGAGAAATGCCCATTTAGATCTTTTGCCAATTTTTGATGGGGTTTTTTTGTTTTTTGATATTGAGCAGCAGGAGGCATTTTTATATTTTTGAGATTAACCATTTGTCAGTCTCTTAATTTGCAAATATTTTCTCCCATTCTGTGGGTTGTCTTTTCATTTTATCTTATGTGTGTATGTGCATACATTCACATTTAGTAAACATGCATTTATTAAGCACCTTCCATGTGTCAAGCACTACGGATGTATTTAGTCACTCAAAAAGACAGTTTCTTCCCCTTTCATTCTTACGCTCTAGTGAAGGAGATAGAAAGTAATGACTGATAACACAGATCCATGTATAAATATAAACAGTGTTGAGGGGTTCCCTTCGTGGTTCAGTGGTTAACGAATCCGACTAAGAACCATGAGGTCGCGGGTTCAATTCCTGGCATCGCTCAGTGGGTTAAGGATCCGGCATTGCCGTGAGCTGTGGTGAAGGTTGCAGACACGTCTCGGATCCCGCGTTGCTGTGGCTGTGGCAAAGGCCGGCAGCTACAACTCCTGTCAGACCCCTAGCCTGGGAACCTCCATATGCCGCTGGTGCGGCTCTGCATAAAGGCAAAAAGACAAATAAATAAATAAATAAATAAACAGTGTTGAGTTCTATGAAAGACAAGTGTAGTGAGTAATGAAAGATAAGGTAAAAGGATTTGATCTAGTTTGAAGGTGGGTGTTCCTAAGGAGTCACTCATATAGTTATGCATTTATTACACTGTATACAGAACATGCTGGTTGCATGTGTGCAGAAGTAAGGGAGATGTTTGCTTTATCTCAAAGTGCCATCTTTTACTAATATTTGTGTTAGCGGGGCTGTGTTATTGCAGATAAGGTGCTTTTAACTTATACAGAAACTCTGTCTAGACTTGGATTGGCCCTACTTTCTTGTGGGTGTACTCTTTAAGATGTGAAAAATTAGTAGAAATAAGTTGGTAGTAGGAAATGAGCAAACATCCTGTGGCATGTTAGGTACCTATGAGTTATAAGGAAACACTGTACCTTTGAGGGACTGAAAAGGAGATTCACAGGTGTTAGTATAGTTAATGAAATACAGAAAGGAAATAGAGAGGCAGGATTCAGCTGATGCCAAAATCAGCTCATATTTTATTCTCAAGTCCTCCACTATGGCTTCCAATGATTCTCAAGATTTTGAAGGGGTTTAAGTGGGGGAGTGCTATGATCTGATTTACAACATTGTAAGAAAAGATAACCCTCTCACTGTGTGAAGTAAGGATTTGATATTGGGGGGATGAGTTACAGGGGAGCAAGTTAGGAGACTACTGTAGTAGTCCAAATGAGAGATGACAGTAGCTTGGGCTACTGTAGTAGTGATGGATATAGAAGTAGATAAATATTCAGGAAATATTCTGGAAGTGAAGAATTGGTGTTAGATTGTGTATGCAGTAGAGGGATATGTCAGTGATGATTCTTGGATCTTTGGCCTCTGCCTTTAAATTGATAGTGCTAATATACATGAATATATTTAACCATAGATTAGAACCAGGCCGGTTTGTGGTGGAGACAAGAATAAAGAATCTAGTTTGTTTACATTGGATTTGAGTCACTTTTGAAACACCCAAAGGAAGAAGTTAGGTAAATAATTGAATATGTGTACCTGGGCCTTAGAGAACTCTGGGTTGGAGTTATAACTTTGTGAGTCACTATGTGTACAAGCAGTTATTAAAAATTTGTCATTGTGGTATCTAGCCTCCAATATATCCACCAATGATTCTCATCTCCTAAAATATACTCTTTAGTGTAGTCTCCTTCCACACTGAATTAAGTCTGGTTTGTATGCCTGATAGAGTACAAATGAGATGATCATGTATGACTTCCTAGGCCAGGTGACAAAGGGAATTGCTGCTTCCATCCTGATCTCTTGTATTATTTTCTCTAGAAGCAATAAGCCACCATGCTATGAAGACACTCAATTAGGCTTTGGAAAGGTCATGGAGAGGAACTGAGAACTCAGTAGTCATCACTAACATGCTAGATGTGTGGGTGAGCCCTCCTGGAAGGGAATCCTCCAGCTCCTGTCAAGCCTGAAGATTAATATAGTCCCAAGTGTATCTAACTCTATCCTTTTGAGAATGATGAGAGGTCTGAGATTTTAATCTACTCATAGATAATAACTCAATTAGTTTCCCAGATGCTGTTAGAAAATACACGACTACAGGCTATGAGGTAAAGAACTTTTTTATTCATATCACAGCAGACAGCATGAACTTCATGCAACCATGAAGTCCCACAGAAGTAATGTTATATGGTCTGGATAGATGCTAATATATAAATCACAGATGAAAAAAAAACATGTTTCGCATAACACAAATATTTTATAATAGGCTGCAAACAAAATTTCCATTTGCTTTGGAGAGAGATATTATCTTTATATGCTGGACCATAAGCAAATTTTCCTTTAGGTCTGGAGGTAGACACTATCTTGATTTCCCAAGCCTGATAGATATGCAAGCATTATTGAAAGGATACTTGGGAATATAAGAGCAGTTAGTGTCTTGCTTGTAAGATATACGGAGACATGAGAGACAAATAGAGGGTTGTTTCCCAACACAATTTCATGAGAAATAATAAAGCCAGATCCACATGGCCAAACCACTCTTGAATTCTGAGAGGCACTAAATATATATTGTTGTTTTAAGCACTAAATTTTGGGCTACTTTAGTATGGAACAAGTTATAACTACTATAGCAATGGATGGAATTTTCTACGGAAATTTGTCTCAATTTACCATACGAAAAAATTATGAGGGGACATTATTAAAATGCATATTCCCAATTTCTTTGAACTCCTTTTTAAAATTAATTAAAAAATGCATACTCCTATGTCTTAGAGACATAGATCTCTTAGAGAGATTCTCGTTTATTATTTTTTTTTAGTGCTTTATTATTGATTTTTAATTGGTTATTTGATAATCTGTTATTTTTTTTTCATTGTAAGTACTATAGATTCTTCCCATGTGAAGAATTCTTCCCAGTTCTATTATTCCCATAGACGATCATTCCATGTTTCTTGATTTTGGTTTATTAGATATAGAGTAGGGTCTCATAAAATGCATTTTTATCACTTGTACTTTTTTTTTGCAGTTGGAAGTAATTTTATTTTCTTAATGATTTTTAATTTTTTTCCATTATAGCTTGTTTACAGTGTTCTGTAAATTTTCTACTATACAGCAAGGTGACCCAGTCACACATACATATATACACAGTTTTTTCTCACATTGTCATGCTCCATCACAAGTAACTACATATAGTTCCCAGTGCTATACAGCATGATCTCATTGCTTACCCATTCCGAAGGCAATAGTTTGCATCCATTAACCACAAATTCCCAGTCCATCCCACTCCCTTCCCCTCCCCCTTTCACAATCACAAGTCTGTTCTCCATGTCCATGATTTTCTTCTCTGTGGAAAGGTTCATTTGTGCCATATATTAGATTCCAGATATAAGCAATATCATGTGGTACTTGTCTTTCTCTTTCTGACTTAATTCGCTTATTATGAGAGTCTGTAGTTCCATCCAAATTGCTGCAAATGACATTATTTTATTATTTTTTTATGGCTGAGTAGTATCCCACTGTGTGTATATATATCACATTTTCTTAATCCATTCATCTGTCAATGGACATTTAGGTTGTTTCCATGTCTTGGCTATTATAAATAGTGCTGCAATGAACATGAGAGTACATGTATCTTTTTCAAGGAAAATTTTGTCTGGATATATGCCCAAGAGTGTGATTGCTGCCATCATATGGTAGTTTTATTTAGTGGGATGGACTGGGAATTTGGGGTTAATAGATGAAAACTATTGCCTTTGGAATGGATAAGCAATGAGATCCTACTGTATAGCACTGGGGACTGTATCTAGTCTCTTATGATGGAACAAGATAATGTGAGAAAAAGAATGTATATATGTATATGTGACTGGCTCATCTTGCTGTAGAGTAGAAAAATGACAGAACACTGTAAACCAGCTATGATGGAAAAAATAAAAATCATTTAAAAAAAGTTTTAGAAAAAGAAACCTGAGTTTATTGAAAAAATAATAAAGTGATTTAAAAATTTTTTCATAACTGAATAACATAGTTTTTCAGACATAAAGAGCCCATTGATTGCCACAGCAATGCCAGATGTGAGCCACATCTGTGATCTATATACTGCAGCTTGCAGCAACACCATATCCTTAACTCACCAGGCATCAAACCCACATCCTCATGGGTACTAATCAGGTTCTTAACCTGCTGAGCCACAACAGGAACTCCTCATTTGCTTTCTTTTAATGACCATGTGAAATTTCTTTGTGGGTAAAACCAGAAATCATTGCATTTTAGCAAGTGCACCTTCCGCAGATATTCCCATATTTAAATATATGAGTCTAGTCCCAAAGAAGAATCTGAAGTGTATTATGTAATAAAGAATAATAGCAGTATTTTTATTTTTGTAGTTTGTGAATTAGAAGTCAGTCTTTCACTTTTATTCATAAACTGGAAATCTAGATTAAATCTGTTAGTAAAAATTAAAAGCAATATTCATGAAAATTGTGTGGTTGGGTTTGAGTTCATTTACTAGGATTTCTAAATGCTAGAATCCATTTTCAGTTTTTAAACTGAAGCATTATAAATATTCTCTTATATATGTTTATTCTCTCATCCCACCTTATTATCTGCATAAGAACTTCCAACATGCACACACACACACAGAGGTTTTTCCCATAAATACATAGCTTTTTCCTTAAATTCTCTCTCTCATATGCGGTAAGAATTCAGGATACTGCTCTCTGCCTCAAATAACAAGTTACTTTGCTCATTTTGCCCTCTGTTGTGCTCTGTTCATATTTGAGCACATGATCATAGGGAAGGAATTAAGAACACAGATTTCTCCTGGTTGGTCAAAACTTTTTGTAAATGTTACTGTATTTTACTGGGGAAAATGAAATTATTTAAAATTAGGATGATTGTCATAATTTCTGGTTAAAATTAGAGAAGATAATCTTTTGAAAGACGCAACTACATGTGGTCCTAAAAACAGTAATATTCCAATAACCTCCTTATGTTTAGGATCAACCACAGTTTTATGGTATTTCATGAAAGACATTAGAACCTGGAGAGAAAAGATAGTAATGCACATTGAAATTCATTCAGTATTTAAGTACTGATGCTTCTATGATATTATTGATAATTTTGCATAGAATCAAAAAAATCTCGAAAAATCATCCTAAGCAACAAGGTAGTAGTGTTTTACTTCAAAGGCTGAGAATTGTAGATAATGTCGAGGATCTTTGTATAAATATGATAATCTAAGCTAATGAGGGAGTTCTCCTCTTCTACTTCCAGTACATAGAAATACTAGCAAGATATAACCCCCAACACATTTGAATGACTCATCGAATTTGAAATCAGGAAAGAGAAATCCCCTCGTGCCACAACTAAGGACAGAAATAAAAGTCATAGTGGTTAATACCAGCTATAACTGAAGGGCCTGTGAAGGAGTTTGATTCAGATATAGGCCTTGTAAAAATCAGAATAGGCTGCATTAATCCAGAACTTTAAAATATGACTACAAAAATCTTAGAAGCTTACAGTAACAAAGGTCTCTTTCTCACTCACGTTGCATGTCTGTTGGGGATTGGCTCCAGCTCTCCTCCATTTTTTTCCATCCAGGAACCAGGAAGTAACATAACTTCTATCTATGAGACCAGTATTCCCATATTAAATGGAAAAATAAAATAGAGAAACACATGATGGCTTTTAAAAAGCCTCTGCTTGAAAGTGGCAAACATCACTTCTGTTTACATTGTTCGACCAAAGTGAAGTCGAATGGCCAAGACTGACGTCAACAAGGCAGGGATATATAATTTCCTGATAGCAGGGGCAGTGATATAAAAACAAAATTAAGGATAGTAACAGTTTAATCAGGATATGATTAGTTTAAACTATGTGTAGTAATATAGATATCAAATAAAATACAATTTAAGGTGAAAAAATAGTTAACTATATGAAGATGTCACATAGTGCTTAATGAAATAAGGAATAAAAATGCTATAACAGTAAATACCTTGTGATTTCTAATATCCATCCTAGAAATTTATTAGATAAAACTCTTGTAAGAATTGCACAAATCCTAATTATAACAGATTATTTATTTAATTCCAGTTTTATTGATATATAACTGACAAGCCACTTTGTACACATTTAGGTGTACAGCATAATTATTTGACTTACATTATAAAATGATTATCACAACTGATTTAGTGAATATTCTATCATCTCATATAGAAACAAAGTTAAAGAAAGAAAAAAAATTGCTTGTGATGAGAACTCTTAGGATTGACTCCCTTAACAACTTTTATATATAACATGAAACACTGTTAATTATGTTTTCAAGTTGTACTTTACATCCCTAGTACTCATTTATCTTTAACTGGAACTTTGTTCCTTTTGACTGCCTTTACTCAGTTCCCCCTCCCTGCCCCTGCCTCTGATAACCACAAATCTGATCTCTTTTTATATGAGTTTGTTTTTGAAATATAATTTACCTAAAATACTATGTTCGTCCTATTGTATAATATAGTAATTTGATGTTTCTATACATTTCAAAATGATCACCACAAGTCTGTTTACTATATGTGACCGTACAAAGATATTACATAAATATTGGCTATATTCCCAGCACTTTGCATTTCATATCCATAACTTACGTATTTTGCAACTGGAAGTTTGTATCTCTTAATCTCCCTGACCTATTTCTTCCCCCACAGTCCCCTCCCCTCTAGAAACCATCTCTTTATTTTCTGTACCTATAATTTTGTTTCTGTTTTATGTTTGTTCATTTTTTTATGCTTTAGAGTTCAAATATAAGTGAAAGCATATAGTATTTATCTTTTTTCATTTAGCATAATACCCTCTGGGTCCATCAATGTTGTAATAATCAGTGCAAATTTATTCTTATATTGCTGAGTAATATTCCAGTGTGTACATGTGTGTGTGTGTATCACATTTTCTTTATCCCCTTATCTACATGGGCAGCTGCAGTGAAAGTTGGGGTGTATATGTCTATATTGTTTTCATTTTCTTTCAATAAATATCCAGTAGCGGAATTGCTGGATCACATGATATTTTGATTTTTAATGTTTCAGAGAATCTCTATACTGTTTTCCAGAGTGGCTGCAACAATTTATAGTCTCACCGACAATGGACAAGACTTTCCTTTTTTCCATATCCTCTTCAACACTTGTTATTTGTTGTCTTTTTGTTAATAGTCATTCTGATAGTTGTGAGGTGATATCTCTTGTAGAATTGATTTTCATTTCCCTGATAATTAGTGATGTTAAGCATTTTTTCATGTGCCTATTATTGCCATTTGCATGTCTTCTTTGCAAAAAGAAAGTCTGTTCAGGTCTTCTGCCCATTTTTTAATCAGGTTTTTTTTTTTTATATTGAGTTGTATGAGTTCTTTTTAGATATTGAATATGAACCCCTTATCTGGTATATTGTTTGAAAATATCTTTTCTTGTTCAGTAGGCTACATTTTCATTTTGTTAAGAGTTTACTTCCCTGTGAAAAAGTATTTTAGTTTGATGCAGTCCCATTTGTTTATTATTGCTTTTGTTTTCCTTGCTTTAGTAAACACATCTGAAAAACTACTAAGACTGATTTCAAAGGGTCTACCACATATGTTTTCTTATAGAAGTTCTATGATTTCAGGTCTTACATTTAAGTCTTCCAGCCATTTTGAATTTTTTTTGTGCACAGTGTGAGAGAGTAGCCCACATTTTATTTCTCAGAAATTGATTGAGACATATAAAGAATGATGTTCCCATAATACATAAAGAGCTCCTACAAATCTATAAGAATAAGCAAGCTTATAGAAAAAGTAACAAATTATAATAATATTAAATTCAAAACAGAGGAAATACATTAATAGATAAAGACATCCAATGATGCTTTATCTCACTTGCAATAGGAATGACTTTGGACAAGTTACTTTACTGTGTATCAGTTTCCTTGTCTAGTGTGGATAAAATCATAAATAAATCACTGAATAATTGGAAGATTCAAATTAGCTAATGCATGAAGGTTTTTAGAAGAGGTCTTAGCACAAAGATTAAAAATTACTAGCCAGTGATGTAAATGTAACTTAAATTCTTTTGTGTCATTTTTATTAGATTCCACACATAAGTGATATCACATGATATTTACCTTTGTCTGATTTACCTCACTCAATATGATAATCACTAGGTGCATCCATGGTGCTGCAAATGGCATTATTTCACTCTTTTTTATCGCTAATATTCATATATATCACAAACTCACAGATGTCAAAACAAATCTTATGGTTACCACAGATGAAACAATCAGGGAGAGGGAAGAATTGGGAGGATGGGAATAACACATACACAACTACATAAAACAGATGATTAACAAGAACCTACTATATAGCACAGGAAAATCTACCCAATAGTTTGTAATAACCTATATGGGAAAAAAAGAATGGATATAATTATATGTATGACTAATTCACTCTGCTGTACACCTGAAACCGTACTCCAATAAAGTTAAATTTATAAAAAGAAAAATTTAATTAAAAAAATAATATGAGGATTTCCCATTGTGGCTCAGCAGGTTAAGGACCCAATGTATTCTCGGTGAGGATGTGCCAGTGGGTTAAAGATCTGGCATAGGTCACAGATATGGCTTGGGATAGTCCATACGCTGGTAAACATTAAAAATAAAAAATCTGACTATGCCAAGTATTAGGATGTTGGTCAACAATAAATCCTGGTGAGAGTGAAAATCAGGGCAATTCACTTGAACTCATTTGTCTAGTAAAGCTGAAGGTGAAGTAAAGCTGAAGATGCATAGTCCCTACTATCCACCAATTCAGCTTCAGGGTATACACTCTGGAAAATGTCTCACATTCATGTCCCAGGAGACATGTAGCCATGTGTTCATCATTGTTTATATTGCCAGAAATTAAAAACAATGTAAGTCCACAATAGAGTAAAGGTAAAATAAAGTTTTTTAAAATAGCAGAATAGACTTTTTTTTCCCCTTTTATAGGCACACCTGTGGCATATGGAAAGTTCTCAGCCTAGGGGTTCAGTCACAGCTGCAGCTGAGGCCTATGGCAAAGCCACAGCAACACAGGATCCGACCTATACCTGTGACCAACACCGGATCATTAACGCACTGAGTAGGGCTAGGTATGGAACCCACATTCTCACACAGACTATGTTAGGTTCTTAACATGCTGAGCCACAACAGGAACTCTAGGATAGATGAATTTGGTAAGTTACACCATGAATAGATCTGAAAAACATACTGATGACTGGAAAAAGCAATGTTCAGAGAAGCACAAATGATGTGACATTAATGTAGATCTTAAAAATACACAAAATAATGCTTGTGATGTTCATTGATGTATGTGTGGGTTGTACACACATAGTGAAATTTAAAATAAGGGCTAAAATAGACTACAAAAAAGAAAAAAAATCATTTTATTGCTTGTTCTAAGGTGGGGGTTATGGAAGTGGGATAGATGGGACTAGGTCTAGGGAAATAGAAAAACGGATTCCAGGCTAATTTTGATTGTTCTGTTTCTTTTTTACATACATATGGGTATACACACAGGAATCAAAAATATTCAAACGCTAAATTTTATTAACTCTAGATCATAAGTACTTTTGTGTTTCTTAACATTATTCACAGATTTTTTTTCTGTATTTCTACGCAATCTTTAAAATGTGGAAAGATTCTAACAATGAATGGTTTGAATTTGCTAAAGTGCAAAAATATTTTAACAAAAGACTTATTAAAACTCTAGACTCTTAGAGTTGAAAGGGACCTTAGAGAGTTTCCAGGAAGCTTATTCAAGTGAGATGTGTCTTATAGTAAAACAGAATTGTTTATAGAAAGGGTGGAGACTGAACTGCTAAACAAGACAACATTCCCTGTGTAAACACTAAACCCTTAACAGCTTCAGTGTATTATGGGACCTTGTGTCCCAGGAACATCTTTCACATTTTGGAGAAGTGTTCATTGTAGAGAATAGAAATAAAGGCAGCATAATAACTCATCTGGCTCAATTTCAAGTATATCTTTCCTTTTCTGAAGAATGTTTACAATTTCTATTCATTACTGCTAGAGTTAGTACAAGAAAAATAACAGTAGGATGGAAAGGTAAAGGGATGACTTCCTAGAAAAAGATGAAATGAGAAAAGGTTTTCCACTTATCAATTGTTACCATTTCTCTTTTCATCTACCTGCACTCCCACTTTCTCAACTAGAGCTTGTGACAATTAGTGGCCTATTTTCTCTGCTTCCTACTTACTCTCCTCTCCAACACAGGCGTCATATTTCTTCCTGTATTCTTTATTTCCCAAGCATGGGTCATAACTCTCCCCATATATGCTTCCTTATTCTCTTCTCTTTATTGATACTGCTACTTCCTCTAATTCTCTTTTTTATTTTTATTTACCTGAACTTTTATTTTTTAAATTTTATTAAAGTATAGTTGATTTACAATGTTCTGTCAATTTATGCTGTACAACAAATTGACCCAGTCATATATATATATATATATATATATGTGTGTGTGTGTATGTATATGTATATATATACATATACATACACACATTCTTTTTCTCATATTGCCTTCCATCATGTTCTATCACAAGTGAACTTTTGTTTTTAACCGTAATTGTCTATTTTGTTTCTTCTTCAACATCCTCCCTCTCCCTTCCTCCCTCTATCTCTCTCTCCCTCTCTTTTTCAAGGAATAAGCATCCTTTGAATTGGTGCTGTTTTTTTAAAAAGTCTTTAAGCTAGCATATTTCCCCCATGTAATGTGTCTATTCATTAAGCCACTAAAGTAGTCAAACTTTTTCACACCAAAGGAATCAGCCACATGTAGGTTTTTATTTATTTATTTTTTTTGTTAGTAGTTCATTGAATGCAAACAAATCCAAAACTGCTTACTGAAACACTAGGATTATTAAAAACACTAGGATTGTGGAAAGGTAATTTACTTAAGAATTTTACTGTATGCCAAATATGTTGTTTAAGCCTAGAATCTTAGTGACTGAATTTCAGATTTCACAAAATCTAACAAATACATTTCCAACTATCAGATTTTTGTTTTTGACCCTTTTTCTGGGGACAGATCTCTACTTATTTCTAGACTTACTGGACTGACCAGATGATGGCATTATTGTAATTTTAAAATGTCCTTAAATAAAAGAGAAAACAAGAGCAGTAAATCAATCTGGCAAATTGCTGTTTTTTTACATTGCAAATAGAAATGTACTCTCTTTTTACTTATGATTTATATTGCATAGATATAAAAAGCCCACATCACACATTTTAAACACTGTACAATATATATCTTTTGAAGAAAGTGCCCCATGCCAATAAAATTAATAATATGCAGCCACGCACCAAGTTAAGTGCCATTTAAAGCTTTTTTATTTAGTGTGATAACTTTTTTCTCCTTAGGTGCCATTTATATGTCTTCAAGATGACTACTTTAAACAGGTAATAATTTATTTATTTGCTACATTTAGGATATTTTAAATTTTCCGCTGTCAGCATTCCGCAATATACTGATTATTAATGAGCTTCCACAAGATTGAGGTTACTATAGGAGTTCAGTGGAGAGAGGCTTTCATATAAATTCCAAATGAACAACAACCTTCATTAATCCTGAACAATGTGAACAATCTATAAAATAGGAGGTCTCTGCTGAGATTTAGAGGGGACACTGAACCCTAATTAAAGCTACAGATATACAAAGTGCTGATTTTTTCTAACTCATCTACAAGGCTTAGAACAAATAATCATACTTTGACAGACCATTCCTGCCTAGGGATTAAGAAAACAATAGCAACCAACAAACAAATGAACCAAAGTCACAGTAACAGTCCAAACTTACTCTGCTTCTGACTGCTATCTTGTCAACTCAGAAATTTCATCTTCCCTTCAAGAATTCTACCCACCACTATTCTGGAGCATCTCCAAAGAGAGCTCACATGAGTTCATGAGCAGCCCTCTCAGCTGCCATCTGGATTTTGTCATTTTCCTCCTTGAGACAGGAGATGCTTTGAATTGACTATTTTGAGAATGGTGTCACTTGGGCACATCTATAGCAAGGTTGGGTTTGAGACTCAGATATCAATTAATTGTGTCTCTTATTCAGATGGAATTTTACAAAATGACCCTCTAATGGTGTTTTTGTTTTAAGGACACAAAATGGAGGTAATATTTTTGGCAAGACCTCTTAAATTCATGAAGCCACCAAGAAGGTGTCTTATTGCTATAACCACCAGAAGATGTACCTAAGCTATTGATGCTGCTGATGGTACAGATACCTAAGACCTCTCAGGTCACTGATGCTGTGCTGCCTTTTGCAATGCAAGGGAGAGAATTCTTTTCTTTTTTTTCCTTCATTATACTGGTCCCAATATGGCATTGTCTTTTTCTTGTGGGTATTTATGTGTAAACAGTTCTTTTAATTTTCACTTAATCTCCTCTCCATAAGCTTGGGGGCTGGACAGGAAATTACGTAAATTATATGCATCTATTTAGAATTTTCCCTGCTTTCATTGCCAGAATTATGATATTGATAATATTTTTGTGCTCTTTGATAATAATATCATAATTAACAATTTTCTGCTTATTCATCAAGCACCATGTAAAATGCTTTTATATATAATTTAATTCCCTTAAGACCTCTAAGAATTGGATATTTTATTAACCATATTTTAACAGATGAGGGAAAGGGATTAAAAATTAAAGGACTAGCACAAGGTTATGTGGCTAGTAAGCGGCAAAACTGGGATTCAAGTTAAGACCTACCTCTAGTGCCTGGGTTCTTAATCATCTCACTAACCTGATAGGCCACACAATGTACCTTCTCTGGCAGGTTTCAAGTACCCAGTGATCACACATGTAAAACATCATTTTTTTATTTTTAGTGTAAATATTAATAGAAATAGAGCCAGTCATAAAATCTTAGAAATGATCTGTTCCAGGACCTCATTTTACAGAGAAGGAAATTTAGGTGAGTAAATGAGAAGAAAATTGTCCCATCTGTTTACTCAATATTTCTGCAACAGTGCCAAGATTAAGAAAGAGACTTCAGTTTCTTTTGTATATGCATTTGGGTCAGGACATAAAATCATTTTTCATCATGCCACTTTATTGTTATAATAAACTAAGATAAGGCACATGAGGGAGCATTACCTCCTAAGAAGGAAGAGAAGGGAGATTTCCTTGACTAAATAGGTTCTATACTCTCTCCTCTAATTGAAATTTGCTTTCATAAATGAGAATATAGGATTTGGTTCCAGGAATTCGTCCATCAGCAGAAGGGAGCAGCATGACGGTATGGAGGCGTTTAGCACTATTCCCTGAAACAGAGCCCTCCACTAATATGTTTCACAGAAACATTGCTTGAAGTGTTCTACTATATCCTACTAACCAGGTGATGATTCTTGCTCAATACATAACGTACTAGGAAGTAATAACTACAACAAAGGGGGGAGATTAACACTATGTTCATAATCAAATTCTTCTGGGTTTTCTCAGCTCTACTAGCCCTCTACATGGACCAAAGGAAGAAGAAAACTAACATTTACTGTGCACCTATTATGGGGCCAAGTACAGTGAATAAATTATCTCACTCAATCCCCATAGCAGGTCAGTAAATTAGATATCATTATTATCTATTTCACAGGTGAAGATACAGTCTCAGAGAATTTAAATAACTCTTCTAAGTTGTTATTGAATGTTGAAGCTGTGAATTGAACCTAAATTCATCTCACTCCAAAGTATTGTCTACTAGACTGCCTCTGCTGAAAGGAGATCTTGCAAATGCCTGAACTACAAATTAACAGGACTGAAAGGACAAGAAGCATCATCAGGTAAACCCTATTTCCTTACTCTGTAGCCTGTGTAGTCAGTCCTGCAACCAAGCTCTTAATTACTGGCATAGGCTTGTGTCTTAAAGTAATTCAACACTGAGGATTTTTTTAATTTACTTCCTTTCTCACAAGCCATGTACTTTTTTCTGATCTCAATTATAAAATAAGCTACAACCTAATGTAAATTCTGCTGTTACTCAGTGCTAAGGAGATCTAAGTCATAAAAGAGTTTCTCTTTGTTTGTTCTTCACTGAGGAATTATTTCCTTGACAATATATTGAATTTACATATGCCCAGAGCTTTAAATGGAGATCTATTTGTTCTCTTTCCAATCATGAATCAAGCTTCCTTTGGATCAGTTAAGTCACTTTGGACCTAGTCTACTGCATTCTTT
Organism: Catagonus wagneri; assembly: GCA_004024745.2. NCBI lineage: Eukaryota > Metazoa > Chordata > Mammalia > Artiodactyla > Tayassuidae > Catagonus > Catagonus wagneri. The sequence goes on from PVHT020000015.1 coordinate 2,567,653, forward strand.
ATAGATGAAAATCTTTTGTCTCAATATTATATGAAACATCTCACAACAAAACACAATTAATAATTTATTAGTCTCAGAGTGGGTAGCTTTCAAATGTTTGTGGGAGTGAACAATTCATTTCTTGCAGTTCGCTAACAAATACTTAAGTAAAACATCAGTATTAGTATGCGCTTATATTCTTGAAGCCTTTCTTTCAAATATTTCCAGGAGAACACCAATAACTTCTTAGCAAATTTACTTGTGGTACTCTAAATGCCTTAATTCAAAAGAAAATATTTCCTCTATTATTATGCCATGCCATGGCACAGTAGCTCATTTCATACAAGCGCAGAATTCTTGAAGATTTTATGATGAGTTACAATTTCTCAACACCTATATTTAAAATAGTTTATGGGATGTACTGGAATATTATTATTTGTGAAAAAAATTTACTGAGACAATTTATGGTTGAATTAGAACTTTAAGTCTGGTATTTTGGGTTATTAAATCATATAGACATAATGTCTAAACAACACACAAAAGGAACAGAAGACTCATTCCAATATGTGCTTTAATAATGTTTCAAATTCAAGCTCAGTTTTAGGATGCAATTATTTTGCCTTATAACAGGGATTACCTATGTGGATAGCATTAATAAGACTATATAATTTACTCATTAGTCTTTTGGGCTTTTGAATATTCACATATTAATTTTAACTTTAATGTGGAAAATGAATGAACATTCAATGGAAAGCAACATGGGGTACATTAAAACAAACAAGCAGGAAAAATGCACTGAAGAATAATTACCCTAGGTAAGTAAGTCCGTTCATTAGGGACAAAGTATTAATGCAAAGGAATATGACACTATCAAAATTATAGATTTCATTAACTAGATGATTTTCAAATTTATTATAAGACCATTCTGAAAAAGACAAAAGATGAGACACTTTTATTCTTATTGTTATTAAGCAAATACAGTACAATTGTTAATCATTTCATTTTTGGAATCAGACTTGGTTACTTCTCACCTTGGAAATTTAATCACTTCACATTTGGGTTTTACACTTGCAAAATCTGTCTACCTTTAAAACTTAGAAATTGCTAATTTCTATCATTGTTCTTAGCAAAATAATCCATCCCCAAGTAGACATGTTTGAAATAAAACACTGTGGTAATATTTTAGTTAAGTTATAAAAATTGACAGCCATTTTTTTAGGATATAGCAAACAAGATGATTTTATTAAAAGTTAAACTCCTCAAGCTATTAATTGACACTATAGTTGATATATTATATTATCGATACAAGTATCAATGTAATGTTCACATCAAATTGATATTACTCTATAGTATTTAATATTTAATAGTAACAAATTAGTGGGTGATTTTATGATCAGGAGACGTAAAATTTTTTTGTTACAATAATCTTAAATAAGTTCTTTGTGTTAATTTATCTCTAGATGCAATGAAAAAAATGCCTGTCATAGCAAATTTTGTTATATTGCTGTAACAAAAAGGCTATGAAATAGAACATTACTCTGTCCCACCTTGGTTTTCAAGTATAAACTACTCAGAGAAAAAAACATGTGATAGAACGAGGGGTGGAGATGGAAGATGGAAAGAGAAAATAACTACAAGATCCATTATCTATTTATTATATATAAAGTCATTTCTATAATACAAAAATAAAACTTCAAAAAGATTTTCAGTGCATTTCAAAGTAAATAAGTAATTCAAAAAAATTCATTTATCTGGTGAGATTGTATAAGCATTTCTCAGGCACTGTTGTAAATTAAAGTTAAAAGAAACAGAGACATTCCTTCATTTATGCATTTTTTTCAACAAATATTTTTTAGGCCCCACTGTGTTCCAGATACTGCTTTAGGCACTGAGGACATAACAGTAAACAAAGCACATAAAAATCCCTGCCTTTACTGATGTTATATTCTAGTGAAGGAAGGTAGATGATAATAAATAGATAATAATAAAATAAATAGATTAAAAATACAGATTGTCACAGAGTAATAAAAACTAATGAAGAAAATTGAGCAGAATAAGGGTACTAAGGTACCAGAGAGAGGGAGTTTCCATTTTGAATAGGATCATTGTCAGGAACTACATAACGAAGAAAGTGGCATTTGACCAAAGAACTTAAGACAATGAGGGCACAAGCCCTGCAGATACATAAAGAAAGAACATTCCAGGCAGAGGTATAAAATCTGCAAAGTTCCTGAGACAGAAGTATGTTTTTTCTGATTGAAATCAGCAAATGGTCTGTGTGGTTGGAGCCAAGTAAGTAACTTGGGTTGGGGGCAGAATCAGGAGACTAAATTAGAGAGGTAACAAGTAGGCAGATCATGTAGGATTTTGCAGACCACTGAGTGAGATGGGAAAACAAGAGAGCACTTTGAGAAGAAAAATAAAGATCTGATACATATTTTAGTAGAATCATTGCCTGTTGATTTGCAAATAGACTGTAAGAAGGCAAGAACAGACCCAGAGAGACCAGTTAAGTGACTATTGAAATAATCTAGGTGAGAGATAATAGTGGCTTGGACTAGGGTTTTGACCATGAAATTGCTGAAAAGTGGTGAGTTTCTGGATGTACTTAGGTATAGCCAAAAGCATTTTTTTTAAAATTGATTAGATATAAGGCATGAGAGAAAGAACTATCGATTAGCAATGGGTACAATATACTTTTTTTTTTAATCGTTTTAGGGCCACAGCTGTGGCATGTGGAGGTTCCCAGGCTAGGGGTCTAACAGGAGCTGTAGCCGCCAGCCTGCGCCACAGCCACAGCAATGCATGATCCGAGCCGCGTCTGCAACCTACACCACAGCTCACAGAAACGCCAGATCGTTAACCCACTGAGCAAGGCCAGGGATCGAACCCACAACCTCATGGTTCCTAGTCGGGTTCGTTAACCACTGCGCCACGATGGGAACTCCCAATATACTTTCTATTCCATTAAAGGGGAACAACTTCGGAAATAATAGGTTTAAGGAAAAAGACCAGGTGACTTGTTTCAGATATGTTAAAATGAAAATGCATATTAGATATCCAGGTGGGATAGGCAGCTGGGTTTGGGTGACAAGTGTGGGCTATAAATATAAATTCTGGATTTGTCACCATGGGGAAAGCATATAAAGGCATTAAGCTTGATGAAGTCTTCAAGAAAGTGAGAAGAGAGAAAAGAAAGATTGAATGACTGAACTTTTCAGGCCTTCAATGTTCAGAGGCAGGGAAGACGAGGAAATACTAACAACTGCTAACTGAATAGAAGCTACCAGTGAGGTAGTACAGAAACCAAGAGAGTAGTGTCCTTGAAACCAAGTAAAATGTTTCAGTATTCAGAGAGTCATACATTGAGTCACATGCCGATTTATTCATCAAGATGAAGACTGAGAATTAACCACGGGATTTTGGCAACATTGAGGTCATTAGTAATTTTTTTCTTTTTTCTTTTTTTTTTTTTGCACGTGCCTGGGGCACGTGGAAGTTCCTGGGCCAAGGAAGGACTGCACCCAAGCCATAGCAGTGACGTGAGCCACTGCAGTGACAATGACTTATTTTTCAGTAGATGCGTGAGAATGAACCCTAAATGCAGTGTGTTCAAGAGCTAAAGGGATGACAAGATTTGAAGAGAAGATCAGACTCCTCTTTAGAAGTTCTATATTTTAAAAGGGAGAATAGAAATGAGGCAGCAGTGAAATCAAGAGAGGATTATTTTTTACTTAAGATGGGAGGAATTGCAAGACCAATGTTAAATAGAAATAGGCATACAGAATGAGAGAGAGGGAGTGAGAAAGAAATAATGAGAAATAGACAGTATCAATATAACAGAACAATTCTACCTTGTCTCTTTGTAGATAGTGAACCATAGATCCCACTGCTTCAGCAAAACAAAACCTTTCTAACCTAGACTCATTTTTTCCCCATTATTCCAAGCACATTCCATGCTTTTTCATCCTTGACTTTCTCCTCATTGTTCATGCTATTTCTCATTGAAAGTACTTTCCCTTTAAGGTATTCGTGTGAAAGGATTCCTGTCCTTCAAGATCTAGTACAAGTTCTGCCCTTCAATTAAACATTCTCTGACTATTCCAGTTATCCATAAACCATTTGTAATCATTAACCATATGATTTAGTACTTAACCATATATTCTCTAATATCATTCAAGTTTGTTTAATATATGTATCTTGTCCATTCAGTCAGAATGTGAGATTCTTAAGAGCAGCATCTATGTTATATACCTCTATGACAATTCATGAGCAAAATCTATGTTAAGCTCGAAAGCTTAGTGGGGTTTGGTATAGAATGGGAGGGCATGTCTTCATTTATGGTAGTATTCAATAGTTATTTGTTAAAGAAATAGGTGAAAAATATGAGAGCACTCAGATTATTTGATACCCACATTTTTACATGGCTTTAATATGCACTATTAGGTACTTTTAGTCTAAAAACATATTTTAGATTTAAATAATGACTATTTAATACAAAACATCTTTTTAGAGAAGTGGATTTTGCATTACATAGATGAGAGGTTGGCATGTATTTTTTCTATAAAGAGCTAGATAGTAAATATTTTCAGTTCTACATGCTTTAGGGTCTCGTCACATTTATTCATCTCTGCCTCTGCAACAATACAAAAGCAGCTATCAATAACACAGAAACAAATGAGTGTGCACAAATAAAATTACATCATGTGCACTAGATTTGAATTTTTTTTTTTTTTTTTTTTTTGCCTTTTGTCATTTTATGGCCGCATGTGGAGGTTCCCAGGCTAGGGGTCTAATCGGAGCTGTGGCCACTGGCCTACACCGCAGCCACAGCAACGCAGGATCCGAGCCGCGTCTGCAACCTACACCACAGCTCACAGCAACGCCGGATCGTTAACCCACTGAGCAAGGGCAGGGCTCGAACCTGCAACCTCATGGTTCTTAGTCGGATTCTTTAACCACTGCGCCACTATGGGAACTCCTCCTAGATTTGAATTTTGTATAATTTTAAAAGGCACAAGTTTTGGATTTTTTTTCAACCACTTAAAATGTGTCTTTTGATTGGAGCGTTCAGTCCATTAACATTTAAGGTGACTGCTGACAGATATGTATTTATTGCCATTTTAAACCTTGTTTTCCAGTTGATTCTATGTTTCTCTTTTCTTTCTTTTTTTTTGGTTGGATGATTTCCATTTAAGAAAAGTACTTTTCAGTTTTTTGTGAATGCTGTACAGTAGAAAATTGACAGAACACTGAAAACCAGCAATAATGAAAAAAATAAAAATCATTATATACATAAAAATGGTAAAAAATAGAAATAAAAATGTAAAAACAATTCTTAGCTCAAGGGTTGAGCAAAATTAACAGTGGGCTGGATTTGGACTGTGTAGTATGCTGATCGCTGGATTATAGCATCATTATCAGACAGCTATAAACTATTTTGAATGTGAAAATATAAACTTAATATTCATGAATAATGTGCCCTGTTTCTAGTCATGAGTCTTCCTTTTCTTGTTAAAAAATGTTCTTTTATATATGAAGAGATGTTGTCTCTCTTCATTTTCCCAATCCTTCTTCCTGCCCCCCATCTTTTCTTCCTCCCTTCTTTCTCTCTTTCTTTCTTTTTCTTTTGTTTCCTTTTAATTCACATTAATTGAATTGAAGAAAATATTGATGCTTTTACTTACTGTTTCTGGAAAGAAGTGAAGCAAGGAAAGCACTTGATAGCTTGATAGTTCTAAGAACTAATCCTTATCATCTTCTGAGATTCAGGATATTTTTGTAGCCAGGAGAAATTTTCCAAATGCAACTTAATGAAGGATTTACACTGAGTATGTAATGGCTTATTAATTAGATTCTGAAACTTGAGATAACATTTCTGCTAAGTATTAACAGAGGAGGGAAAATGAATTATTTAGAACAAAATTGTAATTATACTCTTTTCCATAGTGGTTGTACCAATTTACATTCCCACCAACAGTGTAGGAGGGTTCCCTTTTCTCCACACCCTCTCGAGCATTTATTTTTATTTTTGTTAATCATAGCCATTCTGACCAGTATGAGGTGGTAGCTAATAGTACTTTTGATTTGCATTTCTCTAATAGTTAGTGATGTTGAGCATTTTTTATGTGCCGGTTGGCCATCTGTGTGTCTTCTTTGGAGAAATGTCTATTTAGGTCCTTTGCCCATTTTTCAATTGGGTTATTTGTTTTTTTGCTGTTGAGTTGTATTTGTCATTTGTATATTTTAGAGCTTAAACCCTTGTCAGTTGCCCCATATGCAACTATTTCCTCCCATTCAATAGGTTGTCCTTTCATTTATTAAATGGTTTAACTGTACATTTAGAATGGATAAGCAATGAGGCCCTGCCATACAGCACAGGGAACTATATCCAATCACTTGTGATAGAACATGATGTAAGATTATGTGAGAAGAAGAGCGTGTATACGTGTATGACTGGGTCTGCTGTACAGCAGAAGTGGACAGAACATTGTAAATAAGCTATAATAAAAATTTAAAAAGAAATAATATTAATAATAGTAGTGGAATGCATTTATCTCCAAATAAAATGTCACTAACAATCTAAGTATTATATGCCAACCTATTTTTGAAATACAGATACTTTAAACTTTACCCTTTCTATTACATTAGTTTAAACAATGTTTCTTAACTTGAGGTCCACAAGTCTACAGATATAATTTATTCTGGTCACACAATTGGACTGAGAAATAATTACTTTATTTTCACTAACCTCTAACTGAAATTTAGCATTTCTGGAGTTCCCATCGTGGTTCAGTGGAAATGAATCTGACTAGGAACCATGAGGTTGCAGGTTTGATCCCTGGCCTTGCTCAGTGTGTTAAGTATCTAGCATTGCCATGAGCTGTGGTGCAGGTTGCAGATGCGGCTCAGATCCTGCGTTGCTGTGGCTGTGGCATAGGCTGGCAGCTGTAGCTCCGATTTGACCGCTAGCCTAGGAACCTCCGTATGCCATGGTTGTGGCCCTAAAAAGCAAAATAAATAAATAAATAAAAATAAAAAAATAAATTTAGCACTTCCTTCAACTATAAATGTAGACAACATGACACAGTAGTATTAGCATCTATGTCATTATTAGAAATGACAGTTTAAAATCATGGTAGTTATTGGAGTTATCATACAGTATCATCTATATTAATCACTACTTCAGAACTGTAGTAGTAATAAATGTTGATGCTAATATCATCAAGCTATCACATGTATTACTTTGCTATATATTTTGAAATAATTTTAACTGTCTCTTGCAATAATTAGATCATTTGTAATATTAATTTTTCTGTTTTATGCATTTAAAAATACTGTTCTTAAAAGGTATCTATAGTCTTCACCAGACTTCAGAAGCGTTCCATGACATAAAAAATGTTGCAGGTTGGTGATTTTCCAAATTCTAAGTCAGCAAAAAATTTTGTTGTGGACCCTTACAAATGGTAAAGATCTCTCTATAGCAGCATTTGCTTTAAAATCATGGTGATACAAAGATAATTAGCATACATATTCATAGTATTTTATTGATTCCAAACTATTCTGGCCTAATTTCCTCCTAAATCAAGGCAGTTTACAACTTTAGAATTCAAGAGACCCACAGACTTGAATATTTACACCTAATGTCTCAATCTACATAACATATTTTATATAAATACACTCTCTCTCCTAATATGAAAGTCCTCATCAAATAAAAGTCAAAGCTCTCCATGAAGTCAAAAAACTGGAATAGGTAGCTGTTTGGGGTTTTATAGTTAGCATTTTATTGAACTTTCTGAAACTGGGTCTCAGTTTTCTTATTTATGAAAAAAGAGGATTTGAATAGATAATCTTAAAGAGGCTCTAAGCTCAAGAAGTACATGATTCTTTAATTACAATAACTTTGTGAGTCATATAAGTCTTCTGCATTAGAATAGTCGATAATCTATGGTCACTTTAGTTTGTCAAATTTGATGAGACTATCAATGCTAGAAATGCAATGTAATGTAAAACTGACCTGATAGCTTAAGTTACCAGCAACGGAGGACTCTAGTTCAATTTCCAAGCTTCCTATGATTGTAAGAGATAATGCCAAGCCAGAAAAGCAGAGATCCTCTGTGTGGAAGTCCTTACAATCCCTTCCTACTGACAGCTGATAATTAAACACTCTGGAGGGCTCCTTTTCAGGTTCATACAAATCTAAAAATGTGCATTTTCTTGAGTCCTAGAGATAGGAAAATTTTTTCCTACAGTGAATGGGAGTTGTCCTACAGGAGGTAACCAGAAGGAGGCCATCCAATTAGCTTAGAAGGCTGAATATGAGGAGGAGGGCAGAGAGAAGCTATTCGCTGATGGAAAATGTTGAAGGGCACCTGTAAAAATAAGCCCTTCTTTGTTAGAAGTTTCATTAAGCAATTTGTAGATGTTTCCCTTTTCCTATGACTTTAAAATCTGAAATAGTTGACATGAACATGAACATATTTTAAGGAATTTTCATATAATAATCTAATAAAAGTATAGAACTCATTATTGGTGTTCACTAAATATTTCCAGTTCTCTGACTCCAAGATATACAGCAGAACTGTAATTCCTGCTGTTCTTGTGGCTGAATGGGACCATGTGGCATTTATTCCTTTAGCTAAAAATAATCCATTTTTTTTCTGTTACAGGACATTATGAGAAAAGACAGTCCACTTAAGAAGGAGGAATGAAAATTAACATGGAGATTATGGTTTTATAGTGATTTTGCTGGCTCCAGTGGATTACTGGATGATATTAAGTGAGGTGGGATAAAAGAATTATGATGTTGTAAAGGTTTTCTTTAAGATTTGTGTGCATTCTACTTCTTTTTAATTGAGGTGTCTCTACAGGCTGCATCTGAACAAACATACAACAGAGTAGTTGAAAGCATTCTGTGATTGACTCAGTGAAGTTAACGGCAGTCATGTCACTGCAAAGATGAGAAGAATGACTGACAGCCAAATCCAGGTAGGAGACAAGGAATTTGTACAAAAATGACAACATGGGGCAAACTCTGGTATCTATCTATATATTATATATCTATCTATCTGTATATTATTTGAAGAAGCACAGCTATACCCACTGAGGAAGATATTCATGTTCCTACTGCAAAATAATTGGCAAAAACCTTATTGAACAAGTGTAAATGTGATACCTACTAATCTCACCAAGTTGAATGCATCCTTTTCCATCAGAAGAAGTGAATACTTTGGTTAAGAGGAGGAGTTAGTTGTGAGATGGCAGTTGGGTAGGCTCAGAGAGCTTACTGCTTCAGTATTGGGCTGAGTCAATATTCATGGGATAGTTGCTTGCTGATTGGGCATCTCTACAGGTGCTATGATGGATAAGGAAGTTTATAATACCAAGTTTGATTTTCAATTTTATTTTCAAAGAATTTTCATAGCTGTACATGAATATGTGCAGTTGAAGTCTAGAGGGGCAGAGTAAGAGCAGCATTGGCACAGATATTGGGGAAAATACTTAAAAGGTAAGGGAAAAGAATGTGGATGCTACAAATAGTTCTGTAGTTGTGAGAGGTGTGTCCTGAGCTCCAGACTTTCAGGAAGTTCTTGCTGATGTAACTGGCTGGACTGGCTTGAGAAGCCACTGTGCAGCACCTGACTGCCTCCCTTGTACAGTAGGCAACCATGTGAGAGTGAAAGCTTTTATGAGATGTCGGATCCCTGCTTCAGGTTCTTACACTGCCCATAGCACATGCAGATCAAGCACAAGAAAGGAATCTGAGCCATATATGATCCATATATCTCATCTGTTAATATCTCCTTCTTCTCACTAATACCAGTCCAAATGATATCTACTTTTTAAAGACTTTCCAAATCTGGGTGAGAGAAGTTATCAATCCTACCTACACTATTGCATGTATGGATTTAAAGCCCTCTTTTCATTTAATTCATGTTATTACATACACACATCTTATTTTGTGTTCTTGTTGTACAAGATATTTGTTTTGTATTTTCCTTTGTAGTTGGACCTAATTCTGTGCTATAGTAACCCATTCATTTATTTACTTTTCAAAAATTATTTTTATTACCTTCTCTAATTATATACCAGATGCTTAGTCAATATTTATGTACAAAGGGAGAGGAAAGAAAAGGAAATAAAGAGGGCATATAAGATGGAGGGAGGAAGGAAAAAGAAAAGACGATGAAATGAATGGCTTGAAATATGCAAATAATTTGTCTTTGGTGAACCAGAGAAATTTCAAATGCTAATGGTTCAAAAAGGAAAAGCAGAGATGATTAACTTTTTTTCTAAAACTAAGTCGGTGTAGTTCCAAATATACCATTAATTTTATCTTTTCCATATAGTTATAGGATTTTAGGTATATTTGGAAGACTTTAAGTTTCATTAAGCTGTCATTTAATTTAATCTTCCTTCTACCTCTGGCAATTCTACTTTTTGCATTTGAAGATGATTACCCCTGTTTTCAACTTTAGTTTTATTCTGGTATGCTGTGTTAACTACATAGAGTAATCAATGAGCCCTTTTTATAAGCCATTAATTCAGCAAAGAATCAATATTTTAAAATCTTATGTGATATAATTTCCCTTTGAATAAATTCATATAGTTAGAGGCTACCAAGCTTTAGAAGTGCAAACCAGGTAAGAGCTCTTTACGTATCTTTCTCTTATTAGATACACATTTGTATCATGATTCAGATAGGTCTGGAATCTGATTGGCTTTAGCTTTGCCATGCTTGCTCCAATCTTTATTCTATAGTAGGCTGAATAGAGTAGTATATACCTGGTGAGTTTAAGCATCTCTTCCGATTACAACTGCCATCTCCCACCCAGAGACTTAACCTGAGAAGACTTCAAAGGAAGGGAGTTAATCTGGCTTGACACAACTAGAGGGAAAGTCAGCTCTGGATGAGTGGAAGTTAGACAAAGATAACCAGTAGTGTCAGCTTGCATGCTAGTTTTTAACACATTAATGCAGAGATCTTTACTTCAACTAATAACTAATTCATCAGAATTTCTGGGAATAGGAAACAGGGAATTGTATTTCTAACAATTTCTCTAGGTGATTTTATTCTGCCTGGTTTTCTTACTTTTATGTTGCTCCCCGCACACAGAATGGGACCATATCTTTCTATCTTCCAAGCAGGACAAATACAGATACAGATACAAACACACAGATAGACACCCATTCCAGAAGCTTATATTACACAAAGATAGAAGGTTGCTTCAGACGGAGATTACTCTTTCTGGACAAATTCCAATGCCTTATGTATCAAAAGACATGCACTTAAGAATGCAAGATAGTCAGAGAGAGGGAAGGAAAAAGAGAGGGAACTGATGAGTGATGACTATTAGCAAGTTCTCTAAATAAATTTTTTTCTCTTTCCCTCTTTGAACTATTTAAGGTACTGTACTTCTTCAGCTAGTTTGATTTGTTTAGTTCAGAAATTGCTTAGCTCAGGATTTCTCAAACTTGTTTGTCTGTAAGAATCATTTAGGGAATGCTAACTAAAAATAAAAATTTCTGGAAACATGCTGCCCAAATCAGAGATTCCAAGGGAAAACACACACGTGCATACACACACACACACACATGCACAATCTAAACTATAACTGAAATGTTAATAACTAAATTTGTTTTGCAAATTTAGGTTAATTACATATTACTATTTACCGTATATATATATACGAGTATTTCTGTAAATACATAGGCAGGTGGATAGATAGATATACTAGTTTGCAATATTAGAAATTCGGACTCAATATGAAAATATTAAGTATGCATTATATAAATAAACCTGATATACACTTTGAAAGCCTACTCTAACGAAATCTGGAGTGTTTGAGTACCTGACCTTCTATTCAACCAGCCTCATGGTAAAATTGAGAAATGTGTTGGAGGTAGTTAGTGCCATTTTCCAGACTAATAAGACTAAGGAATGCAATTATCATGAGAGCTGTATTGTTACTTTATGTTATTAAAGACAAGAAATTAGCAATTGGTACATAGAGCTTGAAGATCTATGTCATATTTACAGAACTCTCCCCCTACCCAAACAACTTGGGAAAACAGAAAATAATAAACATCTCCAGGGAACCTGATACTGCAATCATGTTAAACCTGGTGGAGTTTTAACACTTCAGAGGAAGTACAGACTCCTGAGATTTTTGAATTCCAAGAAATCCCATACCTCTGCTGAAGAATACTAGATAGCTTCAGTCCTTGTTGTATGAACTTTTATATGGATGAGCTTTTGCATCCCAATGCCTATACGTGAATAGCTTAGAAGTTGTCACTCACATTATTTCAGCAAAAAGTTGGGACAACTGCAAATCAACTACTTTTCTTGGACCTGAGGTCACAGGGTAAACCACCACTGCAATACCTGAAGAGAAAGGTGAATCCAAGGAGTCACTTTTGAAATCTGCTTACCAGGAACATAAGCCACTGGAGCCATAAACTGTTAGGAATACTTAAATGTCAATTTTAAAGATGACTGGAGGCTTAATGAAAGTGATAAAATCCTGGGAGCTACAATCTAAAAGGAGGTCTACACTTTACTGAGTTTTTCCTCCAGGAATCCCAGAAGGTCCTCACAGTTAGGATCTGAAATAGATACCCTTATGGTCCTGACAGGGGTAGGGAGAGATTAACCACTGTGAAAAATACCCAGAGCCTTCTCTATAAAGAAGACCTACTCTCGGAGTTCCCATCGTGGCTTGGCAGAAACAAATCCGACTGGAACCATGAGGTTGTGGGTTCAATCCCTGGCCTCGCTCAGTGGGTTAAGGATCTGGTGTTGCCATGAGCTGTGGCGTAGGTCGCAGACGCGGCTCGGATCCCGCGTTGCTGTGGCTGTGGCGAAGGCCGGCAGCTACAGCTCCTGTTAGACCCCTAGCCGGGGACCTCCACATGCCGCAGGCGCGGCCCTAAAATGAAAAAAAAAAAAAAAATAAATAAAGAAGACCTACTCTCAAGGGTAAAGACTATGCTAGAGCGCAGTTCTGAAACCTTATCTCACCCAGGAGAATGGAATCCTTTCTCCCCCTTCTAGCTTATTCCATCTTTTTTTGTTCATCTAAAAGAGAAAAAGTAACATAGTTAACAGGGAAGAGGCTTCAAGAAAATAGATTGTGAATGCTGCAACCAAAGAATAGAATGGTGAGTAGAGGGCGATCTGAAAGAGGGACAGAAACACTTGCAAAAGTCGCAGCTCTGAGACTGAAAGACTGAGACTTAATCAGGATATTGTAGAATGTTTCCATCTCCTACATCATATAAACACATTAAGAAGCCTCCCGTATGATAATGGTAGATCACAGGTGAAAGAGCTTCAAAACAGACTCTAATTCAAAATGAGCTATTGGGGCCACCCAAAAATATGGGGACCCTAGATGCCTTTGAAGCATCTGGTACAACAAACCTTAATACAACTTAGTTGTGGGAAAATTTACAAGATGCTTGACCAGTACTCCTCAAAAGTGGCAAAATCATCTACAAGAAGCAAAGTCTGATAAGCCACAATAAGCACAATGAACTTAAAAATCCAGGGTGACTAAATGTAATGTAATATCCTTGATGGGATGGTGGAGCAATAAAAAAATACGTTAAGCTGAAACTAAGGGAATCTGCATAACATATTGACTTTAGATAAAGAGTGCCCATGCGCACACATTCGTTATTTTTCCATCTGTTGGTATCTTTCTGTCAATCACACCAGTTTTTTGGCAGCTATGTTGGCACTCGCTCAGTTCACTAAGCAACATCCAGGGATATTTTCCAAAAAGATATATGCATTCCACCTTGATCCTAGGAAATTCTATTTACATCCTTTGCTCTTCTTCACTGTAACACCCTGGTATTACCTATTAGGTGATAATCTAAAATCTTTCCATTAGCCTCGTGGAAGTGATGAAAAGAAAGACACAGATATATCAGCACCAGGTACTGATTTTAAATCCCTTACAGTAAAGCATTCTTAAAAAAAAGTAAAGACAAGAGGCTATGTGTTGATTTGTTAGTATAAATAAAAGCTTGGCTTAAAAAACTCAAAATGCATTCATATTTTATTTTCAGGCTCAAGGGCAGAGAGGGGGTAGATTGTTAGATGTTTGAGTTGAATACGTAGGTGATAGATTTTTGCCCTTATTACCCAAAAGGAAAATATATTTTTGACCACATATTTCGATTTTACATGTATAGAATTTTTACCTACTTTCTTCATTTTCAATACAATGAAACTCTCCCAGCCCACCAAGGTACATATTTCTGAGGGGAGATTAGTTTGCTCTAGACTACCTTAATTGCTTTTCTTTTAAGGTGAAGCTGAAAGCCTTTTCTAATGGAACTAGTTTTCATGATCTTTCAAAGGCAATGGTAGGAAAATGAAATCTAATAATTGTCAGAGATTACTAAAGTGTTAAATTACGTGCTTTCAGGAATTTAAAAGTTGTATTCAACACTAAAGCTCATTATGAGTATTAGAACTCTCTCAGTGGAGTGGCAAAAAATGATCAGAGACACCCTAGGATTACTGAGAAGTGGATAGGCAATAAAATGAATAGAATCAGCATTATTTTATCCTCATGCAGAGAAATTTTGATTGACCCCAGTCTAGTGGCAATTTCCAAAGTTGTGACACTTGATTCATGATTATTTTCAAGCCTCAATTTTTCTGCTGTTCTCATTATCATGTAGTTGGCTCAAGATGCTAGGATATTTTTCTGGGAAACATTTAAATATCCAGCTGCAACTTTTATTAAATTGAGTGTCCTAGTTGCCAACTTTATTAAACTACATGTAAGAAAACATTTGAAATGATTTAAGGTAGCATCTTTATTGTTTTGCCAAGGAAAATTGGAAATGCAAGACTTAAAGTGGGAGGGGTGGTGGGATTAACCACTATCAGCTTCCTTCTTGGTGCCAATTGGTAGGCTATCTACTGTATTTGTATGTTTTTAGTACGCTCAATCTATCAGATAGGTATTATTCATATAAAGGTCCATAGTACTTGGAACATAGTAAACAGGTAATAATGGTTAGCTTTTATGATTATAATTTTCATTAATTCCATTTCATCAATTTCATTTTCATTAATATAAATATAATTCATATTTCACTATTTCTTGAGGAAACAGAACAGAAAGGTCAAGTAATTTTCCCCAGATAACAAAGCTGATTTTCTTGAATTTTAACCTTACTTATTTTTTCTAGAACACAAATCTTGTCTTTTTGTCTTTGTTTTATCTTTTTAGGGCCGCACCAGCAGCATATGGAGGTTCTCAGGCTAGTGGTCGAATTGAGCTGTAACCACAGGCCTATGCTAGAGCCACAAAAATGCCAGATCTGAGCCGTGTCTGTGACCTACACCACAGCTCATGGTAAGGCCAGATCCTCAACCCATTGAGTGAGGCCAGGGATCAAACATGCAACCTCATGGTTCTTAGTTGGATTTGTTTCTACTGCAACATAAAGGGAACTCCTAGAAAACAAATCTTATCTCTACTTAAAAACATACTGCACATAGCATAAAACCCTTTGTATGATGTGTCCTGCTCTCACAGAGCTGCACATGTGACCTGTGCCACAGTTTGCAGAAATGCTGGATCCTTAACCCACTGAGTGAGGCCCGGGATCAAGCCCATATCCTCACAGATACTGCATCAGGTCCCTAACTCACTGATACACAGTGGAGACTCCTGTTTATATACTTTATTATTTTTCCTTTTTTTTCTTTTTAGAGCTGTACCTGTTGCATATGAAAATTCCTAGGCCAGGGGTCTAATCAAAGCTGCAGCTGCCAGCCTACACAACAGCCACATAAAGGCTGGATCCTAGGCACACCCATGACCTATGATACAGCTTGCAGCAATGCTGGGTACTTAACCCACTTGGCTAGGCCAGGGATCAACCCCGCATCCTCATGGATACCAGTCAGGTTCTAAACCCGTATATCATAGTCTTAACTTATGTTTGTTTATGTTTGTTTATATCTCTCACTTTTCTCCTACTGGAACCCCTATAATGTGAATATTGGTGTACAACATTATCTCAGTAGTTTCTTAAATTGCTTTCATTTTTAAAACATGTATTTCTTTTAGCTGTTCTGATTAGGTGATTTCCATACTATCTTACAGATCACTTATGCCTTCTTCTGCATCACATTGCTTTTCATTCTTTCTAGTGTTTTCTTTTTAATTTCAGCTATTGAATTATTCATTTCTGTTTAGACATTTTTTATGTTTTCTAGTTCCTTGTTAAAGTGTTCATTATTTACTCAATTCTTTTCCCTAATTCAGTTAACATTTTTATTACCAATGTTTGGAAGTTTTATCTGGTAAATTGTTATTTTGATTTCATTACTGATTTTTTAAGAGGTTTTCTCTTTCCTTTTCAATCAAGAACAGTTCCTCTGTCTTTTTATTTTGTGTAACTTTGTCTCTATGAATTTATGTGGAACAATTTCCAGTTATGGCCTTGAAGGGGTATTATTATGTGGGAGTGTCCCTATATAGAGTGCTTATGCCTAGTGCATTGGGTGGGAGAGCCTGCTTTGATGCAGACATAAATCATTATCTTTCCTTTGGTTGTGATGATAACTATCACCTTGGTATGGTATGAGGCTGGAGAAGGAATTGCTATAGCTGGCCCCAGGTGGGAGGCAGGACTTGTCCTCTGCTGAGTGGCTGTCACTGTCCTCTTGGTAATGAGACCTGATCCCAAATAGCTGGAGCTGAAGCCTTGAAGGAAGCCTGAAGCTTGTTCTATTCCCTTTCTTTATATGTTTTTCCCTCTCCCCACACCAGGACCCTTGTCCCAGAGGATTGAGTGCTGAAGCATGTTGTGCTCATGCCCAGTTAAGCTCTTATGCACTGACTAGTCTCCACTCAGATTCAGCCTCTGGTGAAAGTCCTCTTTCCCCTACAGCTGATCACTGCCCCCAACCTTTGCAACTCCCACACTGCTTTGGAACCACTGGGCACGGCAGAAGGGCCCACATGGACTCTCAGAGTATATCTCAGGGCAAGCTGTTGTGCAATGTCAAAGATTTGGGAGGCTTCTGAGGTACCATTGCATAAGCACCAACAATTGCCACCACTGCCCCACCCTGGCTCTGTCCCAGGACCAGGTTGCATCTGAGTCCCATTTTCAATTCTCTTCTTTGGTCACAGCTGCCCTGGATCCAGTGCCACTCAGTGATGTAGAGTGAGTGGGTCCAAAGCATTCATTCTGCTTGGACTGGGGTACCTGGTGAGACAGTTGTGAGAAGCCCAGCAGTAACTAAGGCAGACTTCTCAGTGTGTTGTCTCAGGTCCTGGCCAGTGTGTGCACTCATCCCGGGTAGAGTCCAGGCTTCCCCAGCCCTTCTATTTGCCTAATTTAACTAACCAATGAAGCTTGTCTTCTCCATATAACACCCCAGGACTGAGATCTCTAATCTGTGGCTTGAACTGCTCACTTCCCAATGTGGGTATCCACCTGTGTATTCTCGCTTTTTTCTGAGTGCCCTCCCAGGGGCACAGTTCTGGACCCAATTGCTTTTCTTATCTTTCTACTTGATTATGTGTATGCCTTTCTCTCAGCTTTGGTTGTACAGGAGTTCTTCTAACACTTTCCAGTTTGTTTTCAGTGAGAATTTTTCCACATGTAGATGTATTTTTTTTTTTTTTTGTCTTTTGTCATTTTTTAGGGCTGCACCCACAGCATATGGAGGTTCCAGGCTAAGGGTCGAATCGGAAGTGCAGCTGCCGGCCTATGCCACAGCCCAGCAACACCAGATCCGAGCTGTGTCTGCAACCTACACCACAGCTCAGGCCACACCGGATTGTTAACCCACTGAGCAAGGCCAGGGATCAAACCCACAACCTCATGGTTCCCAGTCGGATTTGTTAACCGCTGAACCACAAAGGGAACTCCTCCTAGATGTATTTTTGATGTGTTCATAGGAGGAGGTGAGACCTTCATTCTCCTAGTCGACCATCTTGATTCCTATTTGAAATTTGAACACATAGTACGTAATCTTCTTCCAGAGGAACTTACACTCAATTTGCAGAATTTTTTTCTCTTAATGTGAAAATACCTAAGATTCATACCTGGTTGCAAAATACTCTATAAATCTACTGTTATATTTTATTAAATATGAGTTATTTTGATGACAATAGTTTTTAGAAAATAAGATGATGCAATGAATATTTTGAATCTCTGAGAGCTTAAAGAAACATAATTTTTCACCATAGCAATGTATATTTTGGGAAGATGGAAAAAGACATTCCATAGATAGTTAAGGTAAACTGCAACAGAAGGCCAAATTCTGAATGTCTTGACATTGTTAGTGAGATCACAGGGAAATATGTTTTTCTTATCAGTGTCAGTCATGGTAAATACATGGCTCTGGAAGATTTTTGAGTTATTTTGGGCAAAGTGAAATATTTTAACAGAGAATAAATCTTATGTATATGAATTAATGAAATGTGCCGCCTTTAGATTAGGAAGCTTCAGATTCAACCTACAGAAAGCCTTTCCTTGTCTTTCCACAAATTCTAACGAATTCTGCAAATTTGCTCAATTTATATAACAGGAAAAGTGTATAAAATTGTTTGTTGTTAAAGTGCCCAGCCCTTATTTCTTAAGTAGTACAAGCATTTGACAGTATTTTTAATCCTGGTTTCTGTTTCTTATTTTTCTTTTATATAGGTTATCACGAATTTTACTTATAAATGGAAAAGTGTTGCCAAAATAGCAGTTGATATGACAGAGAGCATGAAATGACTACTGTTAGCATATATTTGGTTCTTGGACCTTTTTGATGTTTAAAAAATTATTTTATAGAGGAATTGTGAAACTACTCTTTCAAAAACAGACATAGAAAAATATGAATCTATTTTGTAAAAATCCACATAAAGATGTTTTATATTTATTAAGCAGTTACTATAATCCAGTCATGATGCTAAATGATTTATATTCATTGCTTTTCTGTGTTTTGTTTTGTTTTTCATTTTTTTAATGGGTGCACCTATGGCATGTGGAAATTCCCAGGCCAGGGGTTGAACTGGAGCAGCAGCTGGGGTCTACACAATAGCTATAGCACAACTGAAACTTCACATTCATTGTGTTTTAAATTATCAAACCCATTTTAAGAGTCCTCTACAATTATCCTAACAAGATAAAGGACATAAAATTATGTTAAAATTATGTTTAAAAAATGGTAATTTTGTCTGTACATTTTACTTCCTGTATTTAATTTCTTCCATGTTCTTAGACATTATAATTCTTACTGCAGATTCAAGGGTCAAGACGATCATAGGGTACATAAATTAAATCCTGCTATGCAACTTCATACATGTTAAGGGGTTAAGAGCACAAACATTTTTAACTTATAGATTTTTTTATATTTTTCCAGCTTTATTGAGAGATGATTGATTTCTAACATAACTTGCAGAAGTTCAGTGTACAACAAGTTGATTTAATACATTTATATGGTGCAAAATGATTACCACCATGAGAGCACAAACTTTTGATTTCAGACAGCTATGGGTATAAATAGTAATTCTGCTATTCTGCTCTTACTAAGTCATTTGACCTACCTAATCCTTACTTCACTTATCTGTAAAATGGGACTAATATAATATGTACTTCAAAGATATTGTTGGGAGGATTAAATGAGATAAAGTATGTAAAGTGCTTAGTACAGTGCTTGGTAAATTGTGAGTGTTCTATTTCACATTGATTTATTATTATTAACATAATCACATAATCATTCAATTTCCGTACAGTTAAAAATGGTTACAGTAAATACCAATGACCACGTTTCGAGGCTGGAAAATCACAGTTTGGGAATTAGATTTTGCCTATGCACGTGTTTATTTAGTTAACCAAGTATTTTGCAAAAATAGAAACAACATTTAAAAAGAAAAAAAGATTGTTACATTAAAATCCTAATTTCTGAATTTTCATGAAATATAGAAGATCTGGCAATACAGGTCCATATTTTTTAATGGCAAGAATTAGAGTTAAGTAGTGGCTTAGTTGAGGTCTCTAATTTGCCATATTCTCCATCTTTCCTTCTTGCTTTTTGACAATTTATCTTTTTGACCCCTATAGATATTTGACTTTTCAATCCATTGATTAGATCAGTGGAAACAAGATCGATGTTCCTCTTTCCCTTTGTCACCTGAGGGAATCTTCATTACTTACATAGTTACTGCTACTTCATTCTCAAAGCATAACAGTGTCTAAGGCCAACTGCCTGGGAGATACCCTTGAACAAAATGAATGGAGCAAGATTTTGGGAAGGTAGAAAGGGAGAATTAGAGTATATAACCACATCTGAGGCAGTCTAAAAAAAACTTGTGTCTCTCTGGATTTGATTTGTTCTCAAATTAATTCAAAAAAGAAGTGGTTTACCGGACTCTGTCATTCTCTTTGAAATGTCTTTAACATTTATAAATGATTTTTCTATCATGCCAAGTACATGCTAATATATTTAAAAGTATACTTGGCATGATAGAAAAGAACTGTGTTAACAGGTAGATCAGAGAAAAAAGTAATAGGAAGGGGGCTTATAGATACAAGACATATATGCTCAAAGTGACTCATAATACATATTAAAGTACTAGCAAGATACATTTTCACATATCACATTAGCGAAAAACAAAAGAAAGATTTGAATAAAATTACTCTTTGAGGGAGTGAGAGGACAGGCACTCTTATACAATGTTAATAGGGATATAAATAGTACAACATCTTTGTAGGGCAATTTTGCAATATATATGAAAACTAAAAATAAATATATCATTTAACTCAGCAACTGTACTTGTACAAAACTTGCACAGGAACCTAAGTACAACATACATGTAATATTAAGGGTGGAGCTCTGTCCAGCTAAAAAGCATTCTGATTTAAAAAAAAAAAGTGTGAGCAGAGTTCTTGGAAAGGATAGCCAGAAGCTTTCTTAAAAGGAAAATAGATAATTAGGGAAGATTATTTTTTCTTTTCCTACTATTTTTCTTTTAACTTGTAATATACATATAACAAGTAGGGCACCAAAAGCTATTGTAGAGCCAGAGGTGGCCTTGAGAATGGAAACAGTGGTTGAACGATGGAGCCAAAATGTCCCGAGTTACCTTGGGATTGTTCAGCTACTGTAACTACTCTGAAAAAAATGTATCTCTGAACTTAATTTACAGGATAGAAAAATAAAATTCAAGAGAAATAAAATTCAATCATGTTTAAGCAACTGTATATATTATATACAACCAAACTTAATTGTAAGTGAAACAATACAAAGATGTATAAAAATGGAACTGTGTGAATGCTCACTAATTGTTGACGGTGGCTCTCTTTGGAATGAGATTGGAGGGTGGTATAAGGAAGATTGTCATACTTTGCTTTGGACAAATATGTATCTAAAATATTTTACA
>PVHT020000015.1:2590053-2639372 GCA_004024745.2 Catagonus wagneri
ATCATGTTTAAGCAACTGTATATATTATATACAACCAAACTTAATTGTAAGTGAAACAATACAAAGATGTATAAAAATGGAACTGTGTGAATGCTCACTAATTGTTGACGGTGGCTCTCTTTGGAATGAGATTGGAGGGTGGTATAAGGAAGATTGTCATACTTTGCTTTGGACAAATATGTATCTAAAATATTTTACAAAGAACATATATCCATGAATTATTTTTGTAATAAATAATGAAATAAAAGAGTTATATATTAGACATAACTGAAAAAAGTGTATGCATAATTTTTATGGGTATATTGTAGGGAGCATATAGATGTATACTTTCAAATAAGGGAAGCTAAATATAAATTTTGGGCATTGTTACTTTAAAAAATTTTAAAAATCAATAAAAGTTTTCTTCTTACATACATGAAAAGAAAATATAAATACTAATTATAGTAGTTAAAAAATTCTTTCATATTCTAGATAAATGTCCCCTGTCAAATATAGGTTTTGCAAATATTTAATCTTTGTTTTGGCATTTTCCTAATTATTTTAATGAGGAAAATCTACTAGCTCTGATAAAGTCTGATTTATAACTTTATTCTCTTATGGAATATGTTGTTGGTGTCCTATTTAAGAAATCTTTGCTTAGTCCAAGGTTAAAAATATATCTCTTATGTTTTCTCACCAAGTCAAAAAATTTTGGTTATTGTATTTAGATCTATAGTCCATTTTTTGTATAAAGTGCAGGATGAGTATTGAGATTTACTGCTTTGTGTATGGGTACCCAATTTTCCAGAAAAATGTGTTAAAATTTTTTCCCATTGAATACAATCAGAACCTTGTCAAAAATCAATTGCTCATATTTATGAGACTCTATTTTTAGACTGTCCATTCTGTTCTTTCAATCTATATCTTTATCTTCATGCCAAAAGCATTGTCTTGTTATAGTTAGTCTTGAAAATAAGTAATATGATTTATCTGACTTTTTTCTTCTTTTACAAAATTAGTTTGCACTTCTATATAAATTTTAGAATCAGACCTTCTATTGTTATAAAAATACATAATGGAAATTTGATTGGGATTATGTTAAATATCTGAATCAATTTAGGGAGTGGGGAATATTTTTTAAAACACTGAGTTTTCCAATCCATGAACCTAGAATACATCCCCATTTCTTTTTATCTGTTTTATTAATTGTAGCAATATTTCTTAGTTTTTAGGGTACAGGTTCTTACACATAATTTGTTAAAAATTATTCCTAAGTATTTTGTCAATGTTACCTTATTTCATTTTCCAGCTCTTTCTTGATAGTATTTATAAATGCAACTGATTTTTGTATATTGATTTTGCATTGTTTTCTTGCTAAATTCACCTATTAATTCTTATATATTTAGATTTTTCTAAATAGACAATCATTCCATTTCACAAGTCACTGATGTTTGATACCTTTTTTTTCTTTTGTTCTTCCTTCTTACTGTTCCATTTTGGATAGTTTCTACTGTTATGTTTTTGGTTGTTTCTTTTGCTTTTAAGGGCCACAGCTGTGGCATATGGAAGTTCCCAGGCTAGGGGCTGCAGCTGCCAGTCTACACTAAGGCCACAGCAATGCTAGATCTGAGCTGCATCTGCAACCTACAATGCAGTTCACAGCAACAGCGGATACTTAACCCACTGAGCAGGGCCAGGGATCTAAACTGCATCCTTAAGGATACTGGTCAAGTTCATTACCACTGAGCCACCACGAGATATCCTCTGTTGTTATCTCTTTAAGTTCACTGATATACTTTTCTAAGATGCATAATCTTCTTTAATTGTTATTAGGTATATTTTCATTTTGACTATTATATTACACTGCCAGAAGTTCCATTTGAATCCTTTCTATATCTACCATTTTGCTATTCTATGTATTAAAAAAATTCTCTATAGTTTTGCAAGTATGAAATTTATTTGTCATAATTCTTTTAATATCCTTGTCTGCTAATTCCTTCATCTGTGTCATTTCTCAGTGTGTTTCCATGATTGAATTTTCTCATCATAATGAGTCATATTTTCCTCCTTTGCATGCCTGGTAATTTTGTTTAAAATCTGGGCATGTTAAATTTGCAATGGTGTGTGATGAATTTTAGCACAACAAGAATATCTGATTCAGTATATGTGGAGTAGGGCTCCAGAAATTGGAAAAGTAATAAATTTTCCGATAATGCTAATGCTGCTAGTCCCCAGGCCACAATTCAATAGCTACTTTTTTTGTACTATACTGGGATGAAGTAAAGATATAACCCATATAAGCCATAATGTTTCATATTTGATGAAATAAGTAGCTTCTGGTGGACATAGAGTGTGTATGTCTGATTGCTATAGCCTGGGTCATGTGACTATACCTTTGCTGCAGGGGAGACTAGAAAGGTAAGTAAAATACATTTTTATCTTTTATTCTTGGAGGTGAGCATTACTTCAAGATGGGAAATTCCCTAACCATGGGAAATGAGTTCACGTTAATAAGATGTATCCTCTTTAGGGACAGATTCATAACAATAAAAAGTATTGGATAGGCCAAAGAAACAGTATATAAGGGTCAGGTTAAGCTTGTGTGACATGAATTTATGACTTATGGTTTACAGTTTCTATACAAATCTCTCAGACTGTCGCTGAGGAAAGGACTAAGGACACACTACTTTAAATCTTCTAGACTAAATTTTTCAGTAGTTACAAACCTACCTCTCTTTGCAAACATTTGTAAATCAATATTTTTTGTTTACATGACTATCATAAGAGGGAATAGTCATATGTGTTGCTGAGGTCCAGATATATATGTATTTATCTTTGTTTTTACCTGGTTGTGTGATTTAATAAGGAAATGTGCTTGTATTTATGTGACATGTACTTAGTGAATTGATCCTAATTACTGTCATGTTAGGGCTGTGCACAAGAACTCCAGAGTCAGATGAATTTAGGCTCAATTTATATTCCATTGACTACCACCAGTGTCATTTTGGAATACTTACTTTCTTAGCTCAGGTTGCCTTAACAAAATACCGTAGACTGGTGGTAAATAACAGCAATTTATTTATCACAATACTGGAGACTAGAGATCTGAGACCAAGTTTGACTGAGGGCCTAATTCTGGATCACAAAATGTTGACTTCTCTTTGTAGCCTCACATGGAAGAGAGCAGAGGGAGGAATCAAGCTCTTATGACTTTTATAAGGGCATTAATCCTATTCGTGTGAGCTCTGCCCTCACAATCTTATCTAAATATAATTACCTTCCAAAGGCCTCAACTCTTAATACCATGGCACTGAGGGGTATAGTTTCAACATATGAATTTTGAGGAGACAAAAACATTAAGTCTATAACAGTCACCTAACCTATTTGAACCTCAATTTTGTTGTTTTCACTGGAGAAAATAATAGAACCTACTCTATAAGGTTGTTCTGAATATTAAATGAGATAGTATTTGTCAAGTGCTTGGTGTATAATATAAACCACTGTGTAGATTTATATCTTTTATCAAATTCACAATGTTTTCAGCCATTATTACTTCAAATTTTCTTTCTATAAAAAGTTTTTCTAATTTTTAATTTTGATGAAGTCTAATGTACCTATTTTCTCCCTGATTCCTGTGCTTTGTTTTCATATTTAATAAGCCACTGTCAATTTAAAGTTCAAGAACATTTGCCCCTAAGCATGTATAGTATTCAGTCTTAAATTGGGGATGTGGGGTTGATGCATTTTGAATTACTTTTTGTGTGTAATGTAAGGTTAAGGTTATATCTTACTACTCTGATTAAGAGATCATATCTTTAGTTAGATAGTCAGTGATGTTACATAGAATTGGCATCAAGTTCACTGGTCTGTGGTTTTCAAAATAGAAATATACTTTGTTATTATTAATGAATATATTATATTATGATTCAGGAGAGTTCCCATTGTGGTGCAGTGGAAACGAATCTGACTAGGAACCATGAGGTTGCGGGTTTGATCCCTGGGTTGCTCAGTGGGTTAAGGATCTGGCGTTGCCATGAACTGTGGTGTAGGTTGCAGACGCAGCTCAGATCTTGTGTTGCTGTGGCTCTGGTGTAGGCCAGCAGCTACAGCTCCGATTAGACCCCTAGCCTAGGAATCGCCATATGCCACGGGTGTGGCCATAAAAAAAAAAAAGGACAAAAAGACAAAAAAGAAAAATGATTCAGAAATCCTGTATTGGAGTTCCCCTCGTGGCTCAGTGGTTAACGAATCCGACTAAGAACCGTGAGGTTGCGGGTTCGATCCCTGGCCTTGCTCAGTGGGTTAAGGATCCGGCGTTGCCGTGAGCTGTGGTGTAGGTTGCAGACGCGGCTCGGATCCCGCGTTGCTGTGGCTGTGGCGAAGGCCGGCAGCTGCAGCTCCTGTTAGACCCCTAGCCTGGGAACCTCCATATGCTGCAGGTGCGGCTCTAGATAAAGGCAAAAAGCCACACACACACAAAAAAAAGAAATCCTGTATTAACTTCTCAA
Organism: Catagonus wagneri; assembly: GCA_004024745.2. Classification (NCBI taxonomy): domain Eukaryota; kingdom Metazoa; phylum Chordata; class Mammalia; order Artiodactyla; family Tayassuidae; genus Catagonus; species Catagonus wagneri. The sequence continues at coordinate 2,594,541 of PVHT020000015.1, forward strand.
TTGTCCTGAAGAGTGTGTTCTATAAGTTTACAAAACTGAACTTGATAAGAAATTATAAGCATACCTTACATATATTGACAATGAGTGAATGCCTGTGTTATGAGTTGTGAGAAGTTCTGATATATCCACATGCCTCAAGATATATCTCACATCAGACTGATGTGAAGCTAAAATCTTGACGTTAGGATCACTCCTTTGGATAGCGTATCTTAGGAAGGACTCGTGTTGGTACCGTACCCAGTTTTCATTACGTAAATAAATTTAAATGACAGGGTTCATTTGGAAAAAGTGACATTGTCACCAAGGTGAAACCAGACATCCTGTTTAATCAGAATGAGGACACTGGGTATCTAAGAAGCAGAAGGGCTTCTTGGTCTCTGCCGAAAAAGGTAAACTAGGAAATATTAAAGGAAAGTTAGTGTAGCTTAATGAACAGAAACACCAAACAGAGTAGGAAAATTACTAAGGGGAAGTGCGTGGACAAAAACAAATTTTATCTCTTTCCTGGTTTTGCTTCAAGATGGCCATGTCTGCCCCCACTCCTCTACCCCAGTGTTCTTCTAGGTACAAAGCTGATTGCACTTACATTTTATCAAGATCAAACAAGCAGTACTACTATTTTGCTGTGATAAGTTTTCTGCTATGGCCTCAGAAGTTGGAATAAAATTGTTGGAATAGTCCAGGTGAGCAAATGTCCTTTATGTCCTTTACAGGAGAGAACATGGAAAAGCTTTGAGGCAGAGTTTCTCAAGGCTAAGGAGAGAATCTCAAAAAATTCACATGAAGGGTCTTTCCTCTGAAGTGCTAATAGAGTTGTAGCCTCTCTTATTTCTGGTGTTTGCCTCCCCTGTGGCTAAAGTTGGTATGAGGGGGGCTTGCTGTAGGCTTCCAGATGGGAGGGACTGGTGCCTGCCCACTGGTAGGTGGGGCTGATTCCTATCCCTCTGATGGGTGGGGCTTTGTCTCTGGGTGAGATTAGAGGCTGGCTGTGTGCCTGAGGGGTCTGTAGGCAGCCTGTTTACTGTTGGGTAGGGCTGTGGTCCCACCTGGATTATTGTTTGGCCTGGGGCTTCTCCGTGCTGATGGGAGGGACCAGATTTTCTCAGAAATGGCCACCTCCAGAGAAATGCAGGCTGATGAATGTTCCAAGAGCTTCACCTCCAATGCCCTTCCCCCACAATAAGGCACAGTCACCCCTGTTTTCCCAGGAGATCCTCCAAGAATTGCAGTCAGGTTCCACCCGGATTCCTGTGGAGACTCAGCTTTGCCCTGGGACCCAGTGCCCGTGAAAGTCTGTGTGTGCCTTTCAAGAATGGGGTCTCCTTTCCCCCAGTCCTGTGGAGGTCCTGCACACAAGCCCCACTGACCTTCAATGCCAGATGCTCCGGGGTCTCTTTCTCTCTCTGCCAGATCCCCAGGCATAGGGATTTGACATGGGCCTCAGAACTCTCAGTCCTGTAGGTGAGTCTCTGTGATACAGTTACTTGCCAGTCTGTGGGGCTTCCCACCAGGGAGGTATGGGGCTGCTGCTATCGTGTAGTCACCCATCCTACCTCTTGATGTGGTCTCCTCTTTGTCTTCTGGAGTAGAGTATCTTTTTTGGAAGTTTAGAGTCCATTTGGTTGAAGGTTGATCGGCATTTGGTTGTAGTTTTGTTGTTTTTTGGGAGAGAAGTTGGGCTCCAGTCCTTCTATTCTGCCATCTTAATCCAATCTTGGGTAGCTATACTTATATCAGAAAACTAGATCTTAAATGAAAACCTGCAATGACAGTCAACACAGTCATTACATAATATTGTGTCAATTCAGCAGGAATATTAAAAATTATATCTATATAATATGTAACATATATAGATGATAGCAAGAATAAATGGAGAATAGGAAGACAGTAGACAAAAATGAGAGAACAGAGACTCAGTTTTTTGAAAAGACTAAAAATATGGCAAATCCTTAGAATAAGAAAAAAAGAGAAAACTCAAATCAGTATATTAGAAATAGAGGAGGAGACAAAACAATCAATGTCACAGAAGAAAATGATGATACAGGACTGCTATGAACAATTGTATGCTTAAAAAAGGGGTAATTAAAAGAGCTGAATAAATTCTTAAGAATATACAACATAGACCAGAGGGCTTCACAGGTGAATTCTACCAATCATGTTAAGAATCAACACGAAATATTTTTAAACACTTCCAAAAAAGAAGAGGAAAACACTTCCAACTTCCTTTTGTGGGGTCAGCATTACCCTGATACCAAAGCCTGACAATGAAACCATAAGAAAATAAAACCTATAAGCAAATAATACCAATGAATATGGGTGCAAAAATCTTTAGCAAAATATCAGCAGAGAATTCAACAGGACATTCAAAGGATCATATATTATGACCAAGTGTCCTTACCATGGAAAGGAAGGACTGTTAAACATGAATCAGTCTATCAATGTGATACACCATATTAAACAGAATGAATTATGAAAGTCACACGATCATCTCAATAGATGTACAAAAAGCATTTGACAGTATTCAAAAAGATTTCGTGATAAAAAATCTCAGCAGACTAGGTAAAGAAGGACTTTACCTCAGCATAATAAAGGCCATATACACCAAGCAAGTAGCTAACATCATACTTAATGGCGAAAAACTCAAAGTTTTGTCTCTATGAACTGGAACAAAGCAAGAATGCCCTCCCTTACAATTTCTCTTCAGCATAGTACTTGAAATCCTAGCAATGGCCGTAAGGCAATAAAAAGAAATACAAGATATCCAAATTACAAAGGAAGTAGCATAATTATTTCTATTTATAGATGTTTTGATCTTGCATGTAGAAAACTCTAAAAATTCTATAAGAAATTGTCAGAACTAATAAACAAGTACAGTATACAAATCAACATACAAATATTAGTTATATATCTATTTTCTAAGAATGAAAAATGTAAAACAATTATGAAAACACGCCATTTACAAAAGCATCAAAAAATAAAGTACTTAACCAAAGAGGTGAAATATTTGTAAACTGAAAATTACAGAACACCGATGAAAGAAATTAAACCAGATGCAAATAAATGAAAAGATATGTTCATGGATTGGGAAAAATTAGCATTCAAAAATATTCATACTATTCAAATAAATCTATATATTCAATGTAGTTTTATCAAAACTCCAATGAGGTTTATTTTTGGTAGGAATAGAAAAAAATCCTAAAATTGTCATAAGAACAGAAAATACCTCAAATAGTCAAAGAAATTTTGATAAAGAACCAAGTTGGAGGCATTGCACTTTCGATTTAAAACTATATTACAAAATTTCTGTAGCCAATACAATATGATACGGGAATAAAAACATATTAATAGAACAATGGAGCAGTATGCAATACCCAGAAATAAACCCACAGCATATAGTCAAATAATCTCTCAATAGTGTGCAAGAATATACAAGTGGGAAAGAATAATTTCTTGCACAAATAGTGAAGGGAAAAGAGAATATCCACTTTTAAAAAGATAAAATTCAACGTTTATCTTATACCATACACACAAATCAATTCAAAATGGATTGAGGACTAAAAATACAGACCCAAAGCTGCAAAACTCTTAAATAAGATGTAAGGAAAAATCTTCCCAACATTGGTTTTGGCAATGATTTTTTGAAAATGATTGTAAAAGCATAGGAAGCAAAAATAAAATAGACAAGAGATTACATTAAGCTAATAGTCTTCTGGGCAGCCAAGGAAACAATCAACAAAATGGAAAGATAACCTATAGAATGGAAGTAAATTTTTGAAAACACTATATTTGATAAAGGAATTATATCCAAAATACATAAGAAACTATTACATCTTGATACTATAAGGCCAAATAACCCTATTAACCTTATTAAAATAACTATTAAAAATAATAAGCAGAGAAAACTGAGATGTTTCTCGAAAGAAAACTTACAAGTGGCAAATAGTTATATAACAGTTGTTCAGCATTAAAATTATCACGGGAGATGCAAATCAAACCACAATGATGTATCACTTCATATTCTTAGAATGGACATTATAAAAAATGATATTAAGATTTGGAGAATATGTGGAGAAACTGGAATCCTTATACATTGTTAGCTGATATGTTAATTGGCTCAGAGGTCCTTAAAAATTAAAATTAGAGCTAAAATATTATCTGTCAACCCCATTTTTGTGTATATATTAAAAATAATTGAAATTTGTATCTAAGAGATACATATGCACTCCTATGTTCATTTGCAACATTATTCACATTACCCGAAACAGGGAAACAATCTAAATGTCCATTAGCAAATGAATGACAAAAGAAAATGTGATATAATACATACAATGGGATATTATTCAACCATGAAAAGAAGGCAATTCTTGCATCAACAACAACACGGATGATACCATACTAAGTAAAATAAGCCAATCACAGAAGGGCAAATACTATATAGTACCACTTATGTGAGGAATCTAAAAGTAGTCAAGCTCATAGAATCAGAGAGTAGAACTGCATTTGTCAGGGACTAGAGGGAAGAGGAAAATGTTGAGGTTAAAACATACAAATTTTAAGTTACATGAGAAATAAATCTTGGAGCATAAGATTATTATTATTATTATTTTGTATTTTAGGGATGCACCTAGAGCATATGGAGGTTCCCAGGCTAGGGGTTGAATCCGAGCTGTAGCTGCTGGCTTAAGCCACAGACACAGTAATGACAGATCTGAGCTGTGTCTGTGACCCACATCACATCTCACAGCAATGCTGGATCATCAACCCACTGAGCGAGCCCAGGGATCGAACCTGTATCCTCATGGATACTAGTGAGATTTGTTTCTGCTGAGCCATGATGGGATCTCCGAGCATAAGATTAAATAAATCTGTATAGCCTAGAGTCTATAAAGTATTATATATGTAAATATTTACAAAGCTCTTGTGTCATCACACATAAAAGTCTATTCCAAAGGATTTTATAAGTTCTTATACTATTGTAAATGGGCTTCTTTTCTTACTTTTCTTTTTGAATAATTTTTGTTAGTGTATAGAAAGACAACTTATGTTTGTATGTTGATTTTTAATCCTGCAACTTTACCTTATCCATTACTAGTTCTGACATTTTGTGAAGAAAGCTTTAGGGTTTCTTAATGTATAAGATCATGTCATCTCCAAATAGAGATGACTCCATTTCTTTTCCAATTTGGATGCCATTTTTTTCTTTTTACTGGTTAATTGCTTTGGCTACTACTTTCGGTACTGTGTTTAATAGAAGTGGCAACACTGGTCATCTCTGTCTTGTTCATGATCTTGAAGGAAATGCTTTCATTTTTCACAGTTAAGTATGAAGGTAGTTGTGGACTTGACTGACACAGTTTTTATTGTACTGAGGTACACTTCTTCTTTACCTAGTTTGTTGAGCGCTTTTATCATAAAAGCATGTTGAACTTTTTCAAATCCTTTTTATATCTATTGAGATGATTATGTCATTTCCATCCTTCATTTCATTAATGTGGTATATCAGATTAATTGATTTGCATATTTTGAATCATCCTTATACCCAAGAGATAAATTTGATTTGAGCATAGTGAATGATATTTTAATATGTTTTCAAATTCAGTTTGTTAGCTTTGTTGACAATTTTTGTATCTATGTTCATCAGCGATATTGGCCTATAGTTTTCTTATTGTGCCTTTGGCCTTGGCATCACGGCAATGCTGGTCTCAGAAAAAGTTTGGAAATGTTGCCTTCTCTTCATTTTTTGGAAAAGTTTGAAAAGTATTGATATAAACTCTTCTATAACAGTTTGGTAGAATTTAACTCTGAAGTTGCTTGGTTCTGGGTTTTCTTATGTGGGGATGGGGTGGGTTTACTAAATGGTAAATTTCCATAGTTATCATCAAAATGTCCAGTGTTTCTGTTTCTTCATTATTCAGTCCTAGGTTGTATGTTTCTAGAATTTTATCCATTTCTTCTAGGTGATCCTATCTATTGCCATATAGTTTTTCTTAGTACACTTGTATGATGCTTTTTTTTTAATTGTGTACATCAGCTATGCATCATCTTTCATTTCTATTTTTATATGTTTTCTTTTTTTCTTAGTCTAGTTAAATGTAAATTTTTTTATTTTCAAAAAAACTCGTGGAGTTCCCTTCGTGGCTCAGTGGTTAACGAATCTGACTATGAACCATGAAGTTGCGGGTTCGATCCCTGGCCTTGCTCAGTGGGTTAAGGATCTGGCATTGCCGTGAGCTGTGGTGTAGCTTGCAGATGTGACTCGGATCCTCTGTTGCTGTGGCTGTGGCGAAGGCCAGGAGCTACAGCTCCTGTTAGACCCCTAGCCTTGGAACCTCCATATGCCGCAGGTGCGGCTCTAGATAAAGGCAAAAAGACAAAAAAAAAAAAAAAAACCCTCATACTTTTATTGCTTTTTTCTTTTTAAAATTCTTTTTTTACCCCTTTTAATGTGGCTGTTATTTATTTTTTGATCATCCGAGGTGCTGCAACTTCTTAATTGCATCTAGACTTCTCATAAATGTGTTGTGATATGTATATCATTGTATATACATGTGTAAATTTCTATAGGAGGATGGGGGCTGGGACTTCCTATTCTACCATCTTGCTCATATCACTCTGCTTCTGGATTTTTTAGGGTTTAGGTGTTTGTCAGCTTTAAAAAAAATGTGCTTTATGGAGTTCCCATTGTGACTCAGTGGTAACGAACCTGACTAGTACCCATGAGGATGCAGGTTTGATCCCTGGCCTCACTCAGTGGGTTAAGTATCTGGTATTGCCATGAACTGCAGCCTAGATTGCAGACACTGCTTGGATCTGACTTTTCTGCGGCTGTGGCATAGACTGGCAGCTGCAGCTCTGATTTTACCCCTAGCCCAGGAACTTTCAAATGCCACAGGTGCAGCCCCAAAAAGTCAAAAACACATTGTACTTTATTATCTCTTTCTAAATATTCATATTCATACCTAATCTTGTATTCATAATCTTGAGTTCATTTTTTTTATACAGCTCCTCATATTTTTTTTCCGTTTTGTCGTTTTAGGGCCACACCCGTGGCATGTGGAGGTTCCCAGGCTAGGGGTCTAATCAGAGCTGTAGCCGTCGGCCTACGCCACAGCCACAGCAACGCAGGACCAAAGCCGAGTCTGCGACCTACACCACAGCTCATGGAACCACCGGATCATTAACCCACTGAGCAAGGCCAGCGATTGAACCCGCAACCTCATGGTTACTAGTTGGATTCATTAACCGCTGCGCCACGATGGGAACTCCTACAGCTCCTCATATTGTATAAGCTTCAAGCCTCACACAAAGTGGATCATTTCAGACTAAAATAAAAATATTTTAAAATCCCTCCTCCAAACTCTAGGTTCGCCCCAAGTTACTAGGACTTAAGATTAGCATTTTGGGAGTTCCCTTCGTGGCTCAGTGGTTAACGAATCCGACTAAGAACCGTGACGTTGCGGGTTTGATCCCTGGCCTTGCTCAGTGGGTTAAGGATCCGGCATTGCCGTGAGCTGTGGTGACGGTTGCAGACGCGGCTCGGACCACGCGTTGCTGTGGCTGTGGCGAAGGCCGGCGGCTACAGCTCCTGTTAGACCCCTAGCCTGGGAACCTCCATATGCCGCAGGTGCGGCTCTAGATAAAAGCAAAAAGACAAAAAAAAAGAAAAAAAAGATTGGCACTTAAAACTTTCTTTTGTTGGACAGATGAAAATCTGAGAGGGGAAATTTTCCTATATTTAGTGAATGACTGGAGCCCTGAAGAAACACAGTAATCCTGTTACTTGATAACAGATGATGTTTTAGGAAGATAGTGTATTCTGAAGTTTCAAAGGAGGGCGAAAGTTTAAAGGCAGAATTACCAACAGAAGATTATAGGTAAATATTAGGGAAAGAGAAAAACCTCATGCAGGACAACAAAATTCAGAAAGAATTTAGACACTGTTTTTTTATATCCTGCAGAGATTCAAGGAGACAGGGTAATTCGACTAGGGAAGGAAAAGTAGGTTATCTTTTTCTTTCCAACCCTTTTCAATACATATGCATCACAAACATGTGCACATAATTGGAATTTATCTTATCTCACGATTTGAGTAAAAAACTACTTAAAAAACTCCTTTGAGGTTCAGTTTGTTCACATCCATTGTGGTGAATTTTGCCCCAAAGAATTCCGAACTATACCAAAAATCTAGTATCTAGAATAACTGAACAGTAAATACACATGGCTACTGATGACGTAAAAATATCCATCCATCCATCCATCCATTGTGGGTTTATTATATAAGATTTACAAATTATTGGTAAAAACTTATTCTTGTTCTGTGTATTGCTTACCCTACATGTAGCTATTATATACTCTTTCAGGTGATATGGTAGAAGAAGCATGTCAATAAAACTAACTCTGTTAAAATTTGGGTTATAGAGAACGTAGACACTGATGTGTAAATGTCTTTTTAATTATTCATCCTATCTTAATCTATAATGCAAGTTCATAAAGATATATTTTATTGAGGTAATTCCCTTTTAGTTTTGCAAATTAGGGTTATTCATATTTGTAATAAAGAGGAGTCTTAAGTATAAAACTTCATGCACAAAGTGCACAATGGGATAATAATACATCTTTGTATATGATGAGAATTATTAGATATTCTTATCCATTTTCATGCCACCATCTAAAGATGACAAAACCAAGGTTCAGAACATTGAAGTATATTGTTCCAAGTAACATTCTTCGTTTTGTTATGTAATTTTTTTTTTTTTTTGGGGGGTTGCACCAATGGCATGTGGAAGTTCCCAGGCTAGGGGTTGAATCTTAGCTATAGCCGCTGACCTAGGCCAGCCAGATCACAATCTTTTATCATCACCAACAGTATATGTACTATTATCATATGACAGCAACCTTTTTCTGGTGCTGCCTGACTGAAACAGTGGCTCAAATTATGAGGTTAAATTAAGAACCCTCTCAGATGTGCCAACTTCAGACAGTATTTACTTTTCTATATTATATGTCTACATGCATCAGAACCTGGCTGCAAACATTTGCTGTGTGGACAAAAGACCTGCTAAAATTAAATGGAGAAAAGTCCCAGTTTGGCAGGTTAAGAACTCAACATAGTGTCTGTGAGGATGTGGGTTTGATCCCTGGCCTCACTCAGTGGGTTAAGGATGCAGCATTGCTGCAAGCTGCAGCATAGATTGAAGAAACGGCTCATATCTTGTGTTGCTGTGGCTGTGGCATAGACCACAGCTGCAGCTCTGATTCAGCCCCTAGACTGTGAACTTCCATATGCACAGGTGTGGCCATAAACAGAAAAAGAAATAAATAAATAGAGCTTTTTTTTATTGTTTTGTTATTAGTTTTGCTTTTCTTTGGTTTTGTTTTCCTGTTAAAGAAATTTTTCGTATTGGAAAGGCATGCATTTTCTACTTTAATCTTCAAACTAGGCCACTTGAAAGGTAAGTAAGGATGTTTGACTGAAGTAGGGCAGAAATGTTTTTATATTGAAGAACTTACTTTGCATTTTTATTTCCACATCTTGACCTAGCCTTTAAAAAAATACATCATTCTGTATTTTTTACAATAGCTTTAATTTTCTGAGATAAATAAAAATAAGATATTTTTTCCAAGATAACTAGTAGTATATCAACTAAATTACTAAAACACAGAGAAATTGAAGAGTTATAAGAGAAAACACTTAGGGGGCAATGTACCTAAAACAAAGATTTTTTTCAGGCTGCAAATGACTAGAAACCCATTTTACTAAATAATACCCTCACCAAGACAAAGTGGATTAGCATTCAAGATTCTAATGAAGATAATCTTGTCAAGGTCATTAGATGCTCAACAGTGTTTGGGAGCAGCAGTAAAAGAATTGCACCTGGCTGCTCTTATAATGGTTTATATATCACAAAATGGGAAATGGTGCACATATTGGTTACAGATTATTTTAGAAGATTAGTTACAGCATGTGCAGATGCTTTTGAGGCATAATACCAGGCAGAGAACAGGTTCAGAATTGTCTATTATAAATTCTAGTTTCACAACAGGAACAGGCCCATCAATTTGTGTCTAATTATGCTCTTCCCTGTGAGATATAAAATACCTCAGTGTTTCTATGATAAAAGCTCATTAAAGTGGATGAGAAATAATTTTGAAATGCTTTCTGCCAGGGCTAATATTAATACAGATGCTAATTGCTCTGATAGGCCTTTGAGGACCCCATTTACCAAAGTGCTTTTCTTTTTGGCTTGCCTAGCTTCTCTAGCCATAATTATCTCCTGACAATGCAACTCCTATTGGAAATCTATTTGTTTTAAATCTGAAGATGAAATTGGACAGTTGTCATAAGAATAAGAGTAACAAGAGTAATTATGGAATTTCTAGATTACATGAAAAACAGAAAATATATCTCCATTACAAAAATTCTAAAGATATAAGTAATTAAACTCAATTTCAAATTCATCATCAAACCCAGCCAATATGACTCACAAATTGAGATAATTAATTTTAATCAGATCATCTGAAGTTTTGTTACATATTCTTAAAATTAATATTTATCAAATATCTATTATGTGCCAGGTTCTCTGATAGAAAGATTTAAAGATAAATAAGATGTAGGCATGCCCTCTCTTCATCTATGTAACTTCCAAAAAAATGGAAAATGCAGATAAGCACCTAAGTAGCTAATATAAGGCAGACTATGACAAACATTGTACTGTAGTTCTAGGCAAAATACAACTGGAGGACATGGAGGGAGATCCAGACTAGGGATTAGAATGGCCTCATGCAGTACATGGCATTTGAACAACTCTCTGAGGTATGTACAAAATATTAACATATTGAAATTGGAAGGAAGGAAGAGATCTATATGAGTAAAAGCATATAGATGGTTTTTGGAAGCACAGCACATGTATGTCAGAGTGTGGCTGAAGTATTGATGAGTATTTGGGAGACATGGCAATAGATAAGCTGATGTCAGGCAGTGAAAGTCAGGCTGAAAATTTTGGATTTCATTTTGCATATATTGGGAAATATAATTGCAGATATTTGTTGAAGAGAGTAAACAAGTTGATAATCTTCTTTGATGGCAATGTGAAGATTGTAGAAGAAAGGACTAGAGATGGAGCGACTGATTTAAATGACCGTTTAAATAAGGATTTAAGTTAAATGAAGGTAAAATAATTAGGAAAAAAAACATTTTGGAATTAATATACTCCATCCAGTTAGGGCCTCCTTATAAGCCTGTAAAGAACCAGAAGAAATCATCATGTTCATTCGTGTTCATACTTTGTATCACATTACAATATTTATGAGGAGTAAAATGATCATGAGGTTACACCAAATAAATTATGGAAAAAAAGCTGTGGTAAGTGATCAGAAACATATCAGGAATTAAAAATCAAATTAAAAGATAAATAATAAATACATAATAACTACCTATTTCACTTTAACCTAGATTATAAAACCACATTTACCTGCTGACTAAAGCAAAGGAAAGCAAATTATTAGATGGGAAACCACCAATACAATAATAGCATCCTCGTGAGAACAGGAAGTAAAACATGTTTTCTTTATAACCAATGCCCCAGAAACTCTGGGGAAAGCTTGTCTTTGCTGTTTTAACAATAGTAGCTAATTTTATTAAGTACTTTATTTCCACCAGGCACTTTACATATATTATTTTATTTTACCCTTAAATAACTGTATGAGACTGTAAGAATTGTCCTTGACTTGTCTTTTTTTGCACTTAGGTCACATTCTATTCATCACAAATCATGTCAGTTCTAATTCCCAAATCTACCCCTCTTTATCCAGTCCTCCCCATCTCCCATCTTAGTTGTAGCCATCATAATCTATCACTTGAAATACTAAAATAGCCTTTTTTCCCTACCATTGATTCTTTATAGGATAAGAAATATTCACCCATGTTTGGTGAAAGGATATACAGGGGAGGTGTATTGAAAACATAGGGTGAAATATAGCAAGCTTGCTATCTGCTTCTGTGCTCAGTATTAATGTAGATCAACATCGAAGTCACAACATTTTTAATGATATAAGCAGTCTTTTGTTTTCCCTGGATTATTTCCACATGTAGTTTTTATTCCAGTATGAATCTATAAGCAAAACTCAGCTTTGTCAGGTGTAAAAGTAGATGAGAAATCTGTTGTTTAAACGTGCTTAGCCTCCCAGAAGAAACTGAATACAGTTGTTCCATTGCCACTGTCATAAACCTATTTGCTGACACGGATCATTAAGTTTCAATAGTTTTATCAGACATCTGTACTGACATCTATGCTAATGTGTTCCTGTTCTGTCCCCTATCTGCTCTCTGCTATTTCTGTCACATAGATCAAAACGTCTAAGTGTTGCACTAAATAATAGCCCCAGTAATCTTTGAGACCAACAACAAGAACAGATATTCCATAAAATGAAAAGAATCCCTCTTGGAATGATTTCCTTTCCTTTCCTTTCCTTTCCTTTCCTTTCCTTTCCTTTCCTTTCCTTTCCTTTCCTTTCCTTTCTTTCCTTTTCTCTGCCTTTCTTTTCTCTTTTCTTTCCCGTTTTCTTCTCTTTATCTCTTTACATTTTGTTTTGTTGTTCTGCACTCCTGAGGAGTTGTTCTGAGCTCTTTTTGAAGTCAATGGGAACTGCAGGCATGGTTCACCTCCACAGGGTGTAAAACAAGATGAAAACCAGAGTCTCAGTCTCATAGCAGAAAACATAATGGCACTTGCTGTGCTATTAAGGACTGCTTCCCTTTCTGTTGTCTATTTCAAAGTGATGACACAAACTGCTAAGGAAGAGATCCTGTTACCAGCAGCTATTCAACATAGCATTTACAAGAAAAACAAAGTAACAACAGATATATGATTGAATCTGTGAGTGAGTAAAAGGGCATAAAATTGATTTAAACTAATTCGTATTTCAAAGTAGAGTTTCAAACTGGAATTAGATAATTTATTTGAAGTATTAGAGAAATTAAGTCATGAACCAGAATTTATAAAGCTTAGTTCTCTACTACTTGTATTTATTTAACTCTTTCAAATATTTTTGCTTTGACTCCCTCTTTTAAAATTGAGCCTTTTTTAGGGCACTGACTCTGAGTTTTAATTCTGTGTTGCAAATGTGCTTAAGCACTGGGCCATCAAGTTCCTAGTCAGTTAATTACTTAATCCTTTCTAAATCATTTTAATACATTACTACTCTCCCCAAATCCCTTAAGTCCTCCATCTCCCCTCTTATATTTGCTAGATGATCTGTCCTATTACTTCCCAAAGGAAATTTAAAACACCAGGTAAAAATTTCTCTGTCTTTCTCTCCCTCTTTCCCTCCCCCTTTCCTTCCCTCTCTTATTCATACTCTTTATCTCTATTTGCATGTGACACAACATCAAGACTCTTTTGTCTTTTTTCACTAATTTTAAAATAGCTTTTGATAAAATAATGGACCTGGCTTCACATAGGAGTATTCACTGTCTTTTCTACATAAAAAGCCAAGTATGTAGAAAACTGGTCTGAGAGTGCTGCTTCTGTGGTAACTGAGTAACGGTTTAGCATCAGGTACCATAAATATGGCTTTATTATTGCATCTTGCAGGAGAAGGATCAAGAATTCCCTTTCACCATTACCCAAAATTGTCTTTTATTTTTAAGAGGTGGTAGCTCAGCACTTATAAAGTGATACTGAGTTACTTAATACATTTCTATTTCTAAATGCATGATAGTCAATATTGGACTTTACAGACAAAAAATTTTTCCTGTTTATTTGTTTTGTTCTGGAAGGTGGTATTTAACATGTTTGCACTAGCATACTTTTTTCCTTCAATTGGTATATACTTTTCAAAAGTAATTTTTATGCTTTTTTCCTGACAAAAGTCAGCGTTTTCTAATCCAAAATTATATAAATTGAATTTGAATGCATAAAATGATGTAAGTTAAACTGTAAATTTCACAATGTAACTAATCAAGAGTGGAGTTAAAAGAAAACAAAAGATGATGTTTTAGATTAAACCTTAGGCTGTAGAATATTAGCCTTAGAAGGGAGTTTAGAGGTAAACAATTCAAAGTTCTCATTTTGCAAATGAAGATCCCTATGGCTCTAGAAGTGTCATAGGATGCTAAGAAAGCAAAATATATTCTAGAATCAAACCTTTGTTTCCACTCTCATTATATTTGCCCCATCATATGATAGCTGGAACATTTGATTTCCAAATCAAAATTATTGTGGGATAATTAAATAAATGTGCTCTGTCAATTTTTATTAAATTAAAGCTCAAACATTAGTCATTAAAAGGCCAAGGGGGAAGTGGAGGGAGTGGGATGGACTGGGAATTTGGGGTTAATAGATGAAAACTATTGCCTTTGGAATGGATAAGAAATGAGATCCTGTTGTATAGCACTGGGAACTATATCTAGTCACTTATGATGGAGCATGATAATGTGAGAAAAAAGAATGTTTATATGTATGTGTAACTGTGTCATTTTGCTGTACAGTAGAAAATTGACAGAACACTAAACCAGCTATAATGGAAAAATAAAAATCTTTATTAAAAAGTATACCTAATGTATATTTTCATTGTATTTCTAAGATTAAAATTTAAATAATTGGTATTGTGAAAACACTAATAACATGTATTTAAGATCATATAAATATTTAGCATCAGAAAAAAAATAGTACTTAACACTGAGTTATCTTTACAAAATCAAATAAAGACCTAGACTAGATCAGAAAGATTTTTTGTTTTATGGTTGTGCTTTTGTTTTTTCTTCTTTTGATATAAACCTACCTCAAAAATCAGTTGTCTGATCAACAAAATATGATATATCAGTTGAAATAGCTGAAAGAGGAGAAATAAATTAATCACCCTTATGCCTCTCAAATGTTGTAACAATGGTGAATGGCAGTCCACAGAGTGAGGCTGAATCATCCAGCACATTATTTTTGATACTGTAGGTCTCATCCGTAGACACACTGGCCTTCACTGTGCCCCTGACAAGTCTGGTTATCAAACTGTAGCATTTGAACATTCATTTCAATATTTTAAAGTCATTACTTAATTTTTTTAAGCACAGTCTGAGCATGCCAGCAGTTTCATTGATTATTTTTCTGCCATTCGTCTTTCTTCATGAAACAAGGGCAGGAGACACATTCTTGAATCTTAGTCATATTGTAAATAGAATTAATCATTAATTTCATGTAAGAAGAATAAAAGAATGCTTTTGTGTTCATGCTAAAAGTTTTTGAAATAGAAAGCCTGGATACCTTCTTTCACTCATTCAAGTCCTACTTAACAGTATCTGTTAGGATACTGATCTAAGCACTAAGAATGCCGCATTGGTGAATGAAATTGGTACAGGCCCAGCAAACTAGCTGATACATTCTAGTTGCCACAGGAGTCTTGCCTTGGGGATGGAGTCTTGCCTTGGGGATGGAGCACAGGCAGTGGAAAAGTGAGAGAAATGAAAGAGCCTTGTGTATTAGAGTTTGGTCGAAAAACTTTGGTAGCTCAGTCCTTCCCTTAGTGATGGAGAAGGGAAGAAATGAAGATGATCAGCTCTCCCTGTGAGAAACCATTGTCTTTACGTTGTGCGTTTTTACTCATCTTTCAACATTTAGCTCTAATATCTCCTTTAGAAAGTCCTTTTGGATGAGTATTTCAGAACAATTAGATACGAAAGGTATTTGAGGAGGGGAAACTACCATCAGATTCTCATTTAGACTCCAGTTTTCCAACTCCTCTCCACCCTTTGCCCAAACTGCTTCTTAATATTCTTTCAGAATGGCTTAACTCCACAACCTGCTTAAAGACTGCTTTTCCAGTGTACTGACTAGAGCTACCTTCCAAAATGGCAGGTACCTAATCAATTGTATAAGCCTTTACACAGCAAAGTAAACCATAAACAAAATGAAAAGGCAGCTTATGGAGGGGGATACAATATTTGCAAATGATGTGACCAACAAGAGACTAATTTCCAAAATATAATTACATCTCATACAACACAATAACAAAAAAGCAAACAACCCAATCAAAAAATGGGCAGAAAATATAAACACATTTCTTCAAAGAAGAAATACAGATGGCCAACAAGCACATGAAAAGATGCTCAACATTGCTAATTATTAGAGAAATGCAAATCAAAACTATGATGAGGTACCACCTCACACTAGTCAGAATGGCCATCATTAACAGTCTGTAAATAACAAATGCTGGAGAGGGTGTGGAGAAAAGGGAATACTCCTATACTGTTCGTGGGAATATAATTGGTACAGCTACTATGGAGAACATTATGGATGTTCCTCGAAATCTAAAAATAAAACTACTATGTAATTCATCAGTCCCACTCACGAGCGTACATCCAGACAAAACTATAACTGTAAAAGATGTATGTACTCCAATGTTCACAGCAGCACTATTAACAATAGCCAAGATATAGGAGCAATCTAAATGTCCATTGACAGATAAAGGGATAAAGAAGACATGGAGTATATACGTACATGTATGTGTGCTTGTGTGTGTGTGTGTGCGTGTGTGTGTATACACACATATATATATATAATGGAATACTTTTCAGCTATAAAAGAGAAGAGGGGCTTCCCTTGTGATATAGCAGGTTGAAGATCTGGCATTGTCACTGCAGCGGCATGGGTTGTTACAGCGATGTGGGTTCAACCCCTGGCTGGGAACTTCCACATGCTATAGGTATATACCCCTGAAGAGAGGAGGAGGGGGAGGAGGAGGAGGAGGGGGAGGGGGAGGAGGGGTAGGGGAAAGAGGAGAAGTAGTAGTAATGTTATTTGTAGCAACATGAATGTACCTAGAGATTTTCATAGAAAGGGAAGAAAAAGACAAATGCCATATGATATCACTTATATGTGGAACTTAGCTATGAAACAGAAAAAGACTCACAGTCATAGAAAACAGACCTGTGGTCTCTGAGTAGGTGTGTGTATGTGGGAGAATGTTGAATTATGAGTTTGGAATTAGCTGATGCAAACTATTACATATAGAATGGATAAACAATAAGGTCCCAAACATTGTTCAGCACAGGGAATTATATTCAATATCCTCTAATAAACCATAATGGAAAAGAATATGAAAATGAATATATATACACATACATCTGAATATATATATATATATACATATATATACATATATATATATTAATCATTTCCTATACACCAGAAACTAATACAACGTTGTAAATCAACTGTATATCAGTTAAAAAAATGGAAGGTCCCAGGAGAAAAACAATCTAAACTTTTCTACCATTTTACTTACCCATAGAGCTTGGGAAGACATGTAAACTAACCAGAAAGTGGACACAGGGTCATCTGGTCACAGCAGTGAGTGTTGTCAGAGTTGATCATCGATAGACTTCATACCCTAATAGAAAGGTATTGGAAGTTGTTTCCTTGTTTGTTTACGACCAAACTTTCAGACCTTGTAACAAATTATTACAGCCAGAGTGAAAAGTAATAGTTCAAAAGGTGAGCAAGGCTTGTGTTGACACACAAAGAAATTTGAAGGAATCTGTGAGCAAGAGAAAGAGCAGTAATGGAATGATGTTAAATAGAACTTTTCTTGCAGGTAAAAGGGAACTTTCAAAAGCTTTTCTCTTTTTCCATAAACTACAGGAGTTCCAGTTGTAGTAAAGCAGAAACAAATCCAACCAGTATCCATGAGCATGCGGGTTTGATCCCTGGCCCAGATCAGTGGATTAAGGATCTGGTGTCACTGTGAGCTCTGGTATAAGTTAAAGATATGGCTTGGATCCAGTGTTGCTGTGGTCGTAGCACTGGCCAGTGGCTATAGCTCTGATTCGACCCCTAGCCTGGGAACTTCCATAGCTGTGGGTGTGGCCCTAAAAAGCAAAAAAAAAAAAAAAAAAAATTTTGCTATGTGATTTGAGGAAAATATTACAAATACTTTCAGCTTATGTGATAACACTGTATCAATAGTTTTAAAATAACATCTAGTGTGAGATGATATAGTGAGTCAGAAGGTATGTATATGTATACCAAAATTCATCCTTCATATGCGTATATATTATCATTTATATGTAATAAAAGAATATATAGTATATATTATATACTATACATATAATTTATAAATTAAATTTTAATCCACATCCTTTATACACATTACTCAGAGTATATGATTAGAACATGAAACATGGAAAGTTCAAATGAGCCATAGATATGAGGGTGGTAGAGTAGAAAGGAAGGCAGAAAAGAAGAATCCTGGCAATCTAAGGTAGTGCTCATTTTTATTTGTTTGTTTTAGAATTTTTTGTTTGTTTTTGCTAACCACGAGAAATAATCAAAGGATTTTTTTGTAATGGGAAATATCAGCAATTCCCAGGCAGGAAGCTAACTAGAATGCTATGTGAAGAAGGTCATTTCAATTCCCTTGAGGACAAGATTTCAAGGTAGGCTTAACATTTCTAATTTCTTATTTTTGTTAGATCAATGTAGCTTTCTTGGATTTAATTTCCCAAAGAAGTGTCTTTGAATATCTGGCTTTAAGAAGGTACAGGAACTGGGAGTTCCCATCAAAGTGGCTCAGCAGTAATGAAAGTGATTATTATTCATTAGGACATGGGCTTGATCACCGGCCTTGCTCAGTGGGTTAAGGATCCAACAATGCCTTGCAGTTAGCTGTGGTGCAGGTCACAGACAGTTTGGATCCCATGTTGCTGTGGCTGTGGTGTAGGCCAACAGCTACAGCTCTGATTTGACCCCTAGCCTGGGAACTTTAATATGCCATGAGTGCAACCCCCACCCCAAACAAAGGAAAATCAGTTTCTGAATCTCTTTATCGTCTTTAATCTCTTAATCTATTAAAATATCTTTTTCACTAGGAGAAGTGATCCTCTTTGGTGGATCTCCTTAGGAGTTACTGCCAGTATAACTTCATCAATCTATTGTTATATTCTTGACTTCTAAGTGTAATAAGATCTGTTTTAAATATGCTCTCAAAGTGAAACTCAAGCACAGAGAAGGGGAAAGTGTTACAATTATTGATAGTAAAACTACTGAATAGTTTATGTTTCTTTTCATACCTCATAATAGGCAGTGCCCATCTGTTTTCATACTTGTTGAACTGATTTGAATGGAACCAACACTTCATTGGCAATTTACACCAGATAGCAATAAATGATTATTGAATGAATGAGTGAATAACTGCATCCAAGTTTTCATACCAGCTATAGACTTTATACCAGCTAATTATTGACCATTTATCTTGCACAACACAATTTGGGATAACTACCTTTAAGAGTTAAGTGTAAATTGGTATTCCCACTGTGACTCAGTGGGTTAATGGTCTGGGTTTATCTCTGTGTCTTTGCTAGTTCAATTCTCAGCCCTGCTCAGTGGGTTAGGGATCCCGGCATTGCTGAAGCTGTGGCATAGGTCACATATGTGGCTCAGGTTAGATCCCTGGTCCGGGAACTTCCATATGACATGGGTGCAGCTGAAAAAGGAAAATACATAAATAATTACATACATATATACATACATACACACTTACATAAAAAGAATTAAATGTAGATTTTAAGTTAACTTGAGCCAAAAAATCCTACAAGTGCCATGCAAATTGTTGTTCCTGGAAGTCTTGCTTCATGGAAGGACTTGTTTTACCTACCTACATTTACCTACACTTGGTCTGCTTCTCCAATAAGTAGATTGCTATTGCATAGCATATTTTCTAATCATCCACATTATAAACTATGTCTTATATCAGCTTTACTACACTTGCAGTTTCCTCACATAGAGTCCATTCCATCTTTCGCTGGCCTATCCTTTATGGCTCCACGGTTAAAATCATGTCCTATTAACTATAAGCTTTTCAGGATGTGGATGGAATCACTTTGGTTATAGTGACCTTGATGTATGATAATGGTTTAATTACCTGACAAACTTAGAGACTGCCTGCTTTAATAAAAAGGAGTGAGAGTCATTCCCCTGTTTTTTTTGGGGGGGGGCCAAGCTTTTAGGATTGAAGGGCAAATTTTCCAATTCAACTGAAAAGCAAGAGTTCAGAAGGTGAGAACAAGCTTGGTGTGTCAACGAATTAGAGGGAAGTTGCTCTGGACAATGGCTGAGCCTCAAAATTACAATTAAAAACTGCCTGCCCTGTTTATACTCCTGGTTTTGCTTTATTTTGACGATTTTTTTCTAAACACAAGCTCTGCATGACCTGCCGGTTAGTATTTTGGCTATGTATGGGGTACAGTGTTAGAGTGGATAAAATGGCATATTGTATTAGTGCCCAAATAATGAAATAATGCTTTGGCCATACCAGGTCATTCACCTCTGGGGGGAAGTAGTCTTCCCTTCCTTCCTAGCTTTTCAAACTTTGTTTAAATCTCTAACCTCACTTCGATAAGTGTGTAGAATTAAGGGGCCTTAAGGCAAACAAAAGAAGACTTGGGGTTTTTCACCTGTTGTGGGGTCATAGACATCCCTGAGAAACTGATTAAAATTATTGACAAACTTACCTTCCCTCCCCCGGACAGAGAAAACACACATGCACAAACATCTTTGCGTAGCTTCTGGACATTTCTAACTTGTTTAAAAGTCATTCATGGGTCCCTTAGGAGTATTTAGACTCCAGGTCATGAACCAGAAAGTCTCATAAATAGCAGCATAGCTTCAGATTAACTAGGTGGGCCTGAGTTTTATTTTCTGAATAGTAACTGCTAAAACCACCTATGCCAGGAGGACTCTGCTACATTCTCTTTTCAATTTTTGTCTCTAGCATTGCTCTGTAGACTTTCTAGAGTCTAACTTGTGCACTCATCCGTATTCATGCTGGAGTTTCTGTTGCTGCTCATTGGGTTAAGGACCCAGCTAATATCCATGAGGATGTTGGTTCAATCCCTGGCCTTGCTCAGTGTGTTAAGGGTCTGGCAGCTGGGATCTGGCGCTGCTATGCTCTCATTCAGCTCCTAAACTGAGAAATTCCATATGCCATGGGTGCAGCCCTAAAAAAAAGCAAAAAAATAAAATCAATCTTCCTTCTTGTTACCTGGTTTCACTGTAACTAATGCACCCTGCCTTTCCGTTTCCCTTAATGATTAACAGTGGGTCTTCATATCAATTTCTCCAGTATAGACAAGGTCCAAAGTTTTTATTTTTTGCCCACTTCCTTTTTTTTTTAATTTGAAAATATTGCCATGTAAAAGCCAGTCAAATGGAATTTAAACCAAGGATATTTTGATTAGGTCAGAAGCACAGATTTACTCACTTTATCAAAACCTAAGAGTTGTCCACATAACTCCTCCATTAAGAGGCCACTTTTTGTTCATTAAATGAGGCAGCCAAGTCACATGGTTGCAAAATACTGGGAAAATCTTTCCAAGGGAAAACATCGTGACCTGTATTAGTGGTTCTCAAAATGTGGCCTGTGCATCTGAATTACTTATTTGTATTCAGCTCAGACGTTAAAATTTACCGTATTTTATCAATACCATATTGCCCCTTTAATCTTCATTATATCCATATCTCTAATCTTTCTATTTACTGCTTAAGCCTTACATGTGACTCTTGGCCTAACTTGTTGCCTCTGCCATATGCTTCCAGATCACCCTGTGATTACCTCATCTTAGAGCTCATTATTTGTATTATAGTAACATGTATAATTATAGGTCTCCTTGAGACCACAGACTCTGTCATATTAAGAGCTCATTTGGGGGTCAACCTTTGTTAAAACACTGCCTATTGCCGTGTATATGTGCAGTGAATGTTTGTTGAATTAAATGTATTGAACTATTTAACATTAAACCAGAGTTTTATCTTTAAACCAGTGTTATAGGGAGGTGGCTCTAGTGGGACAGAAATTGGAATACTTCTGCAGGTTCAGGAACCCTGTGACTCCAGTAAATATAGGGTCTGGTTCCCTTACTATGTTCTACCTGTTGCTGTGTTGCCAGTGTGTAGAAAATAACCTTAGTCATTTTCCCTTTCAGAATAAGAGGGTGAATTACCTCATTAAGTTTACCACTAACTGGCAGGCTAGTCAAAGATTTTACAGTGAACATGAGCCATCTGAAGAGGCTGAGAAATATATACCTGGGAGGACCCAAACTTCCTCAAAATTTTGATTTACTGAGTGACCAGGTCTGCCTGAAATTTCACTGATGTCTTGTAACCACTGTCACATTGCCTGATATGAAACAGGCTAGAGAGCAGGGCTTCTTTGTTTTTTGCTGGCACTTTGGGTATGAGAAATTTATTTCTGACAGGATTTGCATTGACACTAATCAAGGAGTTCCCGTGGTGGTGCAGTGGTTAACGAATCCGACTAGGAACCGTGAGGTTTTGGGTTCGATCCCTGGCCTTGCTCAGTGGGTTAAGGATCCCATGTTGTGGTGAGCTGTGGTGTAGGTTGCAGATGTGGCTCGGATCCCACGTTGCTGTGGCTGTGGCATAGGCCCGCGGCTACAGCTCCGATTAGACCCCTAGCCTGGGAACCTCCATATGCCACGGGTGCGGCCATAAAAAGGATAAAAAAAAAAGGCACTAGTCAGAATGCCAGTGTGATGATGCCAGTTGAAGACCTGCTCAGTTGCTGCAGCATGGAACATGGGGAAGGCTGCAATGGGAGCTTTCCTATGGAGCATGATAATTCTAGCTTTTGGTGGCCTCTGTGACTCCCATACCACCAGCCGACTCTATACCACCTTCCACTTCTGTGTAAGTACCATGTCAATGGTTAATGTGCCCAAGTAAGGGAGAGAGAGGAGATACTTCTAAGTGCAGAAAGATCTATTAGGTTGACTTAATTTCCTCCTACTAAGAGGACAAACACTACAGTTACATACCCTACAATGTACCTTCAAATGAGGATATCACAATTGAGATCTATAAGAATGATCAGATTAGAAGGAGCTTACTCTGAGTCATGGTAAGTTCTTTCAATGCCAGTGTACCAACATATCACCATCTGCATTCTGGGTTGAAAAGTCCAAAATGGCACTCCCTAATGGCTACCTGACAACTCCCAGAACACCTACTGGGGTGACAATGGCTTCTTTAAAATCTTATGAGGACAAGTTCATCCAGGTTAAGATGAGAATAGGTAATGGGTTATAGGGAATGCCTTTTATTCTCTTGATTTTTGATAAAAGGTGTATGGTTTTAGTAAATGGCTGATGTGCTTCAGGCTTTGAGATAAACTCCATTTCTCACATCAAAGCTAATCTGTTCTAGAGCTAAGCAGAATTATCTTTCACTGAAATTGTCTCTAACCTCTGATTACCTTTCCACCTTCTCTGTTGATAGATCTCCATGATGAAATCTCTATTTTTAAGTAAATTAATCCCTTTCAATTTATTAATAGGAACTTCCAAGAGATTAGTACTGTATGTAGTACTTGCCACTCCATGAACCTTCATGCCCTTTTTCTACCAGCAATATCTAGGGAGTAAGAGAGAGTAGGGGCTTAACTGTTTTAGTGGGGGGGGGGGCGGGACTTGCCTTTAGGTGTGCTTAAATACATGAGAATTCAAATTCCTCATTAGAAAGATTGGAGTTACCGTATAAAAATCAGTACCACTAAGCTAGTAATTCCATTTTAGATTCAGAGTAGGATTCTAGAGTCTAGATGAAAAATAGCAAAAGATTTGGAAGAAGCAGTCTTTTACATGAAGAATGTAAAAGATTCTCAAATATGTTTAGCTCTACAATATGTTATATCATAATTATTCTTTTCTGTGTATATTATTTTAATTAAAATATTATTAATATTATACACCTTGAATGATCACATAAATGAAATCTAAAAGTTGCTGGAAGAGCTATATCAATTGCAGCCGATGGCTCTCATTGGTGAAGCTTTAAAACAATAACAAAATAAAAATAATTGAGCAGGGATAAGTGGTTGGAGATTTGACTATCACCACTAATAGTGAAATAAAACTCATGTGGAAGAAACTAACTCCTTCTTCTTCTCTTCCTTTCTTCATCTTCTTTACTGTTTTTCCTTCCCTTCATTACAGTGATTCTATTTTTTAAAATTTTACTGCATTATTTTATTTTTATCTTTAATTTAATTTTATTGCACTGTAGTAGATTTACAATGTTGTGTTAGATTCAGGTGTACAGCAAAGCGAATCAGTTATACATATAAATATAACCATTCTTTTTTCCTATATACGTAATTACAAACAACTGAGTAGATTTTCCTGTGCTATAGAGTAGGTCCTTGTTGCACAGGAAGACATAAAATAGATTATTAACTATTTTGATTCTTTAATAAGGGCTCTGAAACTTTATTTAAATACTGAATAGAGTAAGATACGTAAGGCAGGAGTTTCCATCGTGGCTCAGTGGAAATGAATCTGACTAACATCCATGAGGATGCAGGTTCGATCCCTGGCCTCGCTCAGTGGGTTAAGGATCCGGCATTGCTGCAGCAGCTGTGTAGGATGGAGGGTACAGCTCTGATTTGATTCCTAGCTTGGGAACCTCCGTACACTGCATGTGTGGCCCTAAAAAGACTAAATAAATAGAGAACTGTCTCCAATATACCCCTTTAAAAAAATATGTGAGGTAAAATCAAACTACAACTATTTTTGTTAAAATATATTTGACTCATAAAAATTAACAAACAGAAGCCTCATTCAAAATGAAGCTGGGGAGTTCCTGTTGTGGCTCAGTGGAAATGAACACAACTAGTATGGTGCTGGTCACAGACACAGCTCAGATCCTGCGTTGCTGTGGCTGTGGCACAGGCCGGCAGCTACAGCCCTGATTTGACACCTAGCATGGGAACTCCCATATGCTGTGTGGCCCTAAAAAGACAAAAAAATGAAGTTGGAAGGACAGAAGGAGTAACTCTCACGTGCTACAAGTTGATGTCAATTGCACATCCAACAAGGAAGGAAGTTATTGCTTTACTACCCAACAGGAAGAAGGTAGAATTTCTCCTTTCCCAGGGACAGCCCAATCAATGAGAGACTGCCACAACTCAGTCAATGAAAAGCCACTGCAATTTGAATTCCCAGTTTCCTCCAATGGATTATTTGTTTGTAACAGCCCCTCTCAAATTCTCTTTCTCTTCCATAAAATGAATTTCCTCTCTTTTGTTTTTTGGACTTTCCTGTGGTTCACCATATATTGATGTTCTGAATTTCAATTCTCTGTTATTCCCAAATAATTCCATTTTGTTGGTAAAATAACGGGCTATTTCATTGTTTTAGGGCAACAGTTTTAATGTCTGGGAACCACTGATGTTATATAAGAATCCATTTTATATGTCTTTACTGTCTGTGGCCCAGGGATGCATTGTTATAAAAATTGCAGGACTCAACTCATAGTCTCTTCAGAGCTCATATCTTTGATGATATTTCACAAAAGTTGATTTACTTTGCTGTCAGGACCAGTCCAATGATTCTGTAAACTGAGCTGGTATAGCTCCAAATGTTTTGTCAAGGTGTCATCAGCCTCTAGGCCAAGCAGACACAGGTTCAAGATTTTTTACCTTTGGGGTTTCAGTCCAAGCTACTCTACTTGATTTCTTTCCTTTTGGATGTTTGCTTGAAGATATTCAGCTTCATTATTAGAGATGAAGTTGTGAGCACCATGCTTTCGACCTGAGAAAACTCGGAATATCAGGAGCATTTGACATATTTTATCATTCACTCTTACTTGAAACAGTTTCTTCACATTGCAACCAAAAATGCCACACTTTCTGATTTTGCTTCTACATCAATGCCTGCCCTGTCTCAGGTGCCTTCTATACTCTATTTCTTAGACCTTCGTTTTCCTATTTTAACTCAAACTCCGAATATGAAATTCACAATCGGCACTTGAAACTTTTGAGTGAGATATAGAAAATTAACTTATGGAACTAAGAAGTACCATCCAAATTCAACTGATAGTCTTTTCATGGCAAGAGGTTATCTCAGACACCAACAGAAGTTTATCAATCTCAAAGCTACACTTCTTACTTATTTCTGATATAGCCCATGCTATCCCATTACAGATATTTTTATCTGTGAATATATGAAAAAATTAAATTTCATAAATCTATATTTTATTTATTATCTGCTTTCTGGGAATTCTGAAAGTTTGTTACTTGCCATTTTAAGTAGTCTTTAGTTTTTCTCCTTGTTTGCCCTGATAAATTAGTTTCTACTTTTTGCTTATTTTTAATCATAATTTTCATCTTTTAAAATATTACAAAAGTGGGACTTCCTGTTTGGTTCACAACATAAAATATTACAAAAGTACTAAATTTTTGTAATGAGGGAAACTACATAGAGATTTATACAGAAAAGTTAATATGTTCCTCTCCCCTCTCTTGATTCATCTCCACCTCACAACCCTACATTTTGATGAGGTAGCCAATATTAACCAAGTGTTACATTCAAATTTATAATATAAAGTTTATCAAGTAACTCCCAATGTGCTTCCCTTCATAAGCCACGATTTTTCATCATTACCATTGGTAATAAAAAGTTCAAATGCAACCTCGAGAGGAAAGAGGATATAATGTCCAAGAAGGTCATAACAGGCAGGGATAGAAAGTATTCAAAATCACCTAAAGTCCCTGAAAAGGAACCTTGGATAATAGTACAAATAAGTAAGGAAACGAGAGAGAAAGGATCACCTTGGTTTTCCCATGGAGACAAATTTGGCATCTCACAGATGTCCAAGTGTCCCATTGGCTTAAAGAAGGCTAAGGGAGAAAACTGGGACATAGACTCTAACCCCCTCATCCCACTTATCCCCTTGAATAAGTTACTTGGTGGGACAAAGTCACCTTGTGAGTAAGATTTGAGGTGGATATCTTGCTAGTGGTGACATGGTATAGTAGACATGCTTCTCTAGCCTTCCTGATATTGAGACACTGTGGAAAATACATTATGGTTCTGGGTACTCAAAAGCATTACCTGTACCACATGATTGCAACTGTCAGCTAGGAATCACCAGGGCTCAAAAAAAAAAAAAAAACCTGTCTGGAAACAGCAGCAGAGCAGACCTGGTGATTCATCATTTATGCAGTTTGGCAGCTAATAACACTTTGATGCCCAGGGACACAAGTCAAACCAGTTAATCACATTATATCAAAAACTACTGAAAACTCAGAAGACAGTGTGTACCTACAAGTGTCCTATCCCTTATCACCATGGGAACACTTAAAAATTTCTCAACACAAATATTGGAACTGCAGGGAGTGCACAATCCTGAAAAGAATAACCTAAAAGATCAAGTTTTTCATGTTCATGTGTGAACATGGGGAAAAATCACTTAAAAGCTTTGTACTTCAGTTTCCACATCTATAAAACTGGGTGATAATTGTATCTACATCATAAGGTTATTGTGGGTATTAAATGAATTACATACATAAACCACTTAGACTAGTACCTGGTACACAATAGATGAGTTGGGACAGACTTGGATCCTTGTATTTGACAGAAGTTATTATATCTCACTAAACCCTCTATCTTTGGCTACACAGTGGGAAGGAAACAATAAACTAGGCAAAATTCTTTGAAAATGCAAGTTGTAGATTCTTATTCTATATAAAAAAAAATGAGATATCTCTTAATTTCAAAAAAGGCTTCCAATCATTAACATACCAGGATTTAGTCAAGATGTTTGAATTCACAGTCTTGCTATCTTCCATGAATTCATAAATTTTAATCATATTTCCTTTTGCCCTAGTCTCCAGATGATCAAGTCCTAGTATTTTTAACCTATTCTTTACATTAAATGCATGTTACCACAGCTATTAAGGAAAATTAAATAATAAGATGTGACAAATTATAGGCCTTATTTACTCCTAAAAGAACAGAAATGATCTTACATAAGAGTAATTGCTTTAGACAGAGATGTTTGAAAGGATCAAAGGCTGTTCTAGTTAGTTCAGTCTGTGAAATACTGACCTGGTATGATACATTACTTCCTTAATAAGGGATGAGATGCTGGATTTTCATTTGAAAATCAGTGTCCACTAATGAACATATATTTATCAAAATGACAGCAGTGACAACTGAGAGCTGTATTCCTTAGGAACACAGTTCCTTGTAAAAAATCCTTAAAAACAAAACAGAGATTGGTAATAAAGAGGACTTTATTATTTATTTTTAATTTTTAATAATGATTTTTATTTTTTCATTATAGCTGTTTACATTGTTCTGTCAATTTCTACTGTACAGAAAGTTGATCCAGTCACACACACATATATATATATACATTCTTTTTTCTCACATTATCCTTCATCATGTTCAATCATAAGTGACTAGATTTGGCTTCCTGTGCTATACAGCAGAATCTCATTGCTTATCCACTCCAAAGGAAATAGTTTGCAATTATTAACCCCAGACTCTCAGTCCATTCCACTTCCTCCCACTTGCCCTTGGCAAACATCAGTCCGTTCTCCAAGTCCATGAGTTTCTTTTCTGTGGAAAGGCTCATTTGTGCCATATATTAGATTCCAGATATGACTGATATCATACTGTATTTGTCTTTCTCTTTTTCTGATAACTTCACTTAATATGAGAGTCTCTAGTTCCATCCATGTTGCTGCAAATGGCATTATTTTTTTTTATGACTGAGTAGTATTCCATGGCGTATGTACCCCGCATTTTTTTTTTTTTTGTCTTTTTGCCTTTTCTAGGGCTCCGCTCGTGGCATATGGAGGTTCCCAGGGTAGGGGTCTAAGTGGAGTTGTAGCCGCCAGCCTACGCCACAGCCACAGAAATGCGGGATCCGAGCTGTGTCTGCAAACTATACCACAGCTCACGGCAATGCTGGATCCTTAACCCACTGAGCAAGGCCAGGGATCGAACCCACAACCTCATGGTTCCTAGTCAGATTCATTAACCACTGAGTCACAATGGGAACTCCAACATCTTCTTAATCCATTCATCTGTCAATGGACATTTAATGTCTTGGCTATTGTGAATAGTGCTGCAATGAACATACGGGTGCATGTGTCTTTTTCAAAGAAAGTTTTCTCCAGATATATGCCCAAGAATGGGATTGCTGGGTCATAGAGTAGTTTTCTATTTATTTTTCTGAGGTACCTCCACACTGTTTTCCATAGTGGTTTTACCAATTTACATTCACACCAACAGTGCAGGAGAGTCCCCTTTTCTCCACATCCTCTCCAGCATTTGTTATTACTTGACTTGTTAATAATGGCCATCCTGACAGGTGTCAGGTGGTACCTCATAGTAGTTTTGATTTGCATTTCTCTAATAAACAGTGATGTTGGGCATCTTTCATGTGCTTGTTGTCTATCTGTATATCTTTGGAGAAATGTCTATTCAGGCCTTTTGCCCATTTTTCAATTGGGTTGTTGTTTTTTTTTGCTGTTGAGTTGTATATGCTGTTTTTATATTTTAGAGATTAAGTCCTTGTCATTTGCATCTTTGAAATTATTTCTCCCATTCTGTAGGTTGTCTTTTTTTTTTTTTTAAAATGGTTTCCTTTGCTGTGCAAAAGCTTGCCAGTTTGATTAGGTCCCATTAGTTTATTTTTGCTATTATTTCTGTTACTTTGGGAGACTGAATTGAGAAAACACTTGTGCAGTTGATATCAGAGAATGTTTTGCCTATGTTCTCTTTGAGGGATTTTATGGTGTCTTGTCTTATGTTTAGGTTTTTAAGCCATTTTGAATTTATTTTTTTGCAAGGTGTGAGGGTGTGTTCTAGTTTTATTGATTTACATGTGGCTGTTCAGTTTTCCCAGCACGACTTGCTAAAAAGACTGTCTTTTCCCCATTTTATATTCTTGCCTCCTTTGTTGAAGATTAACTGACTGTAGGTGTCTGGGTTTATTTCTGGGTTCTCTATCCTGTTCCATTGGTCTGTATGTCTGTTTTGGTACCAGTACCACATTGTCTTGATTACCATAGCTTTGTAATATTACCTGAAGTCTGGGAAAATTTTTCCTCTTGCTTGGTTTTTGTTCTTCAGGATTGCTTTGGCAATTCTGGATCTTCTATGCTTCCATTTAAATTTTTGGATTGTTTCAGATAAATTTTTGGATTGCTTGTTCTAGTTCTGTGAAAAATGTCATGGGTAATTTGATAGGGATTGCATTGAATCTGAGATTGCTTTGCATAGCATGGCCATTTTTGTGATATGAATTTTTCCATCCTAGGAACATGGAATATCTTTCCATTTCTTTGAATTCTCTTTAATTCCCTTGATTAATATTTTACAGTTTTCAACATATAAGTTTTTTTGCTTCCTTGTTCAGGTTTATTCTTATGTATTTATATTTTTGGTGCAATTTTAAACTGATAAGAACAGATACTATACTTAATCTCAGCCAAAAGGCTGAGAAGCGATTGGTGCAATTTTAAAAAGTATTGAATTTTTGTGTTCCTTTTCTAATATTTCATTGTTAGTTTACAGAAATGAAAGTGATTTCTGAATGTTAATCTTGTATCCTGCTACTTTGTTGAATTCATTGATCAATTGAGTAGTTTTTGTATGGAGTCTTTATGGTTTTATATATATAGAATCATGTCATCTACATACAGTGACAGTTTTACCTCTTCTCTTCCAATTTGGATACCTTTTATTTCTTTTGTTTGTCTAATTGCTGTGGCTATGACTTCTAATACTATGTTGAATAAAAGTGGTGAGAGAGAGAGTGAGCATCTTTGTCTTGTTCCAGATTTTAGATGGAAGGCTTTCAGTTGTTCTCCATTGAGTATTATATTTGCTGTGGGTTTGTTGTAAATGGATTTTATTATGCTAAGGTATGTTCCCTTTATATCCACTTCGGTAAGAGTTTGTATCATGAATAGATGTTGTACTTTGTCAAATGAATTCCCTGTATCTACTGAGATGATCACGTGTGTTTTGATTTTTCTTTTGTTATCCTGGTGTATGACGTTGACTTTTTTAAAAAAGTAAATTGAGTTTCGAGTTTGAGTATAGCAATTTTACAATTTTTTAGGTGGTTCAAAGTTTATTCAGTAGTTGACTAACGATCTTAAGACTGAAACTTGCAAAATTATCCCCAGAATTCTGCCAGTATTTTTATTTTTTAATTTTTTATTGTAATTGATTTACAATATTGTGTCAATTTCTTCTGTATACCAAAGTGACCCAGTCATTTACACATTATTTTTCTCATATTTTCCTCTATCATGTTCCATCACAAGTTACTAGATATAGTTCCCTGTCCTATACAACAGTATCTCATTGCTTATCCACTCCATATGAAATAGTTTGCATCTGTTAACCCCAAACTCCAAGTCTATCCCACTCCCCCCTCCTCTCCCTTGGCAACCTCACATCTCTTCTCCATGTCCATGAGTTTGTTTCCTTTTGGTAGGTAGGTTCAATTGTTCCATATATTAGGTTCCAGATATAAATGATATCATATGTTATTTGTCTTTCTCTTTCTGACTCACTTCACTTAGTATGAGAGTCTCTAGTTCCATCCATGTTGCTGAAAACTATTTTTATAAAAAATTTTAAAATTCAGGCTACACCTATGGCACATGGAAGTTCCCAGACCAGGGACCCAACCTGTAGCCTCCGCAGTGACCCAAGCTATTGCAGTCAGATTCTTAACCCACTGCACCACAGCAGGAACTCCTTTGCTAGTATGTTTAGGAAATGATCTGTCTACACTTGTTATACAGACACCTCTTACTTAGAACTTCTATGAGGTAAGAACACAGCTTGGAGACTTCATAGGAAACTGAGAAAATGTGTTTATGAAATAGCAAAAGACATTGGTTTCTGAACAGATTCTTGGTAGCTGTGTTTTTGTAGGTGGCTTATTTAAAAATATTAACTAGAGTACTCAGTGTATCTGTTATTCAGTGTTTCCATTAATTTCTATTTTCCACAGCTCTTTGAACACTGAAGACTTTTTTTGCATAACCAATTCATAATAGTAGAAATTTATAAAACCATAGATATTAATAATAATGATTGCTAATATTTTTAGCACTCATTATATGTAAGTCTCTATTTTTGTAATTTATGTGCATTGCTTCATTTAATCTTAAATCTCATAAGAGCCCCATGGAATAATTACTTTTATTATTCCCATTTTACAGATATGGAAAACATGGCGCAACAAGATCACACAGGTGTTATAATGTGGTTGTCAACTCAATTTGTAATTATCATTATTCTCAGGTTTAGTTTTTCTAGGTTTCAGTTAACTGACTTCAGAACTAGACACATGATACTTCATGAGAGAGACAAAAAAATGGTGTGGAGAGCGTCTATGTATGCTTTTGTTTTTGCTTTTCTTCTATCTTTATTTTTTATTTAGTTTAATTAATTAATGTATTTTTGCTTTTTAGGGCCACAGCTGCAGCATATGGAGGTTCCCAGGCTAGGGGTCTAACAGGAGCTGTAGCTGCCGGCCTTCACCACAGCCACAGCAAAGCCAGATCTGAGCCGCATCTGTGACCTACCCACTGAATGAGGCCAGGGGTCAAACCCACAACCTCATGCTTCCAGGTTGGATTCTTTTCTGCTGCCCCATGAGGGGAGATCCTGCTTTTCTTCTATTTTTAGAGGAGAATATTTTGTTATATAGATGTTAGGTGTCTAGCGCCTGGGGTTTGAGATGTAAATCTGGTCTCTACCAGTTATTTATCTTGGAAAATTACTTAAATTTCTCTGAACCTCTTTTTCTTCATCTATAAAATGAAAATAAATTGTATTTACCCCATAGGTTTGTAGTGTTGGTTAAATAGTGATTAAATAAAATTCTCCCATAAACCCCTTAGCTTTAAATATATTATTATTGATATAATTATTTTTATTTCATATCACTCAACCTGTGTCCTCACCAACTGACAAAAGCATCTCTTTTGGTTTTCTTTTTATGGCAGCACCCGTGGTATATGGATGTTCCTGTGCCAGGGGTTGAATTGGACCTGCAGCAGGTCCACCAATTCATCTCTTCCCTCTAATCCATCCAAACCTGTATTTAGTCAGCCTTTCTGCCCACTGCCCACTCTTAGGATTTGTAATCAGGAAACAAAAAGTAATGGAAATGACAGTCTTTCAAAAACTTGTGAAAATCTTGATTTTTGCCTAGTAATCTCACCCTGAGACTCTCTAGATAAAGCCATTTTATGGTAAATGCTCTTGCCATAAGATAGGATACAGTCTCAGATGGAATTTACATCTGGCTGGCATAAAGACATGTCAAAAATCATCTTCCTAAGCAGAAGAAAAGCTGAAAAAATAAGTGTATAATTTGGTAATAAAATGCTCATTTTTTACCTCTCCCATAACAGACATAGATATAAATATATATTTTATATAAACATATATAAAAGTTTTCACAAATAGAAATGTATAATATAGGCATATACAGTCAGCCCTCCGTATCTGTGGGATTCACACTTGGGGGCTGAGGATTCAGTCAACCGCAGTTAGCTCATGATTTTTCAGTTGGTTGATTTCTTGGATAGGAAACCTCTGGATGAGTAAAGTGGTCCAACTCTATCTACTACGTCATTTAGTATAAGGGATGTGAGCATCCATGGATTTTGATATCTGCAAGGGTTCTATAAATATGCATTTAAATAAATATTTAGCTATATTATTATATACCTATTTATCTTTTAATATTTATGCATTTATCAATATGCCACAGATTTGTACGATTAAAAAGTTATATTGCTACCAAGTGTTGGTGAATAGGTGGGCAAAGGGCATTAGTATGCATTATTGCAGGGCAAAAATTTAACTGAAGTTTTCAACTCAGCATTTGTGTGATGCTGGCAAAGCTATCTCATGCTAAGTCTCAGTGTCATTTTTAAAGAAGGATAATAAAAGTATCTCTCATGAGGGATTAATTTGGGGATTCCATAAGATAATGCAGATATTGGGTATTATTACTATGATTATTTAGTACATTATACATACATTTTTATGTATAATAGGAAAAATGATTTATGGGGGAAATATCTTTGAAGATGCAAAATTTTGTACCTGATGTTATAGGCCATGGTGACTTTAAAGTCACGGATTATAAAATTCTTGATAATTGTTCGGTACAAATCAAGTTCTCTCAACTACAGATCTACAACTCTAACTGCCTACCAATCGTCTCCTCTTGAGTGGTAAATAGTCATGTCAAAAGGAACACTCTAAACTGAGCTCCTGATATTTCAACCCTCATGAGATCCTCCCATAGCTTTTCCCATTTCAGTTAATGAAAACTCCTTCCTGCCAGTTGTTCAGCCCCCAAATCATGGTGTAATCCTTAGCCTTTCTCCTTTGTGCACACACCAATTACATTTGAAAATCTTGTTTGCTAATGGATAATATCCCTTGAACTTGACATAATTCTTGACAGTAAGGATTATCGGACATGTTGATGACTCTGAGCTTTACAAATATTCAAATAAAAGAAATATGGTAGTCATGTGACAGGAAAGTAGAATCAGATAACGTAAAGAGACTTCCAAAATTGGACCTAATTTAAGATTTTTTTTTTTCCTTTTCAGTTTACAGACAAAATGACATCAAATTTCTCAGGGCTTTCAGTCCCCCATATATTTTGGTTAATTGAAATTTCACTGTATCATAATTATAAAAGACTGGAAGGGTACTCCGGTCTTAATCTACTCTATTACCTGGCTGTGGGTATTGTTCTCCTAAATTATGCCAGAGAGTGTACAGTAGAAAGAACATGAATTTTAAAGCTATGGCATTTAAAATGTCTCAAGGGAGAGATGATCACAATATACTTTAGCAATTCATTCAAATGTTTGCTTTGTTTGAATGTTCAGACCAGATAGTTCATTCCTTGCCTAGGTTTCTTTACAGCTCCTTTCCTGTTCCACATGCATGGTCATGTTCTTATTTTTAAGTGTCTTTTTTGCACATTCCAAGTTAACTTTGCCTAGGCAAGCAAAATATAAAAATTTAAGATCCTCAGTAAAGTTTATTTTCCCTCTAATGAGGCAATAGAAATTGTGGAATTTAAACCAGAGTTTTTCAAAAGGAATGGCCGGTGAATTTTATTAGTTTTCTCTCTGCCCTTTTTACTTCCCCTCCAGAAAAGAGATTTGAAACCATTTCTATGAGAGAAATTATTGTCTCTGAATTGGGCAATTGATTTTACTTATTAAAACTGACTACCATGGATTTGAATGTTAGCTAAGAGGCCTAATGTGACTCTTACTTTCTATTTGTGAACTGTGTCTGATTGAAGATAAAACAATTTCCAGAGTGATATTTCATTCACATAAAGAGGCAAATGAAAGCTTCTTTTATGATTGCCATAAGAGTTTTCAGAAATGTAAACAGATTCTGACATTTAAAATACCTTTTTTTTTTTTTTTTACTTTCATGGAAACCCCAAGCTCTTTTAGAGAACATCATATTTTAACTGAAATGTTGATAAACATAACCAGAATATGGAGAGAGCCTGTAGTCTGTGGAATAAGCATGTATTCTACACTTTGCTCTGTCTCAGATTCTCTATTCTGTTAGATAATTCACTTAGCAAAGTCATTTTAGGATAACTAAATGTTTAATATTTTTCCTGCTTATAGGAGGCTGAAAAACATCATGTTTAGGGTAAAGGGATTGCTATGTCTAGTCAAAGCCTAGCTATTGGCGAGATTAGAGTTTGCCCATTGCCCACCTCATGCCTTTGATCCTTCATGCTCCTTTGTATATCAGTTTTGATATTTTGTGTTTTTGATGTGGTGTGTATCTATATTGAATACTTGAATACTATAGGTCTGAAAGGAGGAAAACAATAGAAAGAGTCTTCGTTTTAAAAAACCACATATATTAAGAGAAATTTAAAAATTGATCTCAGTTTTATGTGGAGAGGCCCTGAGATTAGTAAAGTAATCCTACTCGTACGTTGGTACTTTCTACTCCTTCACTTAGAGTGATACCTGGAGAAGGAATGCTTGCTTTCCACAGACATTTCACAAACGTTTATTGAGACGATCCTAGGTGCGTGGCACTGTGGATGTTATAGAAATTAGTATTGGTGTTCCCTGGTGTCTCAATGGAATAAGAACCTGACATTACCACTGTAACTCTGATTACAGCTATGGAATGGGTTCCATCTTTAGCGTGGGAACTTCCGAATGTCTTGGATACAGTCAAAAATAAAAAATAAAAATTAGTAAAATACAGATTTTTCTTTAGAAATTTTGCAATTAATAGAGACTAGACAAATATAAAAAATAGATAAAGACTTCAAAAACAGGTAACATTTTAGTCAAGGTGTGCTTTTATGTGTGTTTGTTTTGCATACCATATCTAATTCATTATTTACAACAGTCCAATCAGTAACTATTATTATCTTGACCTTTTATTTTTTTATTCTTTGTCTTTTTGCCTTATCTAGAGGCACACCTGTGGCATATGGAGGTTCCTAGGCTAGGGGTCTAACAGGAGCTGTAACTGCCGGCCTTTGCCACAGCCACAGCAACGCGGGATCCGAGCCATGTCTGCAATCTACAGCACAGCTCACGGCAACGCTGGATCCTTAACCCACTGAGCAAGGCCAGGGATCGAACCCGCAACCTCATCGTTCCTAGTCGGATTTGTTAACCACTGAGCCATGATGGGAACTCCTATCTTGACCTTTTAGAGATTAAGAAACTGAGACTAACTCAGGGGAGATGACTAGTTCAATGTCCCATGGATAGACAGAAGAACAGCTAACATTTAAACTCTTGTTTTCTGACATAAATCCTTAAACTCTTTCCACTTACCTCAACTATTACAAGAATTGTACTTTGCATAAAGTAGGCACTTAAAAATTATTGAATAATGAGAGTATTCTAAAAGATATTTAGAATCTTGATAGGCAGAGACATATTCAAAAACCTTTCTAGGTGAAGTGAAAAGATGATCAAAAGTACAGAAGTGCAGTTTTGTTGAGTATTTTGGTAATGGTGAATATTAAGTTTAGAATAGACATATGAAGTCATGAGAAGATAATGCTGTCAAAAAACCTAAAGAAATATTTGGAATCTGATTAAAGTAAGATATTTTTCTCAATTCAATTTATTGTTTAATAAATCAAATGCAAGTACACTGAAGGATTTTTTTTTTTCTTTTTACAGACACATCTGTGGCATGTGCAAGTTCCCAGGCTAGAGACTCAATCAGGGAGCTGCAACTTAAAACCATGCCACAAACAGCAATGCCAGATCTGATCCACATCTATGATCTACACCACAGCTGGGGTCCTTAACCCACAGGGTGAGGCTAGAGATCAATCCCGAATCCTCATGGATATTAGTTGGGTTCTTAACCTGCTGAGCCTGATGAGGTGATTATAGCTGCCCTAGTGCAATTAATATAGCAGAGAGCTGGATGGGCTAAGTAAAGAGTGGTAGAAGGGCAATAGTATTACACGAGCTCAGGAAAGAGGGACTTGAAGCCCTAAGCAGAGGTGGAGGCATTGGAGCTAGAGTAGGTGCAAGATATATTTAAAAAGGTAAATCTATATTAATTAGCACCTGATGGTTGAAGGAAAGGGATGAAGGCTCCAGAGTTTCAAATCTGGGAATTGAGAGAAAGGGTGGTTCCTTTAACAATACTTGGAGATTTAGGAGGATACTCTAGTTTACGGCAATGGGAATAATAAATAATGGTGACCTTAATAAAAATAGTATCAGTTTACTTAACATGTACCCTGTGACAGACACAGGACTAAATGCATTCCTTGAGTTCTTTTATTTCTAAAAATATCTCTGTATGCTTAAATCGAATTTTAAAACCGTTTTATGTTTGCAGAAACTAAGGCCTAGAAAGATTAGATAATTTTGCCTTAGTTCACACAAATAGCAAGTGGGATGCTGTGATCTTTACATAGGCTTAAGTGACACTGGATCCAGTGCTTTTAATCACTGACAAGTGCAATCAGAGCCAAGCTTAATCTACACCACTAGCTGGCTATCTGAATGGAAATGTACATTAGAGGTACAGAAATGTATTTCAAAATTTCAGAGCAAAGTGGGGCAAAGATATGAGTATTCTTTATAAATGTTATCATTAAAAATGATTAACATACCAGAGGCAGAATATATAGAGAGAAGATAAAGATTTCATAAGCATAACCATGCTTATACTTGGTAGTTATATTTTGAAGATTAGTTTTGCATCCCAAGGTGTGTTACACTGTGCTGTAGTATAATTTTAACTTTTAAAACAACAACAAAGTTTGATTAGTCCAGTGTTAAGACTGAGTAAGATAGAAGTAAACTAATGTCCTAAGAGAGACCACAAGGTGTGAAGTTATGGGAGTGATGATTTAGTCTCATATTGTTCCTGTTTTAAGTTTTTTTTTCTAAAAACAATCAAAGAAAGACTTTCTAGAGGTCTATCTTTGGCAACCAAGGAACATTCTAAATAACAAAAGACAGGCTCTTTCTAGATAGGCTTGCTGGTTTTTCCTAGGATTTCTCAATACTGTGAAGATAAGAGAGCAACACATCAACAAAATGATAGTAACATTTATCATCAAGGTCATCGAAATGGTGCCTACCAGTTAAAGATAATCAGTATACAAATCTATTTTAAATGATCTAGGTAACTAAAAATAAAAGGATCTGGAAAACACAGCTGATGATAGAAGGTAATAAAAGGTGTGCAATTGCTCTGACACGAATGCTTTGAATTTTTGTTTCCCTTTGGGGATTTCTCTTCCACTTATCACCCAGTTCCCTAGTAGGTTAAAATAACTATCTTATTTCAACAACAATGCTCATCAAGCTTACCACTAGATGGCAATATGATTCTGCTAATAAAAATGGAATAGTGCCTAATCATATACATTTCTGATTAAACATAAATTAATGATAAATTAATGATTCTGAGGGAAATAATACAAAGAATCCTAATTTCTCCTGTTAGGCCATTCAGAAGCATATTTTTGAACACTCAGATCCATTTAATTAGTTTTTTTGGTTTTATAGTTGGCTAGTCTTAAAGGTGAGTTTTTTTTTTAATTATTACAAAAATAATTAATATAATATAGAGTTTCCTTTTACATCCTTTCTTTATACTCTGAAAGACACTAGAAACCTTGAAAATAATTTGATAAATAAAAAATATTTCACTAGTTGAATCCAGAAAAAAACTAGTGTGTTTTCAAGAAAATTTATTTGCTGAGGAAAAAAGAAAGTAGGTTAGGTGTTCTTAGTGCTTAAACAGATCTATGTTTTCTGTCATATTTAAACAATTTTTAAAATATAATAATATGGACATTATTTTTGACTCTATGGGACTTTAAAAATCATAAAAAGATTTTTAATTTTTTTCTGACTACTTTGAAATATTGTAGAAATCATATTGATGTCCCATATTATTTTGAAAAAGGCTCTGTTGGACTTTTCTAATGGAATATGATTAGACTATTTGGAAAGATGGAGAATTTGATGTTGTATAGCACTAAAAGTTAAATCATATAGCATTTAACAGAACAAAAATCCTGACTTAAATTGAACACTTTTGAAGTATCTGGATTGGCCACACAATTTTGAAGTAGATGTATTTTTGTTTCTGTTCTCTTTTGCTATTGTTGGGCCTCTCCTTTCCCAGTCAAAGGTGCTTGGGGGTGTTCCCTCTACAGCCTGATACCAAAGGGTGCATTCAGAAATGGGTATGGAGTTCAGAAAACTAAATATAAAACTACCATATGATCCAGCAATCTCACTCCTGGGCACGTATATGGACAAAACTATAATTCAAAAGGATACATGAACCTGTATGTTTGGAGCAAAATTTTCACAATAGCTAAGATATGGAAACAACCTAAATGTCCATTGACAAATGAATAGATTTAGAAGTTGTAGTATATATATATGATGAAATACTACTCAGCCATAAAAAGTACAAAATAATGTCATTTGCAGCAACATGGGTGCAACTAGAGATACTCATACTAAGTGAAGTCAGAAAGAGAAAGACAAATATGATATGATATCAATTTTATGTGGAATCTAAAATATGGCACAAATGAAACTATCTACAAAACAGAAACAAACACACAGACATGGAGAACAGACCTGTGGTTGCCAAGGGGGAGAGGGGAGGTAGTGTGATGGACTGGGAGTTTAGGGTTAGTAGATGGAAACTATTACATTTAGAATGGATAAGCAATGAGACCCTACTTTATAGCACAGGCAACTATATCAGTCTCTTGGGGTAGAACATGATGGAAGATAATACGAAAAAAAGAATATATATATATATATATATATATGTATATGTATGATTGTGTCACTATGATCTATACAATAAATTGGCACAGCACTGTAAATGAAATATACTCTAACAAAAATTTTTAAAAGAAATTATATTGGTCGGAATTCAGAATATTGTAAATTATGAAGTGATAATACGTGTTTACCCTAAAAGACAGTAACCCTGCCTGTGGGATCTAGAACACTATCCAGTATCCCATTAATATCCCATTAATATTCACGCTAATTGGACATAGAGTATACTCTTCTTAGATAAAACACAGAAGAATATGTTGTCAGAAAAACTTGGATTTTAGAATTGCTTTAAATAATTGTAGAATTATATTGCAAATACTACCCATAATAATACCAAACAGGTTAATAAAGAGAAATTACTCTCTCCACATGTCAAGGGATATTTCATTTCTGCCCTCCAAAACTTAAGCATTTAGAAATACTAACTGCAAATGTTGAGGATTAAATGAAAAAGTTATTAAATTCAAGAATGTCCAAAAAAAAATAGTGTTCCTTATAGCGTTATGGACTAAAATTTTGCCCCCCTTCCCCAGTTCATGTACTGAAGTTCTAGTCCCCAATGAGAATGTATTTGGAGATGGGGCCTTTGAGAGCTAATTAGATTTAGATGAG
Source organism: Catagonus wagneri (assembly GCA_004024745.2). Classification (NCBI taxonomy): domain Eukaryota; kingdom Metazoa; phylum Chordata; class Mammalia; order Artiodactyla; family Tayassuidae; genus Catagonus; species Catagonus wagneri. The sequence goes on from PVHT020000015.1 coordinate 2,635,368, forward strand.
GTCAGGATGCTGGGGCCCTCATGAAAGGATTAATAACCTTACAAAAACAATGCAGGGAGTTTCTCTGCCTTTCTCTCTCTCTCTCTCACCCTCTCTCTCTCTCTCTTCCCCTCTCTTTCTCTCCATGTGGGAACACATTGAGAAGGCAGCCATAACAAGTCAGAAAGAGAGCTCTCACTGCAAACTGATCTTGCTGGCATTCTAATATTGGACTTCTAGCTTCCAGAACTGTGAAAAAATACATTTCTGTTGTTTAAGGCATCCGATCTATAATGTTTTGTTACAGCAGCTCGAAGAATTCACTTTCCCAGGGGTATTAGAAATTAATGAATTAATTCTGGGTGTGGAATAAATTATTTGACTTCTTGGTAATAGTGTTGAGGTCATGAAGATGAGGGTGATCTTTAAAATCATACAAGGTTCGTAGATGTTTCCTTGAATTAAATGTGTGTATCCACCTTTGCTGCCACTTCTCAATCCAAACATGCACTGTCATTCAAGTCTTGAGGTTCAAATGTTATGGTGTAAGTCAGCACTTCTCAAACATGAAAATACATAATTATCTTTAAAATGAGTTTTTCTATGAGTGAAATAACTTAATGATAGTTCTCATTGGTTTTAGAAAAAAATTTACTGATGCAGAATGCTTTTGATCTTTTTAACAGCTGTGTTTTGGCACCAGCCACTTTTTTCTGTTGTGATCCTTATAAATCTCTAATATTATCTACTTTAAACAAGGACAAAGATTATTTGTTACTTAGCCCACTTATCTTCCAATGATGATCAATTTCAATTCAATTCAATTTAGTTCAACTGAACAAATGTGTATGAAACATATATACTAGGTTCTACTGAAAATAAGATTTGCATATAATACTATGTTATGGTTCTTACAAGTTATGCATTGGTGTCAAATCATCTGCAGACAGTTATCCTTGTAACTGGTTGCATAAATTGCAAGATAAATTACAACTTCAGATTTAATCTGTGACTGTAATATAAAATGATACTAACTAGCCCACCCAGGGTAGAACCTACCAAAGTGGCTTCATTAATCACTGGCTACACTTTCAATAAATATTTGTCAGGATTATCTGTCAGCAGTTTTTTTTTTTTTTTCCCATCTTTCCTTTTGCTGCAGGAAACTCCAAAGAATGACCGGCATTTTTTTCTTCTCTCCTGGAAAAGTAAGAAAATGTTTTCTGAATCTTGACTCTTTGCCTCATGAGGTCCTTCAGAGTTTTTTTATTTCAAGGACCCAAACAGAAGTTTAGGGCATCGAGAAGGTCCAACTTTTTATTAGAGAATGGGAGCTAATCCAAGGTGAGAGAAGACATGGAGAGAAGATAAACAATAATCTCTCAAAAGGACCAATGGGGCTTGGACAACGAGTATTTCAGTGACTATTTAAAAATGGAATGAAGATAATAGGGACTTCAAAAATTTTTTTTTTCCATTATAGCTGGTTTACAGATTTCTGTCAATTTTCCAACTGCACAGCATGGTGACCGAGTTACACATACGTATATAGATTCATCGCGTGATTAGACATAGTTCCCGGTGCTATACAGCAGGATGTCCTTGCTTTTGAATTTTCTTGTCAGTATAAGACCCCAGTCTCAGGGCAAGGTGAAAATCATCAATGACATGTGTCATCATCTCATTTGAACAAGTTGGAGCATAGAGACAGATGTAATTTGACTTGAGAAAACTTAGAGAAATGGGGCATTTCTTGCATATGAAGATTGCGGAGAAAATGTATGTGCATTACAAATTATAAAATAAAGATCTGTGTATTTTCTGCTCTATCTACATATACATAGGATTAAGATAAATCTTTTTGAAAGTATATTAAGCACAAGTAGGAAATATATTTATTCTATGGAAGACTTCAATTATGGGGCTGAGAGTTGACTTGACCCATATCACATTGATTCCATTACATGCTTGTGCAGCAATCACCCAAGAGAGAAATCTTTTCTGTGTAATGAAGACAGTTTTATGCATGGGATTTCTATCAAATCAGTGTAATGTGAAACCAATGCATTATTTAAAAATACTTCTTTATTGGAGTCTGGGTAACAGGATCATTGCAGAATACTTAAAAAGAAATGGTAGTAAGACTATACGGCACTGTAATTTGCAACTTTTGTCTCTGTTCCAAACCCTCTTTTTCCTTTTCAGGGACTAAGTTTTTTATATCTTTCCAGAAAAAAAAAATTATGGTACTTACTGACAAGAGAGTAAGGAGGAGGAGATGGTCACTAGGTTATTTAATATTAATAGCATTTTAATCAGCACTATAGCAGCTTTTGCAGAGACAGGTACACAGGTCCACACTCCTTAAACTATGGAATATTTTTCTGGTACTTGTCTCTCATCCAAGTGTTCTGCCTGAACATCAGGGCCATTCTTTGGGTAATGAATATGAGGCAACAAATCTGGAAGGCCTATATTCAGATGCATGAACCTGCATATTCTCTTCTAAGATAAAGGGGGCCCTTTGCATTCTTGCTCTATCTTAAGATTTCATTTAACACCAAAAACAAAAGTCCTGGGAAACTTTCCACTAAATGACTAGGGAAAGGTTAAGCAGAGAAGTAGATAGCCACTAAGGATAAATTTCACAATTAGTCAGAGGGTTCATTCTAGTTGCCTTGAGTAAGTCCTAAATATCTTATTTCTAAAAAGAAAAAGAAAAAATGCCTGGGGATGATGATTTAAAATGGCCTTCTTCAAGGAAATATAATATCTGGCAACTTGTACCATTCCCCCTTTCTATTAATGACTGTCTGACAACGGTTTGTGTAAATAATTTCCAGCCAACATAAACACCTCTAATGAGTGCAGAGATGGGACATATGCTGTGATATAATGTCTTTGATTCTAGTGATAAGAATTATTGAAAGTTGCCTGATAAGCTCAAAACAGATTTTGTTGTTCATTCATACAATTCCATCAACAGCAGTTTATAGAGAAGTGAATGCCTGATCTCTAATTGTTTTCCTTCTGGTAAGGAATTCATTTTATGCAAAGATGCTAGAAAATGCCTTTGTCAAAGGAAACATCTTACAGAAGTTCTGCTTTCATGATGTGTTATTTGTTAAGGCACCAGAAGCAAGATTTTCAAAACTGTGAGTGTGTGTATTTCTCAAGTCTTTTTTCCTCCTATCGTTTCTATTTTGAGAGTCCACTTTCATCTTTTATCTTTTAATACTCCCCCAATGTGAAGATTGCATAGGAGCAGTCCATGTGTTACTGCTGAGCATTTCTGAAAAAAGATTGAAAGAACAGTTTTTCTATTGCTTTTTCACTTGGTAAAAGTGTGAATGCTTCATTAACACTTCTTAGGCTGTAAGTGAAATGTCCTCTTGAAAAATGATGAACAATCTGTGTCATGCAGCTCCCTACCTAATCTGGCTGCCAGAGCCTCTGTGCACTCCGTGAGGGAACAACTCCATTTTATGTTTGTTGGTTTCTTTACCATGAAGCACTGGAGACAAATTCTGATATGATGGTCTTTTTTCCAAGAAAAGGGGCAAAGCCCTTTTTACTTTACTTTACTCTGCTGCAGGTGTTGAAACAACACCAACAATGCCTATTGACAGCAGAAGATAGTTGCTCAAGTTTTTCTTCTTTCTCTCTTTATCTTAATATCACCCCTATGTAAGTATTTACAACTACTAGAAAGTCCAAGGGAAGCATATGAATGCAGAAGTGATAAGCCATGAAACAATCTGATCCTAAATCAGAGGATGGAGGAGGATGATTATTATTTCCAATTTATGTCTCTGTAAACTGAAGTAGGAAACAAAAGAAGAGGGGGGCCGGAAATAGTGGTAGTGGGTTTCAGTATCAATATTTTACTTTGCTCCAAGCTCATTATAATTGATATCAGATTTCCATTTTATAAACCTGTATTTTCAGGGGCTTATCACTTAATTTCTTCATAGACATGTACAGGAAAAATAACTTGACCTATAATGTCACATTAAAAATACTGTT
>PVHT020000015.1:2650658-2715159 GCA_004024745.2 Catagonus wagneri
GAATGGGAGAAAATATTTGCAAATGATTCAACTGACAAGGGATTAATCTCCAAAATTTACAAACAGCTCCTACAGCTCAACACCAAAGAAACAAACAACCCCATCCAAAAATGGGCAGAGGATCTAGGCAGACAGTTCTCCAAAGAAGACATGCAGATGGCAAATAAACACATGAAAAGATGTTCAACATCACTCCTCAATAGAGAAATGCAAATCAAAACCACTATGAGGTACCACCTTACACCAGCCAGAATGGCCATCATCAAAAAGACTACAAACAATAAGTGCTGGAGAGGGTGTGGAGAAAAAGGAACCCTATTACACTGTTGGTGGGAATGTAAGTTGGTGCAGCCACTGTGGAAAACAGTATGGAGATTCCTCAGAAAACTCAAAATAGAATTACCATTTGATCCAGCAATCCCACTCCTGGGCATCTATCCAGCAGACACCATGACCCGAAAAGACACCTGTACTCCAGTGTTCATTGCAGCACTCTATGCAATAGCCAGGTCATGGAAACAACATAAATGCCCATCCACAGAAGAGTGGATAGGCAAGATATGGTACATACACACAATGGAATGTTACTCAGCCATTAAAAGGAACGAATTACCGACATTTATAGCAACATGGATGGACTTAGAAATTATCATGCAAAGTGAAACCAGTCAGACAATTAGACAGCAACACCCAATGATACCGCTTACATGTGGAAACTAAAAAGACACAATGAACCTTCTTACAGAACAGACAATGACTCACAAACTTTGGAAAACCTTGGTTTTTCAAATAAGACAATCTGGGGGGGGTGGGGGGATGCACTGGGGGTTTGGGATACAAAATCTGTAAAATTGACTTGTGATGATTTATGCACACCTATAATTGTAATAAAATCCATTAAGAGAAAAAAAATATATAGATGCAAAAATTCTCAACAAAAGTTTAGAAAACCAAATCCAACAACATATAAAAAAGATCATATACCACGACCAGGTGGGATTCATCCCGGGTGCACAAGGATGGTTGAACATATGCAAATCAATCAGTGTCATACACTACATTAACAAAAGAAAAGTCAAAAACCACATTATCTTCTCAGCAGATGCAGAAAAAAGCATTTGACAAAGTCCAACATGTATTAATGATCAGAACTCTTACCAGAGTGGGTATAGAGGGAACGTACCTTAACATAATAAAAGCCATTTACGACCAAGCCACAGCAAATATAATACTCAATGGAGAAAAGCTGAAAGCCTTCCCATTAAAATCTTCAACAAGATAAGGATGACCACTCTCACCACTCTTATTCAGCATAGTATTGGAAGTCCTAGCTACAGCAGTCAGAAAAACAAAAGAAATAAATGACCTCCAAATAGGAAGAGAAGAGGTAAAACTGTCAGTGTATACAGATGACATGACAGTATATATAGAAAACCCCAAGGACTCAACCCCAAAATTATTTAAGCTGATCAACAAATTCAGCAAAGTAGCAGGATATAAGATTAACATTCAGAAATCAGATATATTTCTATATACTAACAATGAAATATTAGAGAAATTATACAAAAATACAATACCTTTTAAATTTTTACCCCCCAAAAATCAAATACCTGGTAATAAACCTGACCAGGGAGGTGAAAGACTTATATACTGAGAACTATAAAACATTAATCACGGACATCAAGGAAGATACAAAGAAATGGAAAGATATTCCATGCTCATGGGCCAGAAAAATTAATATTGTAAAAATGCCCATACTACCCAAAGCAATCTACAGATTCAGTGCAATCCCTGTCAAATTACCCATGACATTCCTAACAGAATTAGAACAAACAATCCAAAAATTTATATGGAACCACAAAAGACAGAGAATCACCAAAGCAATTCTGAGAAACAAAAACCAAGCTGGAGGCATAACTCTCCCAAACTTCAGGCCATAGTACAAAACCACAGTAATCAAGACACTGTGGTACTGTACCCAAACAAACATACAGACCAATGGAACAGAATAGAGAACCCAGAAATAAACCCAGACATGTATGGTCAATTGATCTTTGACAAAGGAGGCAAGAACACAAAATGGGAAAAAGACAGTCTTTTCAATAGTTATTGCTGGGAAACCTGGACAGCAGCATGCAAATCGATGAAACTAGAGCACCCTCTCACACCATGCACAAAAATAAACTCAAAATGGCTTTAAGACTTAAATATAAGATAGGACACCATCAAACTCCTGGAAGAGAACATAGGCAAAACATTCTCTGACATTAACCTTACAAATGTTTTCTCAGGTCAGTCTCCCAAAGCAACAGAAATAAAAGCAAAAATAAACCAATGGGACATAATCAAACTGACAAGATGTTGCACAGCAAAGGAAACCAAAAAGAAACCAAAAAGACAGCTTACAGAATGGGAGAAAACAGTGTCAAATGATGCAATTGACAAGGACTTAATCTGTAAAATATATAAACAACTTATACAACTCAAAAGCAAAAAGGCCAACAACCCAATTGAAAAATGGGCAAAAGACCTGAATAGACACTTCTCCAAAGAAGATACACAGATGCCCAACAAGCACATGAAAAAATGCTCAACATCACTGAAGATTAGAGAAATGCAAATCAAAGCTACCACAAGATACCACCTCACACCAGTCAGAATGACCATCATTAATAAGTCCACAGACAACTAATATTGGAGGGGCTGTGGAGAAAAGGGAACCCTCCTGCGCTGTTGGTGGGAATGTAAGCTGGTACAACCACTATGGAAAACAGTACAGAGGTACCTTAGAAAACTATACATAGAACTACCATATGACCCACCCATCCCACTCTTAGGCATATATGCAGACAGACCTTCCCTTGAAAAACACACTTGCACACGCATGTTCATTGCAACAGTGTTCACAATAGTCAAGACATGGAAACAACCCAAATATCCATCCACAGAAGACTGGATTAAAAGATATGGTATATATACACAATGGAATACTACTCAGCCATAAAGAAGAATAAAATAATGCCATTTACAGCAACATGGATGGAACTAGAGATGCTAAAACTGAGTGATGTAAGTCAGAAAGAGAAAGACAAATACCTTATGATATCACTTATATCTGGAATCTAATATACTGCCCGAATGAGCTTTTCCACAGGAAAGAAAATCACAGACTGGAAAAACAAACTTGTGGATGCCAGGGGGAGAGAGAGGGAGTGGGATGGTATGGGAGTCTGGAGTTAATAGGTGTAGACTATTGCCTTTTGGATGGAAAAGCAAGGATATCCTGCTGTATAGCACCAGGAACTATGTCTAATTACTTGTGACAAATCTATTTATGTATGCGTAACCAGGTCACACACTGTACCATTGAATAATTGACAGAAAACTGTAAATCAGTTATAATGGAAAAATATAAATCATTATTTAAAAAAAGAAATATTTGTGGAAGTGACAACATGTATTCAAAAATCAAAAAAAAATAATATTTTGGGAAAGAAAAATCTTACGTTCTGAAGCAATCCATAGCTCCAAGACCTCTTCTTTTTAGTAATAAATAGTATGTAAAAACTAATAAATATGATAGGTGTTAAATGAACACACTTTTGTGGATCATGATTGCGTGATAATTGCTAACTCATTCAGTGAACACATTTACTTAAAAATTAATGAGTTGATATTGTTATTCCCAATTCAAGTTGAACAGTCAAGTCTTTTCTCTAGATTTACTGATTTTATTATATATATATATATATATATATATATAGTGTGCATATATAACATTCAGAAATCAGTTGCATTTATGTATTCTAACAAGGAAATATTAGAACATGAAAATATAATACCTTGGGAGTTCCATCTTGGCTTAAGGGTAAAAAATCTGACTAGTATCCATGAGGACGCAGGTTTGATCCCTGCCCTGACTCAGTGGGTTAAGGGTCTGGCATTGCTGTGAGCTGTGGTGGAGGTCACAGATGAGGCTTGGATTCCAAGTTGCTGTGGTTGTGGCATAGGCCAGTGACTACATCTCCAATTCGAACACTAGCCTGGGAATTTCCATATGCCACAGGTGTGGCCCTAAAAAAAAGACAAAAAATACATTTTAAAATTGCACCTCCAAAAATTAAATACCTAGGAATAAACCTGGCCAAGAAGGTGAAAGACTTTTATGCTGAGAACTATAAAATATTAATCAAGGATATTAAGGTGGATGAAAGATATTCCATGTACCTGGGTTGGAAAAATTAATATCATAAAAAAGCAATCTACAGATTCAATACAATCTCTATCAAACTACCCATGACATTTTTCAAAGAAGTACAAGAAACAATCCAAATTTTTATGTGGAACCATAAAGGACCCAGAATTGCCAAAGCAATCCTGAGGAATAAAAACCAAACAAGAGGCATAGTTCACCCAGACCTCAGGCAATATTAAAAAGCTAGAGTAATCAAGAAAGTGTGGTACTGGTACCAAGACAGATATACAGACCAAAAGAACAGATTAGAGAACCCAGAAATAAACCCAGATACCTACGGTCAGTATCTTCAACAAAGGATGCAAGAATATAAAATGGGAAAAAGAGCATCTTTTCAGCAGATGGTGCTGGGAAAATTGGACAGCCACATGTAAGTCAATGAAACTGGATCATACCCTCATACCATGCAAAATATAAACTGAAAGTGGCTTAAAGACTTAAATGTAAAACAAGGCACCATAAAACTCCTAGAAGAGAACATAGGGAAAACATTCTCTGATATCAACTGTGCAAATGCTTTCTAAGGTCAGTCTCCCAGGGCAACAGTAAAAAAAGCCAAAATAAACCAATGGGACCTAATCAAGCTGACAAGCTTTTGCATAGCAAAGGAAACCATAAAAAAAAGGCAGCCTATGAAATGGGAGAAAATAGTTTCAAGATTTGCAACTGACAAGGGATTCATCTCTAAACTACACAAAAACTTATGCAACCCAACAGCAAAAAAGCCAACAACCCAATGGAAAAATGGGCCAAAGACCTGAATAGACATTTCTCCAAAGGAGATATACAGATGGCCAACAAGCACATGAAAAAAACCCTCAACATCAATGATTCTTAGAGAAATGCAAATCAAAACTACTATGAGGTACCACCTCACACCTGTCAGAATGGCCATCATTGATAAGTCCACAAATAAATGCTGGAGAGGGTGTGGAGAAAAGGGAACCCTCCTACACTGTTGGTGGTAATGTAAATTGGTACAACCACTATGGAAAACAGTTTGGAGGTACCTCAGAAAACTAAATAGAGGACTACCGTATTACCCAGCAATACCACTCCTAGACCTTTCCAGACAAAACTTTTATTGAAAAAGATGCATTCACCGGTACGTTTATCACAGCACTATTCACAATAGCCAAGACATGGAAACAACCTAAATTTCCATAGACATGTGAATGGGTTAAGAAGTGGTATGTATACACAATGGAATACTACTCAGCCATTAAAAAGAACAAAATAATGCCATCTGCAGCAACATGGATAGCACTAGAGACTCTCATACTAAGTGAACTGTGTCGGAAAGAGAAAATCAAATACCATATCACTTATATCTGGAAGCTTATATATGGCTCAGATTAACCTTTCCACAGAAAAGAAACTCATGGACTTGGAGAACAGACATCTGGTTGCCAAGGGGGAGGGGGAGAGAGTGAGATGCACTGGGATTCTGGGGTTAATAAATGCAATATATGGCATTTGGAGTGGATAAGCAATGAGATCCAGCTGTATAGCACTGGGAACTATATCTAGTCACTTGTGATGAAACACGATGGAGGATAATGTGAGAAAAAGAATATATATGTGTGTGTGTGTGTGTGTGTGTGTATCTATATCTAGATATAGATATGACTGGGTCACTTCGCTGTACAGTATAAATTGACCATGTACTGTAAATCAACTATAATGGAAAAAAATTAAAATCGTATGTTAAAAATATACACCTATAAATACATTACTTTTGTTAAAAATACATTTTTCTAAATTGATTGATGCTGTATATTACTGCATAACAAATTGCACCATTTAGAAGCTCCAAATAATGAGCATGTTATTAGGTGTTACACTTTTGTAGGTCAGAAACTTAGGAGTGGCTTATCTGGCTAATTGTGGCTCAGAATCAATCATGAGGTGGTAGTCAAATTATCAATCTCGGCTGCAGGCACTTGAAGGTTTGACTAGGGCTGGAGGATGAGCCTCCAAGATGGCTTTCTTCCAAGGCTGTTGGAGGCCTCCATTTCTCACTAGCTATTGGTAGGACATCTCAGTTCCTTGCCAAGTTGACCTCTTCATAATTACTCTGAAGTAAGCTGATGACTTGTCAGCTTGTTTTTCCATAAAGTGTGATCTGAGAGAGAAGGAATGGGGAAGTCTCATGCATATTATGTTCTAGTCCCAGAAGTGGCACAGGATTACATCCACCACATTCCATTCATTAGCAGCAAATCACTAAATCCAACCCACACTCACAGATGGGAATTAAGTTCCAACTCTTGAAGTGAGGAGTGTCAAATTATTTGTGGAAATATCTTCAAAACACCACATTGGCTTATTCCCTCATCCTATATCATATGTAAAATAATTTCAAATTTATCGTATTTATATTAAGAAAAATAAAAGTAGTGAACGACGTACAGTAAATGAAGAATAGAAGTTTATTGCAGTATTTTTAAAAGTTTAGAATATATCTTACTAAGAATGTGTGCCCAGAGTATTGTGCTCAAAAGTCACTTGAAGCAATAATTTTCTCTTTACGATTATGTTACCAATTTGATATATAATTTTTTTGTTTTCCTTTCTTTCCATTTTAGAATATTTGTTTTTTGATGCAAATTCATTTTTTGATGAAGCAAAACACATGCACAGTTTAAATAAGGCATCTATTTAAAAAGATACTCAAAGATGTCTTGCTTTTCAAGTTTGGTCTCCTATTCTTTATCATTTCCCTGCCTTGTCTCCATAGAGGACTATTTTTTATTGATTTTTAGTTTATTTTTCTTACATTTCTTTTTTTCAAAACAAGCCTTATAAAAGAGAAAAAGTAACTAATCCTCTTTTGATGCTATCTCTATATATTTGTTCTAGAATTTATAAAACTCAGTTACTCATTTGTTTTTCCAGGAGCAGGAGAGAGAGATTGTAAACACTTTGTGTTCATTGGCATGCTTAAGTTCTCTATGTTGGCAGCCATCATGAGCAGTATGCACTTTTCAGAAGGTGTCCTGCCAAATAAACTGTACGTTGACAACATTGGACATGGCAGTGGCACAAATGGTAGCATGTTCCCTTCACACAGTTGTGGTTGGTGAACCAAAAACAGTCACCTTGACAGTGAAATCTGTGCCAACTCTATTCAAACCTGTAAGACAGGCAAATTGTACATTTCGCTAACATTCCCTTTTGGCTAAAAAATTTGAGGTCTTCTTTGCAGATTCTTACATGGTATACTTTAGAGAGACTTTCTAAAGAAGATTTCTGAATCTGTATATATAGTCTGATTTTATAGGCAGGCAAAGGTGGAAGGAGTCAAAAAAAGCCTACACACGAAAATGGGGCATTGGAGCCCTTTAAAAAAATAATAAAAAAAAATCTGGGGATCCCGTCATGGGTCTGTGGTTAACAAACCTGACTAGTATCCATGAGGATGAGGGTTCAATCCTTGACCTCACTCAGTGAGTTAAGGATCCAGCGTTACTGTGAACTGTGGTGTAGGATGCATATGCGGTTCAGATCCAGTGTTGCTGTGGCTGTGGTTTAAGCCAGTAGGCCAGCAGCTACAGCTCCAATTCAACCCCTACCCTGGGAAGCTCCATATGCCATGGGCACAGCCCTAAAAACAAACAAACAAACAGAAACTTCAAAAACTTATTTTTCAGGTAATTTTGAACAAGTAAGCATTAAAATAACATAATGATTATATCTTTTAATCATCAAGGTGTGGTCAGGATTCTTTCAAACTATGGATAAATTACAAATATCTGGTTTTAGAGGCAGAATTGTTTACGGAAAAATGGCATTAGGTTACAAAGTAGGGTGTGTGAAACAATTTTTATACTAGCAGGCTTGTTATATTCAATGTTTCACTAACACAGCAACCAAACCATGGCTGAAGGAAATTGGGATTTTAACTTGTTTTTGAATCAATAAGAGGGACAATAAGTCTAAAGGGGCTGCATATCATGGAATACACCACTTATTATCAGTTAATAGATTCACCAGTAGTATGTCTCTCTTTTCTTTACTTCCTTCCTTCTTTGCCTTTTTTCCCCTCATTTGTTCATTCACTTATTTGTTCAACCCTTCTCAATTTATTCATCAATATTTTCATTTGCTTATTCATTTGTATTTATCAGTTCAGATATTAATCTGCGTTAAGTAACATCTTTAGCCTGGAGCACTACAATAGCAAATAACATCCTAACTAGTTTCCCATTTCCATCTTGGCACCATTACAATTCATTCTCCATACTGCATACAATGACTTTGAAAGTGTAAATGATATTTTTTCCCTCCCCTGAAAAATATTGCACAATGGTCTACATTAACACTCAGAAAATTTTGAAATTTCTTCAGTGGTTTACTTAATCTTACTCCTTGCTCTCTATTTTAATCTTCTTCCAATCCTCCTTGCATAAATTGCATTAATCATGTTGGCTTTTTTGTTGTGACTCAAAAATTCCAAGTTTTTTTTTTTCTACCTTAAGAACATTTTATTCCATATAACTAGAATGTTCATCCTCAAATCATAGTAAGAATGGCTGTTATCATTTCTTTTATTGCTCAAATGATAGAGATGCCTCAGAGATGCCCTTCTGACTACCTTATCTCAAATTGTGTCCCTTTCCTTCCTATTACATTACACTATCTCCTTAGCCTTTATCACTATTTGAAAGTGATTGTCTCCCCACAGAATATAAACTTCGTGAGCACAGGATTTCATTCATCTTGTTCACCATTGTATCCCCATACCCAAAACAGTGAGACACATAGTAGATTTCTAATAAACAATTGAGGAATGTGTGAGTGAATGTTTCTATTCCAGAAATATTCATTGTAAATGTGTTGGGCATTCTGTTTAGCCAAAGGATAAAAGGATAGCCAAAGGATAAAAGGATGTTTAAAATTGCCTCAAAGGGTACCATTCTAGTGAAGAGACATGCACACAACCAAATGAATGATAACCATAGTGTGTGTTGTTGATAAAATAAAAGTTCATACTAAACAGGTCAATTTAGAGAATGGTTCTAACTGTGCAGTTCAGATAAAAGAAAAGCCAGGGAATGCTTGGCTTATGTGAGGAACATTGAGGTCAATTTGGCTGGACTTGAGTGAGTGAGAGAATAAAGTAAGTGACATAGAAAAAGGTTTAAACATTAAATTAAATCGTATTTATGGAATTTCTGCTTCATAACATCTTTAAAAAGCACTGATTAAATCAAACAGCAAGAAAAATAGTGTTGAGAAGACTATAAGCTCATTGAAAAGAAAAGGATTTCTGTGTTTTTTCTTTATACAGTTGGCCCTTTAACAACGTGAGTTTGAGTAGCACAAGTCCACATATACACAGATTTTTTTCAATAAATGTGTTCTATACTACTATACATCCCCTGGTTGGTTGAATCCATGGATATAGAACTGTGGATAGGGAAGGATGACTATAAAGTTATATGTGAATTGTTTGTGCAGAAGTCAGCCTTCCTAACTTCTGCACTGTTCTAGGGTCAACTATATTTTCCAAAGTGCCTATCAGAGCATTAAACAAATGATAAACACTCAATGGTGACATAAAACTAGATTAGTGGAGGTATAAGCCAATGTAATACTTAAATTTCTTATCGGTTTAAAGACTTATGAGCCCCTTGCCCAGGGACACCCTTTTGGCTGAGCTGTATAACATCCGTCTATACGGATACTACATCCAGTAACTAGGAGAGGGGGTATTGAAAGTTTCTTTCTCTTTCAAGGCATTTTCCTTCGTATTCTACTTTTTCTTCTTACATGGTTTTGCAGAGGGGCACTGGAAGACAGAAAAACATGCTTCATATCAATTGATTCCAAAGTTTGTTTTCTGGTTATTATTGATACATAACGAATTTCTGGAAAACTTAAGCAGCTGACAGTGCCATTTTATGTTGCTCATTAGTTGGGAATAGGAAGTTTGGTAAGACCCTGGGATTTATCCTGCAGCTGATGTAGAGGTCAATTTAAGGCTGTAGTCATCTGGAGGCTTCAATGAGTGGAATGACCAAGATAATTTATGGACATGGATAGCAGTTGATATTGTTTGTCATTCAGGATCTTAGCTAGTGCTGTTGACTAGAGCCTCTCCAAATGGCCTGTGTTCCTCCACAGCCTGGAGATAATAACGTAGACTGACTTTTGTTTTAAATAAAAGTATTGTTGGCTTACAATGTTTCTTCAGTTTCTGCTGTAAAGCAAGTGACCTAGCCACACCCACACATACACATATATTCTTTTTCTTTTTTAAATCTATCTTCCATCATGTTCTAACCCAAGAGCCTGGGCACAGTTTCCTGTGGTGCCCAATAGGATCCCATTACATATCCATTCTAAATGTAATAGTTTGGATCAACCAAGCCCAAACTCCTTGTCTGTCCCCTTCTTTCCTTACTCCCCCTGGTAAACACAAGTCTAATCTACATGTCTGTGATCTGTTTCAGTTTCATAGATAGATCATCTGTGCCATATTTTAGACTCCACATATAAGTGATATCATGTGGTGTTTGTCTTTCTCTTTCTGACTTACGTCACTTAGTATGAGAATCTCTAGTGCCATACATGTTGCTGCAAATGGCATTATTTTACCTTTTTTATGGCTAAATTATATTCCATTGTATATATGTTCCATGTCTCCTTAATCCTTTCATCTGTCAATGGACGTTTGAGTTGTCCCCATGTCTTGGCTATTGTAAATAGTTCTGCAATGAACATACGAGTGCATGTTTCAATTTGAATGAATGTTTTGTCCAGATATATGCCTAGGAGTGGTATTGCTGGATCATATGGTAGTCCTATATTTAATATTCTGAGGAACCTTTATACTGTTTTCCACAGTGGTTGTACTAATTTACATTTCCACCAAAAGTGAAGGAGTGTTCCCTTTTCTCCATGTTTTCTACAGCATTTGTTGTTTGTTGATTTCTTAATGATGACCGTTCTGACTGTTGTGAGGTGGTAACTCATTGAAGTTTTGGTTTGCAAATAATTACTAATAATTAGTGATGTTGAGTATTTTTCACATGCCTGTTGGCCATCTGTATATCTTGTTTGGAGAAATATCTATTGAGGTCTTCTGCCCATTTTTCAATTTTCTTTGTTGTTGTTGAGTTTTATGAGTAGTTTGCATATTCTGGAGATTAAGCTTTTGTCTGCTGCATCATTTGCAAAGATTTTCTCCCATTCTGTGAGTTGCAGACTTTTTGAATGGTGGCTAAGAGCTCCAAATATGTTTTTCCAGTAGGAAAGAAGCTGGATAGGAAAGAAGCTGGCCTGGTATCAGAAGTCAATTAATATCATTAAATTACATTAAGATGGTCTATGAGTTTATAAGGTGAGCCAAAATTTAAGAATTTATGAGAAATGAGCTTAAATTCCACTTCTTAATGGGGTGAATATTAATTAATTTGTGGACATGTTTTAATACCACCACAGCCTGTGTTAGTAACTTTTTTTCATTTAAGTGTTTTTCTATGTTGAAAACTTCTCTTGCAGAAGTTTTTTTCAACCATTCAGTTTCTACTTTGATGATGTTTGCTGGCCTGAGCCAACAATAGTGGTTAAAACTTGAGCTAAGTAATCTTACCCTGTTAAAAGCCTTTGTTAGTACTATTTATAGGTTTGAAGAATGAAAATACACATTACTTAGCTACTCTTGATTTGTGTTTGTTAGTTTTATTTCAGTTTACTACCAAACCAGCCAACAAGTAGTAAAAATATATTTAAAAAATATATATAAATGAATCAAAGAAATTGCTCAGTGCTTCCTAAGTTCTTCCCAGAGGTGTGCCAAAGATCTGTTTAATGGCATCTGAGTTGAGTAAGGAAACTTTCACCTCTCTTGAATTTTATACCATAGTAGCCTTCTGGAGTTATATAAATAAGACAGAAAACAATGCCTTGCTGTGCCCAGTTACAAACTTTCCTATTATATATATATGTGTATATATATATATATATATATATATATATATATATGTACACACATATATGTATATATGTATATGTATGTATATTATATATATATTTTATTGTATCATGACTCACCATGATTAAATTACATGATTATTATTAATTACATGATTATTACAATTAAGAATTGTAATAGGAGATATAAGGCAGCTAAATGTTACCATGATAATTTTATATCACTTTTATAGTAATAGTTAAAAACATTTTATTTTGTCCTTTCAGGGCTGTACCTGCCGCATATGGAAGTTCCCAGGCTAGGGGTCGAATGGGAGATGTAGCTGCTGGCCTACGGCACAGCCACAGCAACACAGGATCTGAACCACATCTGAGACTTACACCACAGCTCACAGCAATGCCTGATCCTTAACCCACTGAGTGAGGCCGCAGATCAAATCCACATCCTCATGGTTATTAGTTGCATTCTTTAGCATTGATCTATGGCAGTAACTCCAAAAACATTTTTTTCTGTCATGCCTCCTACTCCACTTCCTCTTAAAATATTTAGTTTTTAGCTACACTGAAAAAGATGCCATTCCTGAAAACAAATTAAAAATCACATTTCTACAACTTGCTCAAACTGTCCCTTATTCCTGCAATGCCAGTTCCTTCATGACAACAAAAAGACTACTCATCCTTTAAAGCAAATGTCAAATCTCACATCCTCTACCTTCCTAGATCACTCCCTTTTTACCAAAGCCACTTTTATAGCACTTACCCCTTTGCCTTGTGTTAGTACTATTTGTAGGTATACATGGCCGTACAATTGGAATGTGAGCTCCTTAATGACAATGACTTTTTAATATCTTTGTTTATTCCTTAGTGCCACACATAGTACTGCATATTATGATGTTCACTTTTATTGATTTACATTGACATGTTGGTCAAGTTAGACAACAAATCAAGGATCAAGGACCAAAATAAGCTCTGTAAATACTTTCACAATTACTTTCCATAAAACAAACTTGTCATGTGGTTAAATGTTTTGGAAGATAAATAGTTTAATGCATTTTTTTTTCACAGAACCATGTCAATAGCTAATTTGATTTTGAAAAAATGTATATAGTTAAGATGAATATTTGTAGCCATATAGAAAAAATTGCTCATGTAGAGTTTTGTATAGCATTTATTTTTAGCTTTATAATGAGTTATGTAGCCAGTGATCATGTTGAGTCAGACAACATTAAAAAAACAAGATAACTTACTTACTTCAAATTACACATATGTAATTATGTAGTGATCCCATTTATTAAAATTTTCTAAGTACATAAATTCTCCTGTCTTCTTATATTCTTTAAAATAAACTAAATTTCTTTTACTGAAAATACAAAAGTACCTTACAATTTCATTCTTTCATCTCCTCTTCCTCGGGGTTTACTTATAGGAATCTCAGACCACATTTTTCTTCTCCACGAAGAGGTATGGACATCAGGATTGCAATAAAGCAGAGTCATGACAGATGTGACAGTGACTAATTGTAGCTGATGCTGGCAATATGGCAGAGGGAATTTTCTCATTAAAGGTAAGGGTCAGAGGAAGATTTGAGAATGAGAAAGCAATGTAATGGGGTCAGGGCAAAATGACCACCTCAGGCCTGAGTCAACCCAAGTGGAAAATTGCTTGAAAAGCACGTTAGCAATTTGAACCAGGAGTGAAATAAAGTATAAAAAAAGCTTTTAACACTTGCATAAGGATGAACACACACATTTTCAAATAGCCTTAAAAACATTACTCTTTCTTAACCAATGAAAGATTTTTCAATGTCTATTATAATCATTTTAATGCCATTGATATATATGTATATTAATAATTAACTTTTATTCATTTTCTCTCTGCAGTACCTTTGCATCAACTTTCTCCTCACCACTTCCATTGTCCCCATCCTAGTTCAGACCTTCAATTCATTTCCCCTGGAACAGAGAAATAGCCTCCAACTGCTTTTTACACTTCTAGTTTCTAGTCTCTTCAAAGCCCATTGTCTCTGTATTCCAAAAGCTTAAAATGATTCTGCAGTTATTACCAACTGAAATTGAAACACTGTAGCCTCTTTTTCAAAGCCCTCTACATTATGCTTTCAATCTACCCTCTTCTAAATATAACCCCCATGACATTCTCTGCATTCCAAACATATAGAAATATTTGTTCTCTAGATGAATTACTTATTTTTTTACTTTTGTTACTTCTTTGCAAACTCATTTTCACATAATCTGCATATTAAACTATCTATCCTTTTTAGCCTAATCAAATGCAAACTCTTCTATGATGCCTCCACTAATCCATTTAAATAGAGGTAATTTTCTGTGAACACCTATAGCACTTAACCTCTTATTAGATATATAAAACTGAGCATAGTACTATATTTATTCTTGCACTTACCTCATTAGGTTCTCTTTGGGCGTCCTATTTCTTGTGACTATCACTATTATTGACCCAATAGTTAATATTATTCAATACTATTGATTGAACCTTACTTCTTAAAACATTCACTTTTACTGGATTCCAGGATTATATGTTATCCTTGTTTACCTCTTTTCAGTGCTCTGAATGCTCTTTCTCATCTTCTTTGCTAAAATCAACCTCTTCTAACTATCCATTTAATGTTAAACTTTTTCAAAGTTCAGGACGAGGTAGTTACTCAATCATCCCTCTTCTTAGATGATATTTTTAATATCTTTGGTTTTTATGCATATGACTGGCAAACACATATCTTTAAAATATTTTGTAATGTGATTTCCATGCTATTCAAGTGACAATTTTGTAACCCATCTTGAATATCACAAACACTACTCAAACTCAACATAATCAAAATCATGCTTATGATATTATTTTACCCTCAGAAATGATTCTCTTCCAGTATTCTTTATCTCAACACATGATAATGACATCACTAGTTGTAGAAGCCAGACTATCTCTGATATCTTCTTCTCACTTGCCTCTTGTAGCCAATTTGTTACCAACTTTTGAAGCATTTACTTACAAAGGACATTCAAGCCTATTTCCATCTTCCACTGAAAACTCATTGGTCCAACCTGGCATCAGCTCTTACTGAGACCACTTTTACAGCCTTCTAATAATCTCTCCTTATTTATTCAAGGACTCTGTAATCTATTCTCCACACTGTGTCTAGTTTATATTTTCAAAACATTAATTGAATAACATTAATTTTTCTGCTTAAAAATCTTCAATGATTTAGTATTTTTTTGGCCTAAAAATCTTAACATGCTACAGTCATCTTTTAGGGCATGTTGTCATGCCTGGAATATATCTCCTTATTTTAACCAAATCAGTACTTATCTATCACATTTCAATTCAAGTGTTACTTTGTTATAAAAGGCTTCTTTTAATCCCTTAGCTAGATTATGTCCTGTTTTAGGTTGCTATTGCACTGGGTGCCTCCTTTTCATAAAATTTGTCACACCTGTAATTTTATGTCTATTTATATCATTGTTTTAATAATGTCTTTCCTTAAACTCTATAAGCTCCTTTGAACAAGAGATCATGTCTGTATTGCCACTTTTGTATAACCAGCACTTGACACAATACTTAAAGTAAATGTTCAAATACTATTTATTGAAGGAATGAATTATCTCTAATAGAAGTTGTGTTCATTTATTTGTCAGATATTTTGGAGTATGTACTATATGTTATGCACAGGCATGCAGAGATTTTTATCTATGTTATCTTTTATCTCTTCCTTAGCAACTTGAAAAATGAATGAAACAATACATGAAAGTAGGTGAATTTCTCTTTTCAGGATATTTGATTTCAAACAGATGACTCCACAGAATGAAAAGTTAAGGATCCATAAGTATGTTGGTTCTATCTCTAGAAACATCTTTAAATTTTATTTTATTATAATACTACTATACATGTAAACAGCATATTAGTTCACAATAATTTTCATATGCTATCCCATTTAAATCTCAAAGTAATTTTTATGTCTTTAGTAATAAATACGTAGAGGTTTAGAATGATATAAATGACAATTATTAATTGGCAGAGATGAGATTAGGATATAACATGCCTTTTACTTTCTAGTCCAGTGTTCCCTACAGCATAATCTTGCCACATATAATTAAAGAAAAAGTGTGTAAAAGGGACAAATGTGTTAGTGGTTGTGCATTTAAATGTTCCCCATGGTATGTTTTGAAAATAGTTGAGAATTTTTGGTTTAAATAACACTACATTTACTAGATATTTGTGTTGCCTTCCTCATCAGTGTGCACACCAGATGGCTTTCCACCATGATACATTTTTAGTCTTGTCTTCAATTTGCATTACAAGTTAGTAGCAGCTTCCATTTTTACGTTTAACATGGCTCCTGTGCTGGAAATTGAAAAGTATTGAATAATTTTCAGAAGCTTTGGAAGAAAGAAAGATTCTATTCAATCAAAAGCTGGCACAAATTGTTTAATAACAGGTATTTTTGAAATGCCTCGATCATATTATCTAAATTTTAGAAGACACAAAGTCTGTCTTTATTGGTTACATTTTTTTTCTCTGTGTCAGTTCCAGATGAGTGTGGAGAAAACTGAACAGTGATAAAAATTTACAATTAGGAAAAGATGTATTAACCATTTTTCAAAAATGAATAACCTCAATTTAATATTTCTTTTGAAATGGCATGATTTCCTACATTATACCTATCATATCTCTCTTTAATTGTACATCCCAATTAGATTGCTATGAGGAACATATATACCAGTAAACAAGTGGAAATTGAACTTATATAACTTAACCATGTGAAATTTAATCATTTGAAAAACAATTTTGTTCTTGAAACAATTATGTCTAGTAAAATCAGGTTTGCTCTCTTAGAAGGAGTTTTAAGACAATGGTGACAGCAGATGATAAAATGAGAGATTCTGGACTCTCCTTCCCCCATGGAGACACTGATTTAACAGCAACACACAGATTAGTTCTCTTTGTGAAAAATTTAGAAACTTGTTTAGAGGCTCCTGTGCCCTTGGTAAGTGTGAAACTACACATATCAAAACTAGTAGAAGAAGCTGAAAAACACTTTTGTCATAATTCCCATGCCTTGCACAGTGCCATAAGATAAAGAGGGAGGCCCAACAACACTCTCTACCTGAGGAATGAATGGTTGGACAGCATATCTAGCACCCTAACTTCTGCATGTTACCTGAGCTTCTGGCTTCTAACTCACCTTTCTCTAAGTTGACAGGACCAAATATATACTAGTCCCCTGGGGGCTACATATAAGAGAGATCCCATAAAATTCTCAGCATATGTCTTATCAGAAGCCTTGCATGCCAGAAGGGAGTTGGATGATATATTCAAAGTACTGAAATGAAGAAATATAAACCACCAACTAAGAAGACCATACCTGGCAAAGCTGTCCTTAATAAATGAGGGAAACATAAAGATTTTCCCAAAAAATCAAAACTGATAGAGCTCATCACCCCTAGTCCCTCATTAAGAGAAATACTAAAGGAAGTTTTCAACTTGAAATGAAAGGACATTAAACAATACAATAACACAATAAAGTATAAAACTCATTGTTAAAAGTAGATACATAGAGAAACTATGGTAGTGGGGCAAAATAAATCACTTAATTTTTTTATAAAATTAAAAATGAACAATATTAAAATAATTACAAAGCATATTAACAGAGGTATAAACAGGTATAAACTGTGACATCAATGAGATATAATGTCAAGGGAGACAGGTGAAAATGTAGAGTTTTTGTATGCAACTCAAGTTAACTTGGTATCAGCTAAAATAAATTGTTATAACTGCAAGATATCTATGTAATTCCCATGGTAACCACAAAGAAAACATACATATAAGTTACAAAAATTAAAAAAGTAGAAAAATAATAATAATACATTATGACGATAGAAAAACAGGGACAAAATAATTGCAAGAAAAAGATAACCTGGAAATAAACCCAGACACCTACAGGCAAACTTTGATAAAGGAGGCAAGAATATGAAACGGGAAAAAGACAGTTTTTTTCAGCAAGTCGTGGTGGGAAAACTGGACAGCCACATGTAAATCAGTGAAATTGGAACACACCCTCACACTATGCACAAAAATAAACTCAAAATGGCTTAAAGACTTAAACATAAGACAGGACACCATCAAACTCCTAGAAGAGAACATAGGCAAAACATTCTTTGATATGAACCTTACAAATGTTTTCTCAGGTCAGTCTCCCAAGGCAACAGAAAGAAAAGCAAGAATAAACCAATGGGACCTAATCAAACTGACAAGATTTTCCATAGCAAAGGAAACCATAAAAAAAAAAAGCTTACAGAATGGGAGAAAATAGTTTCAAATGATGCAACTAAGAAGGGATTCATCTCTAAAACATACAAATGGCTTATACAACTCAACAGCAAAAAGCCAACAACCCAATAGAAAAATGGGCAAAAGACCTGAATAGACATTTCTCCAAACAAGATATACAGATGGCCAACAAGCACATGAAAAAAATGCTCAACATCACTGATTCTTAGAGAAATGCAAATCAAAACTACTATGAGGTACCACCTCACACCTGTGAGAATGGCCATCATTAATAAGTCCAAAATGCTAGAGAGGGTGTGGAGAAAAGGAAACACTCCTGCACTGTTTGTGGGAATGTGAGCTAGTACAACCACTGTGGAAAACAGTTTGGAGGTACCTCAGAAAAGTAAACATAGAACTATCATATGCCCCAGCAATCAAACTCTCAGTCATATATCCAGACAAAACTTTCCTTGAAAAAGACACATGCACACAAATGTTCATTGCAGAACTATTCACAATAATCAAGACATGGAAACAACCTAAATGTTCATCGACAGATGAATGAATTAAGAAGATGGGTATATATACACAATGGAATATTACTCAGCTATAAAATGGAATAAAATAATGCTACAACACTTTTGGAACTAGAGACTCTCATACTAAGTGAAATAAGTTATAAAGACAGATACCATATGATGTCACATATCTGGAATGTAATATATGGCACAAACGAACCTTCCCACAGAAAAGAAACTCATGGACTTGGAGAACAGTCTTATGTTTGCCAAGGGTGAGGGGGAAGGAGTGGGATGGACTGGAAATTTGAGGTTAATAGATACAAACTATTGCATTTGGAGTGGAAAAGCGATGAGATCCTGCTGTATAGCACTGGGAACAATATCTAGCCACTTATGATGGGGCATGATAATGTGTGATAAAGAATGTATACATGTATTTGTGACTGGGTCACCTTGCTGTACAATGGAAAATTGACAGAACACTATAAACCAGGTATAATGGAAAATATGAATCATTAAAAAATAATAAAATAAAATAAAATAAAAAAGAAAGGTGTTTCTGAGGTGGTGGCATTTAGGCTGAGATTTGAAGGATGAGAATAAGTTTACTTCAAGAGATGCAGTAAAAATAATCACACTATAAAAAAAGAGAAAACAACAAATGGAAATAGTAAATCCTTATTAATAATTGCTTTCAGTGTAAATGAATTAACACCCTCCCTTTCCCTAAGTGAAAGACATAAAACAGCTGATTGGATTTAATAAAATGCTGCATCCTATCTAAAAGATATTCACTTTAGTCTGAAAGCAAAGGGATGGAAAAAAGGTATTCCATACAACTTGTAACCAAAAGAGAACAGAGATGGCTACACTGATATCAGACAGAATAGATTTTAGGTCAAAAACTGTCACAAAAGACAAACAAGGAATTCTGTAATGATAAAAAATTCATTCCACCAGGAAGATATAACAATTATATACATATCCTCAACATCAGAGTGCCTAAATATATAAAGCAACCATTGATACAACTGAAGGGATAAAAAGACATTAATAAAATAATAGGAGATTTTAATACCCCACTTTCAATAATGAATAGATCAGACAGAAAACAACAAAGAAACAGTAGAATTGAATAACATCATTCACCAAATGGGCCTAACTGATATAAACAGAATTTAAACACAGCAAATAGAATATGAATTTTTCTCAATTGCAGATGGAACCTTTTCTAGGTAAATCATATGTTGAATAGCAAAACACATTCTAGGAAATTTAAGAAGATTGAAATCTTACCAAATATCTTTTCCTACCATAATGGTATGAAACCGGAAATCAATAGCAGGAGGAAAACTGGGAAATTCACAAATATGTGGAAACTAAACAACACATTC
This sequence comes from Catagonus wagneri, assembly GCA_004024745.2. NCBI lineage: Eukaryota > Metazoa > Chordata > Mammalia > Artiodactyla > Tayassuidae > Catagonus > Catagonus wagneri. Next base: position 2,671,067 of record PVHT020000015.1, read on the forward strand.
CTGAACAACCACAATGGGGAACAAAGTAAGTCAATAGAGAAATTAGAAAATATCTTAGGAAAACCAAAAGCACAATGTACTGAAACTTATGGAATGCAGCAAATTCACTACTAAGAGGGAAACTTATGGCAATAAACATCTACATTAACAAAGAAGAAAGACCTCAAATTATCAACTTAAGTTTGTACCTCAGGGAAACCAAAAAAGAAGAAAACACTAAACCTAAAGCTATCAGAAAGAATAAAATAGTAAATATTTAAACAGAAATAATTAAATTTAAAAAATAGAAAACAATAGATCAAAATCAATAAAATTAAGAATTGTTTTTTGAAAATATAGATAAAATTGAAATTTTTTTGCTAGATTTTTGAAAAAGACAGAAAACTCAAATAAATAAAATAATAAAGAGGAGACATTGCAATTAATGGCACAGAAATGAAAATTTTCATAAGAGATGGTAAACAGTTGTATGGCAAAGAAATGAATACCCTAGAATAAATGGATATGTTTATAGAAACATGAACCTACCAAGACTGAACCATGAAGAGACAGAAAATCTGAACAGAACTAAAATTAGTAAGATTGAATCAGTAATTAAAAAATTCCTAACAAAGAAAAGCCAAAGAGGAGGTGGTTTCACTGGTGAATTTGCCCAAACATTCAGGGAAGAATTATTCCAATACTTCTCAAACTCTTTCAAAAATCCATATCCATTAGAGAAGGAGTGTAAAGGAAAGCTACTCTGAGTATACAAAACAGTATATTCAGACACCCATAATCTTAAACCAACAGGATTTAATTTACCATTCCAAGGGGATTTTACAAATAATCATTAAGACTCTTGAGGAATTTGAAAATATTCACATGAAGCCTTGTACCTAATATGTCAGGTGGTTTTCAAGTGGAATATTTAGGGAAAGATCCTGTATTGTCTGTAGATAATGAATATGTGAAGTGAAAAGCTATAGAAGCAGTACCAATATATTTCCAATAATACTTACTTTGGATCAGTAATCATTTGGTAATATGTTTGTATTAAAATCAATTAAAATCTTAGGCCCTAAGAGTCTGAAAATATTTACTATTTCATTATTTTTGTTTTGCTTATCCATACTCTTGTGTCCCTAATTTTTTTTTCTTACTTCCTGCCTTACACAATATGACATATTTATTGATGGATGAGCATACTAAAAAGAAGAATATCAATTGCTTTAGCTCTTGATCAAATGTATTATTCAAATAATACAGATAATTGGCATAATCAGTAGTTTCTTGTACATTTTTAGTTACTGGACAAGGTTTCCCATTGGCAAGCTTTGACTATATTATTTTTCCAAGTGATAGTTTCCTTGGTTTCTGGATGAACAATGCATGACTTGTGGAGTACTATACAGCAACCAAAGACTCCTGCTGATTTTTCTCTTTTTGTTTTTTTGTAGCAAAAATTTCTTAGTTATGGAAAATTTTAAGTTGTTTTCTCTCATATCATATTATAGTGGAATGCTAATGGTATAATATATAAAGATATAATGTTAATGGTATAATGTATAATGGTGACTGACTTAACCACTAATACATGATTTTGTTTTTTTAGGTTGTACTTGAATAGATGATGAAATCTGCTTTCAATATATTAACAGCTTGAGAGACTGTTCAAATAAATACATTACAAAGATTTATTTATTTATTTATTTGCTCTGAAGGTGATATGATCATTAAAGCAGTTTATGACCTCAGCCCAAAATCAATTGCTTTCAACAAGATGATGACTTTTGTGAGTCCTTCAAATGCAAACAATGCTTAAAAATCTTTTCAAAAATTCATACCGGATGAAATGAGAGTGTGCTTCAGTTCTACATGTGAGAGCATAGGAAAACTTTCATTAAAACATTAATTCTATGCTTCCTTATAAAATAAAAGCAAACAAGTTGGATGTGAAATGAGAGCTACTGAAGTTAGCAGAACTAAATGAACCCACATGAATTTGAGAAAGCTAATATTAAAAATAAACTAGCAAGTCCCATTTATTTATTTATTTATTTATTTATTTATTTATTTGGTCTTTTTGCCTTTTCCAGGGCCATAATCACGGCATATGGAGTTTCCCAGGTTAGGGGTCTAATTGGAGCTGCAGCCGCCAGCCTAAGTCAGAGCCACAGCAATGCCAGATCTGAGCCACGCCTGCAACCTAGACTATAGCTCACGGCAATGCTGGATCATTAACCCACTGAGCAAGGCCAGGGATTGAACCCACAACCTCATGGTTCCTAGTCGGATTCGTTAACCACTGAGCCACTCCTAACAATTCACCTTTAATAGGAAGCTTAATAGTTTTATCTGAATTTGATCTTTCAATTTTTGCTCAGAGAATGGTTAGCTCATTTAGAAATAATCCTTTTTCATATTTACTTCTGCTTCTAATGAGGGAACAATATTAAATTTTAAAGTAGCTTTTGGTACAGTTAATTAACCCAAATTTTCCAAACACAGTTTATACATATTAAGTTCTCTTGTCCTATAACTAAGTGGACTTCAAAATTATAATTATTATATTTTCTAGAATCTTGCTTTTTTAACAGCTCTTCTGTTTTTATTATGTATCTTCCTAATAATGTACATATGAAATTAATAATTTTTGCAGTTTTATCAAGAATATCTTTAAGTAATGAAATCATTCTTTTTTCTGCAGTGAGTGTGTGATGATAAGGAATGCTTGATTCATGCTAAGTTACCAGAAGTTTTACCCACCACTGCTTTTGAATTGTTAGTGCAAGTGTTAATACATCAGAAAAGAAAATACAGTCCTAAAATTATTATTTAAAATAATTAGACTTCCTGAATCCTGTGAAAATGTCTCAAAGATCCATGCACTTTGAAAAATGTTGGTTTATATTAACCTTACTGTCACTGTCCTATGTCACAGACTCCTAAATAATAATTCTATCAAAAGGAAAGAATCACTATTAATTCAAGTATATTCCAGCTCAAACATGACTTTTCACACAATATGTTGAATATATACATACATACTCATTCTATATGACATGTGTATGTAAGAGAGCTGTACTATCACAAAACAAGCAGATGAAAAAGATTTGCAGTTTCATCTCAAACACTTTTAGGATGATAGGGTAATTTATTTTGCTAATAAATAAACCTGATACTCTATAAATTTGATAGTGTCAAATTGAAATTGAACTTGTCTTTCCTACAATCAAAGAAATTTTAGTCACTATCATATTTCATTTTCTTCTAGGTCTAATACATGAAATCTTTCCACAGTTTGTAAGATAATGTGATTAGCCAAAATAGTAAATCACTCCCTCCCAAAGTAGTAGTCAACACTCCTTTCCCAACTTTTAGATGCATAGATAGCATACTGATTCAGTTTTTGGGAAGATAAATGCTGATACAAATAGGACTTCAAAAGGTTTATTAGTGAGTAACACTTGAGAAAGGAAAGGGGAAGAAGCAGGATTGGCCGGATAAGATATAAGATTGTGATGTAGACTTAAAACCTTTGGCAGCCCAACAGGAATCTCTGCAGCAAAGATTATCCATTAGTTCTACACTGGGCAGAAATGGCTGGGCTATTTATTACCTGAATATTGACTGGGAGCTACCTTGATAAAAATATGACCTCAGCCTACAGGGCATCAGTGCAACATAATAACAACTATAGAATTCCATTATTAGTTTATTTACCTATCACCTCTAAATACAACATGTCTGAATCATTATACTGGCCAGTGTAATCCCCTCCATCAGCAAATTCTCCCAAATTATCATTGGTAAAATTTTAACAATTAATTGACCATATCCTCGCAGTACATGTCCCTACTCTACCAAAAACCAAGCATAGGGCTATCATTGGCAACAGAGTCATTGCCAATGACTGTGACACTTTCCCTAAACTCTACTTTTTCCACCTACTCTTTTGGACTATTTGTGGTACCAATTTTTCTGGTGTTTGTTCTGTAGGAAGCAGACACAGATAAAGAGTCAGAGGGCTCTATACCTTCAAAATAGGGAAAAAAGCTTGAGGGAGCTCACGAACATTTCTCTAAAGCACTGAACTAACTAGAGAGAGAGAGCGAGATACATACAGATATGTATGCATATATGTATGCACGTGTTCGATATATACATATGCTCATATCTGTGTCATGTGTATATACATATATGTATATATACTCATACATGTAAATATATATATATATATTTCAGAGAATTAACTTATATAATTATGGATCTTTTTTAAGCAATCTCTACATGGTAGTCTTTGTGTCTTATCCCAGAACCCAAAGTCTCTGATTAGTCAGGAAAGAAGGACATGAAAAGCCTGACTTCTATGGTCCTACTGAAGCCATATCCCTTCCAACAGAAACTGAACTCTACAGCTCTCCCTTCTAACCACATAAGCAACCCCACACCACTATGCCTAGTCTATGCTGATCCATATAACCAAATAGCAGTCAAATTTTTTTTCCCCTGGAAGGTTGCTTACTGCTTGCCCAGCAACTATTGACTAGCTCCAGCCAGGGCAAATCAGCAAACTTCTTTAATATCCACAGAGCTACAAATAAACAATTTCAAAAGGGTCTGAGCCACACCTTTGGGGAAAAGTATATTAATCCAAGATTAACCTTCCTTGGGTGATCCCCTTAAACTTTTATGTATTCCATAGCATTTCCTTATATTTTACTACCTTTTGTCATAGTTTATTAATTCTTTATATGAAATCACCCATGTTTAAATCACTGTGTGGTTTCTGTCTCCTGATTGGTCCCTGCTTGATACACAGGAAACATTTTATTTGAGGAAGTGAGAACTAAATTGCTGACATAATTTTGAAGAAGTAAATACCTTGATCGAACAAAAAGTAAAGAATTGAGAGGGGAGATTAGGATGAAAGAATAAGAGGATTTGGAGCTCATCTCCCCCCAGGAACACATCAAATATACATTTACATGTGGAAAAATTCTCACTGAAAATTAACTGGAAACTGGCATAATGACTCCTGTACAAGCAAGACTGTAAGAAAGATAAACCCATAAAAAAAGCAAGAATGGAAGAAAAGTGGTTAGGTCAGAACCTGTGTCACTAAGAGGAGACTCAGAAGAAAAGAGAGATTACATGGGCTGACACTAGGCTTGGGGAGTGAGAGGTCAGAGCCACATATTGGGCATCTTAGTCCTGGGGTTCTACACAGGGGAGACAAGCCTCCTTGGCTAGTTGGAGGACCACTGGCAGAAAGACTATGTGACGCCTAGACTCTGCTTGTTAAGAGCACGAGCATACTGGCTAGCTTCCAAGGCAGGGCAGAGAGAGGTCTGTCCTAGCAGCTGCCTGGTTTCTTGTGCCTATTTCATCACATGCCTCATCCTGAGCAAAATAAACACTCTGGTCTTCCTCACTCCATATCACAATTTGCCATTAGATTTTGGGTAACCAAAACTGGAGAAATGACTAGGCTGTGGAATGCAGAAATGGCCTGGTCCCAGGATGGAGCCTAAATGGGTTGGAGGTGACCATTGTTAATGCTTGCTCAAGCAGCACTCCAGGACCATCATGGATCTCTGGTGGCAACTACTCCACCACAGCTTACCCCAAAATACACATTAAGAGTCCATGTGGGCCCCTTACCCAGTCAGTGGTTCCACAACAGAGTGAGGGTAACAGATGTGGAGGGGAGCAGTCATCAGCTAGGAGGGACAAAGGGGATTTTCACACGAAGATGTGTCTGAGCAGAGACACAGGCAGCTTCACAGGCAGTGTGTCAGGCATCAGCCTATACATGGAGCCTACTTGCTCCAGCACTACTGCCCTCTGGGACCAGGATCTCAGTGCAGGAAGAAGGAAAAAAGACACACTTAAAATGAACAGAGCTAGTTTGCCATTCAGTCTGACACTCAGGACTTCTGCTTCAGCAACTTGGGACAATACCCCACCACTGATGGGGTGGTAACAGCCACTAAGCAGAGGGGGAATCCTGTCTCAACCCAGTGCCAGCTCTGGCCACTCTATTTCCACCCCCAGTCCTTACCATTGTAATTGCTTCCATCACACTCTGAGGAAAGACATGATTGCAGCCACGCCAAATATGACTCTCCCATCAAAGGTACTGGGCACGCACAGTATGTATAGGGACTTTCTCACATAAGACTACCTTTTCAAGACTGCCATAGGTAATTGTTTCACTTACATTCATAGAGGCACAGAAGGGTAAACAAAATGAAATGGGAGTGAAACTATTCTCAATTGAAAGGACAAGAGAAAAAAAAACTTGAAAAAAGAAATCATAAAAGAGAAATGAGCAATTAACCAAATAAAGAATTTAAAACATCGGTAATAAAAATATTAACTAAATTAGGGAAAATAATTCATGTAGACAGTAAACACTTTAATTAGCAACTATAAAATATAAAAAAGAGCAAATCAAAATGAGAATTCAGGAATTTAGGGAAAGAAGTACCACACTAGAAGGAATGAATTGCAGACAAAGTGGTATGGAATAATGTATATGTAATCTGGAAGCTAGAATAACAAAAATCATCCAATCAGAAAAGCAAAAAGAAAAACAATTTTTAAAAAAGTAAAATCAAAGTTATCTCTGAGATAATATTAAGCATACCAACATTCACATTTTAAGGGTTCCAGAAGGAGAAGAGAGATTGAAGGATATTGAAAATGTATTTGAGGAAATTATGGCTAAAATCTTCCCAAACATGAAGAAGGAAACATTTTTAGGCACAGGAAGCACAAAGGGTCCCAAATAAGATGAACACAAACTCACAACAAGACGTACCATAATGAAGATGGCAAAAGTTAAAATTAAAGACAATTCTAATGACAACAAGAGAAAAACAAAGAATTACATACAAGGGAAACTCCATAATGCTATCGACTGATTTTTCTGCAGAAACTTTGCAGGCCAGAAGGGGCTGGCATGATATATTCAAAGAGTTGAAAGGGGAAAAAAAAAAAAACTGCAACCTAGGATAGACCACGCATCATGATTATCATTTAGAAGGGATAAATAACTTTTCAGATAAGCAAAATCTAAGAGTTCACCAAAACTAAACCTACCTTAAAAGAAATGGTAATACAGAGTTCTCACTGTGGCTCTGTGAGTTAAGGAGCAACATTTTCTCTTCAGTGGTTCAGATTTGATCCCCTGCCTGGTGCAGTGGGTTAAGGATCCAGCATTGCTGCAGCTGTGGCATAGATTGTAGCTGTGGCTCAGATTCAATCTCAGGCCCAAGAACTTCCATACACTGTGGTTAGAGCTTAAAAAAAAGAAATAAAGAAAGAAAGAAAGAAAGAAAGAAAGAAGGAAAGAAAAGGAGACTCTTCTACACAGTTCTGTTGCTAGCAATATATATTGACATAGCCACTATGAAAAACAGTATTAAGGTGTCTCAAAAAATTAAAAATAGAACTACTACATGATACAACAATTCCACTCATGGGTATGTATCCAAAAAAAATATGAGAACACCAATTTAAAAAGATACATACCAATGTTCATAGTAGTACTATTTACAATATACAAGATATGGAAGCAGCCCAAGTGCTCATCAACAGATGAATGGGAAAAAAAACACCATATATATGACTATAACTCACCCATAAATAAATGAAATTTTGCCACTTGCAACAACTTGGATGGACTTAGAGAATATTATGCTTAGTTTAATAAGTCAGAAAGAGAAGTACAAATGCTATGTAATATGAAATAAATGGAATTTAAAAAAATAATACAAATGAATTCATATAGGAGAACAGAAGCTGATCCACATAAATAGAAAAAAACAGATCCACATAAATAGTGCAAAGGTAAGGAGGCAGGGTCAATTTAGGAGCATGGGATTAAAATATATGAAACATCATGTATAAAACAGATAAGCAATGAGGATTATATAGTAGAAAGTTATATTTATTATCTTTTAATAACATTTAATAAAGTATATTCTGGAAAATTCCTGACTCACTATGCTGTACATTGGAAACATACAACGCAGTAAATCAGATTTACTTCAAAAATAATTTATACATCAATGTATATATAGTACTTTAGGCAGTTTGGGAGTCACAAATGAAGTAAAGAACATGATATCTTGACCTTAAAATGTAAGGCAGAGAAAAGGTAAACACATTAAAGAATAAGAATAGAAAAAAATAGCATTGAAAATAGAATGAAATGCATAAAATAAATTACGCAAGTTGAGTTGCTAGAAAGAGTAAAGGGAAATAAATGTTGTTAATGTGGTCCTTTTCAAGGAAGAGGCAATTCTTGTGCAGAATATTTAAATATAGAAATAATCTACTTCATGTAAAGGACTTGGGAGTGAATTCTTTGAGATTAGCTGAGCTTTTATAAAATGAAACAGGGTTTATCTATTTTTACATGATTTTCATGTGAAAATCCAACATGCATTATATTGATAAGTATCTTACAAAATTAACTTATATTTAAAACTTTCAGTCTCAAAAGATCAACACATGTTCTTTTGTCTTGGTGCTATGCCAAGAAGTAATGAACTTTATGTAGATGATAGCATTAAAATTAGTGGACTGATAAAATGAGTTTTGTCCATTTTCTATAATTAATTATTGGAATATCTTTCCAAAAATCTGTCTAAAATTCACAAATTTTACAGTGCTTCAAGACAGGCACTTGCCTTAAAATTTCCCTTTTCCCAGGCCTTTCTCTATACTCAATATCAGGACCAGGCCCTTCTGCATTTAGCGGCAAAAAGTACTGCTGAGATTAATCAATATCTGTGTGTGTGTGTGTGTGTGTGTGTGTGTGTGTGTGGATGTTTGTATATGATTTTTTTAACCTGTAAAGGATAAAAAGCTTCAATATATCATAGAAAAGCACTTATTATTGAGAGGAAACAGGTAGTTGTGCTCTCTGATGAACCAATAGTAGTATGAAATATATCACAGTTAATAAACACCTCAGAAATTTTTAATGTGTACTTAATTTAGAAATTAAATCTATCTCCCTATCATGAGCATTGTTAATGGACCATCATAATTTTCTCCACCTCCATGGAATACTTCATAGAAATAAATTGAACATAATCATGCATGTAGTTGAATCAAGTACGTGATTTTTTTTCTGTGAATGGATTTTCTTGTTATCTCAGTATGCACACCATGGAAATGTATGCTAATTTTAGCCCCATGCATCTTAGTATATTAACAAAAATGAATTTAAATTATTTAAGCAAAACTATTTTAGTTTTGGTCACCTTTTTAAAATATGTCATGACATTATTCATTAGGTATATTTTACTTTCCAGTGATGTTTGCATAGGGGCCTCTTTTTCATAAATGAATGATGAATTTGGAATTTATTTATGAATTTCATAAAATGAATGAAATGGGAATGTGTTTAGTGGGGAATGGTGAATCGTGATACATATTAGTATCCTCATTTCAGAGACAATGAAAGCAATATTAGTAATAAAAATGACATTGCTAAAGACAGTTGACACTAACATTTACTATGTTCATATTATGCATTAAAATACACAGGCAAAAAGTTACAGGTATAAGTCATCATATATGTTATATACACCTATACAATTATATATATATGAAACTAGCTATAATACTGTCAAAATAATATAGAAGTGCACACTTTTTTTAATGAGAATGTTGAAGTTAAAACAATGTGCGTATTAAAACCTATAATTTTCAAAAAGAGTTGGCATTGATGATTATGTAATGCATAAATATAACATTTGTCTAAGCTATGATAATTTGAAGTCATTTATGTGATCTTTTAACTTTTATTTAACACAATGGCTCTGAAGAATATCATAACAGAAATATTACAATGTCCAATAAAAAACTAAAAATGCAATGAGATCAGAAATATTATAATACTGAGAGACATCAGAATAGAAGTGTAACATTTCTTAACACTAGATCATCTTTATCAAAGAACAAATAATTTCATTTCAAAAGTAAACTATTACAAAATTGTTAGTGCTAATTATTTATTACAAGCAACAATGGTGACTCCTTACTGCTTCATAACCCAAGGAAATTTTTACTTAGTTCGAATAGGCACAGTAGTTCCTATTTCAGTATATATAGAGTACAGAGGCTAAAACATAATTTTCTTGACAACTACAATAAATGAATAAATTTCAAAATATCTACTGGTCTATCCCTAATCCCAACCTTAATCTATATGTCAGAAAAGGGTTTGGTATGTCTAACAATCACACTGTGTGTTGCTTGAGGGGAGAAAAGGTGAGAATGTGTCCCTTATTTGGCCATGACTACCCCTCCAATATAATCTGCTACTACCCTCCTATTTTTTCATCAGGTTTAAGCCTCATTCTTCCATCTACTTTCCTTGAATAAGTGAAACTTGCATTAGGATGCCATTCTCAATATGATTAACAGATTATTTTGCATTGAAAACAGCAGAGGTCAGAAAACAATGTGTATATATATTCCTATCACTGAAAGAAAAATATTATCAGCCAAGAATTCCATATCTAGTAAAAGTGTATTTTAAAAATTAAGGTTGAAACTTAGATGTTTTCAAAAAATAAACAAAAAACCCAGAGTATTTTTCACAAGTGTATTTGACCTAAAAATATTAAAATGAAGATTCAGTCTAAAATAAAAAGATACTAAAAAGTGACTCACGTCCTCATAAATAAAGAACACAAGTAGAGCAATTACAGAGGTAAATATAAAATGAAATATTTTTGTTTTGTAATTTTTTTTCACATATCTATATAACAAAAACTGTACATGACAATAATTATATTACTCTTTTAATGGGCTCATGATATTTAAAGATGTAATTTGTATAATAATAACACAAGAAACACATGGGAGAATTGAAGTGTACAGAAGCTACATTTTGGTATACAACTGAAATTAAGTTGATATTAATCCAAATGTGGTTAAGACTGTAATTTTATCTCACCTCAGTAAACAAGAAAAATGCCAAATAAACAACTTTACACCTAAAGCAACTAAAGAAGAACAAAACCAAAAGGTAGTAGGGGGAAAGAAATCATAAAGATCAGAGCAGAAATAAATGAGATGGAGATGAAGGAAGCAATAGAAATGATGAATAAGACTGAACTGGCTCTGAAAATATTTAAAAAATTGATAAACTTTTATCTATATTCATAAAGTAAAAAAGCAAGAGGACTCAAAACAATGAAATTAGAACCAAAAAAGGAGAAATTACAACTGACGCCACAGAAATACATAGAATCATAAGAGACTACTATAAGCAAATATATGGGAATAAAATGGACAACCTACTAGAAATGGACAAATCCCTAGAAAGATACAACCTTCCAAGACTGAGACAGGAAGCAGTAGACTTTCCATGGTCTCTATTTCCCTCTGTGTTGTCTTTGTTTTCTTTCATCAGCCTCTTATAGTTTGCAGAGTATAGGTCTTTTATCTCTTTAGGTAGGTTTATCCCCAGGTATTGCAGTCTTTTGATGTGGTGGCAAATGGGATGACTTCCCTAATTTCTCCTTCTGATTTTCATTGTTAGAATATAGAAATGCAGTCCATTTCTGTGTATTCAGTTTGCATCCTGCAACTTTACCACCCAAGGCAATCTACAGATTCAGTGCAACCCTTAGCAAAACACCAATGGCATTTTTCACAAACATAGAACAAAATATTTTAAATTTTGTTTGAAAACATAAAAGACAAGTAGCCAAAATAATCCTGAGAAAGAAAAATGGAGCTGGAGGACTCAGGGTCCCTGACTTCAGATTATACTACAAAGCTATACTCATCAGAAAAGTATGGTACTGGCACAAAACCAGAAATGAAGATCAATGGAACAGGATAGAAAGCCCAGGAATAAACCCAAGCAACTGTGGTCAATTAATATAGGACAAAGGAGGAAAGAATATATAGTGGAGTAAAGACAGTCTTTTCAATAAGTGGTGCTGATAAAACTGGATAGCTGTATGTGAAAGAATGAACTACCATATGATCCAGCAATCCCAGTCCTGAGTATATATCAAGAGAAAACCATAATTTGAAAAAATGCACACACCCAATGTGCTACATTCATTGCAGCACTATTTGTGACAGCCAAGACTTGGAATCATCATGAACGTCCATCAACAGAGGACTGGATAAAGATGTGGCCCATATATACAATGGAATATTACTCAACCATTAAAAATGAAATAATTCCATTTGTAGAAACATCGATGGACCTAGAAATGCTGAGACCAAGTAAGTCAGAGAAAAAAAATCCTGTGAGAAAACTAAAGTGTGGTATCTAATAAAAGTGATACAGAAGAACTTACAAAACAAAAACAGACTCAAAGAGAAACCAAGCTCATTGCTATCAAATGGGAGACATGGAGAGGAGTAATAAATTAGGATTTTGGGATTAACCTATACACACTACTATATAGAAAATAATCAACAAGGACTTACTGTATATTACAGGGAAATCTCAATTTTTTTTGTAATAAGTGATATGGCAAAAGAATCTGAAAAAGAATGGATATGTTTATACATATAACTGATTCGCTTTTCTGTACACCTGAAATTAATGCATTTTAAGTTAACTATACTCCAATAACATTTTTAGGTATGTAATTGTAATTGCTAGGACAACCACAAAGGAAATAACTCCATAAAATATATTGCATTAGTTTCCCACTTCTGCAGTAGCAAATTACCAACAACACAGTGGATTAAAACAATACACATTTACTATTTTACATTAATGTTTAATGTAAAATATGTTACATTAACATGATTAATGTGTTATATCAGGCTGAATTCACAGTGTTAGCAAGACTTCATTTCTTCTGGACGCTCTATTAGAGAATCCATTCTTTCCATTTTCAGCTCCTGGTTTGGGTAATAGCCCCTTCTTTCTTTAAAGCCAGAAATTATATCAGTCATCTACTTCTAGTCCATAAAAATCCTTGTTATTTTATTGGGTTAATCAGGATATTGAAGATGAATTTGGCATCTCAAGATTTCTAACTTAATGACACCTGCAAAGCCCCCTTTTCCACATTGCAACATATTCACATGTTCCAGGAGAAAATATGTACATCTTTCAGGGGGCATTATACTGCCTACTATACATAGTGTCATTGATTGCAGGAAAATTAAAATGGTACATTATAAAATATTTATTTAATCCTAAAGTAGACAAAATTGAATAATAGAGGGTTGGAGGGAGAAAGACATATAAAAATGATATCAAAATGGCAGAAAAATCCTACCTTATCAATAATTATATTAAAGTAAATGGATTAAAAACTCAAAACAAAAACCAGAGTTTCACAAAATGAACAAAAATAACACGACCAAATGTGTACTGTCTATGAGAGACATACTGTAAAGTCAAGACAGTTTTGATTGACAGTAAAGGATGGAAAAAGACATACTATGCAAATAATAAAACAGCTGGAGTGGCTAAGCTAATAGAAGTTGAATTAGACTTTAAGATAAAAATTTTTATTAGACAAAAAGAAGGAATTTTTATAATGATAAAAAGTTAATACATCACGAATGGGAAGATGGGGAGTTAATGTTTTGGCTCAGTGGAAATGAATCTGACTAGTATTCATGAAGATGTGGGTTTGATCCCTGGCCTCACTCAGTGGGTTAAGGATCTGGCATTGCTGTGAGCTGTGGTGTAGGTCACAAACATGGCTCGAATCCCGCATTACTGTGGCTCTGATTTAGACTGGAAGCTATAGCTCCAATTGGACCCCTATCCCTGGAAATTGCATATGCTGCTGGTGTGGCCCTAAAAAAAAGAAAGAAAGAAAAAAGACAGAATGGGAAGATGTTGTGTAAACTTTCACTTTCAGTTATATTATGAATAGTGACTGGTATTATACACTTGAAATTTGGTATAAAAATAGATCTTAAATATTTTTAATAACTCACACTTGCAAAATGGTAACTGTGTGAAATAATGAATTCATTAATGAACTTGATCATGCTAATTATTTCACAATGTATACATAAAACAAACCATCATGTTTTATATCTTAAATACATAATATTTGTCAATTATACTGCTATGAAGCTGAGAAAAAACGGATATATAATTATAAAAAGATATTTATTGCACAGCAAGGTAAACCATAAACAAAACAAACATAAAACCTAAGGACTGGGAGAAAATATTTGCAAACAATGCCACCACCAGGGCTTAATTTCCAAAATTTACAAAAAACTTATGCAACTTGATATCAAAATAAGAAACAATCCAATCAAAAAATGGGCAGAAGACAAAAATAGTCATTTCACCAAAGAAGACATACAGTTGGCCAATGAGCACATGAAAAGATGTTCAACATTGTTAATTATTAGAGAAATGTAAATGAAAGCCACAATATGTTACATCACACTGGTCAGAACAGCCATCATCAAAAAGAACACAAATAACAAACGTTCATAAGAATGGGGAGAAAAGGGAACACTAGTACACTGTTGGTAGGAATGTAAATTGGTGCAGAACTATGGAAATCAGTATGGAGATTCTCAAAAAACTAAAAATAGAACTAAATTATGATCTAGCAATTCCATTTCTGCATACATATAAGAAACAGAAACAAAGCCACTAATTTTGTTAAGATACATATTCCATGAAGTTTATAGTAGCATTGTTTACAATTGTCAAGATATAGAACTAACCTAAGTGTCCATCAAGAGGTGAATGGATAAAGAAAATATGGTGTGTGTGTGTGTATATATTTGTGTGTGTGTACAATGCAGTATTAATCACAAAAAAGAATGGAATTTTTGCCATTTGCAGCAGAATGGATTGTCATGGAGGGTATCATGCTAACTGAAATAATTTAGACAGAGACCTACAAATACTGTATATTATCACATATGTGAAGTCTAAAAAATACAGCAAACTAATGAATATAACCAAAAAGCAGACCCACAAATATAGAGAACAAATTAATGACTACCAGTGGAGGCAGGGAAATATAGAGGTGAAGGAGTGGGAGATACAAACTACTGGGTGTCAAGATAGGCTCAAGGATGTATTGTACAATACAGGGAATATAGCCAATATTTTCAATAATTGTAACATTTAAAAATTTTATTTAAAAATGTTAATTTAAAATAAATAAATAAATATTTAAAATATGTATAGTGGTATAGCTGATTTGCAATATTATATATTTCAGGTTTACGACATAGGGATTCACAATTTTTAAAGGTTATAGTCCCTTTATGATCTTTATAGTATAGTTAAGAGGTTCTCACACCATCCTACTAGTGAATTAATGCTGGAAATCTGACTATATATACACCTTTGCTGGTATATTGCATATTTTCGTATGTCTTCATATAACAGTTGTTAATTGGTGTCTTTTTTCAGCTTGAAGAACTATTTCTTTTAATATTTGTCCAGTAGTGATGAACTCCCTAAGTTTTTGTGTCAGGGAAAGTCTTTATTTCTCCTTCTTATCTTAAGGATAATATTGCCAGATAAATTATTCATGGCTGGCATTTTTTTTTCTTTCAGCATTTTGAATATGTCATCCCATTATCTCTTTATTTTTATTTTTTTGCCTTTTGTCATTTTTTGGCCGCACCCGCGGCATGTGGAGGTTCCCAGGCTAGGGGTCAATGCTGGATCGTTAACCCACGGAGCAAGGGCAGGGATCGAACCCGCAACCTCATGGTTCCTAGTTGGATTCGTTAACCACTGCACCACGACGGGAACTCCAGGGACTCCATTATCTCTTGACCTTTAGTATTTCTGCAGAGAAATCCACTGATAGCCTAATGGCAGTCCTTTGTATGTTACAGTTTTTTTTTTACACTGGATGGTTTTAAGATTCTCTTTATCTTTGATTTTTTAATTACTCAATTAATTTTATTACATTTATAGTTGTACAACAATCATCAAAACAAAATTTTATAGCATTTCCATCAAAAACACTCAGTGCATCCACTCAACCCCCAACCTGTCTCATTTGGAAACCAAAGTTTTTCAAAAGCTGTGAGTCAGCATCTGTTCTGCAAAGAACTTCATTGTGTCTTTTTTTAGATACCACATGTAAGTGATAGCAATTGATGTTGGTGTCACCGTCTGACTGACTTCACTTATCATTGATAATTTCTAGGTCCATCCATGTTGCTGCAAATACAGTTATTTCTTTCTTTTTAATGGTTGAAGTAATATTACAGTGCACCACATCTTCTTTATACATTCCTCTGTCGATGGGCATTAGGTTGGTTCCATGTCTTGGCTATTGTACAGAGTGCTGCAATGAACACTGGAGTACATGTGTCTTTTCAAGTCGTGGTTTTCTCTGGATAGATGCCCAGGAGTGGGATTGCTGGATCAAATGGAAATTCTGTTTTTAGTTTTCTGAGGACTCTCCATACTGTTTTTCACAGTGGTTGCACCAATTTACATTCCCAACAACGGTGTAATAGGGTTCCTTTTTCTCCGTATCCTCTCCAGCACTTATTGCTTGTAGAGTTTTTGATGATGGCCATTCTGGCCAGTGTAAGGTGGTACCTCATAGTGGTTTTGATTGGTGTTTCTCTAATAATCAGTGATGTTGAACATCTTTTCATGTGTTTTTTGACTATCTGTATGTATTCTTTGGACAATTGTCTGTTTAGATCATCTGCTTAGTTTTGGATAGGGTTGTTTGTATTTTTGGTATTGAGCTGAAGAAGGTGTTTGTAAATTTTAGAGGTAAATCCCTTGTCAGTCTATTTATTTGCAAATATTTTCTCCCATCTGTGGGTTGTCTTTTCTTTTTGTTTAGGGTTTCCTTTGCTGTGCAGAAACTCAAGTTTAATTTAGTCCCATATCCTTATATTTGTTTTTATTGTCATTACTCTAGGAGATGGATTTGAGATGTTGCTGTTGTTTATGTTGGATAGTGTTTGGCTTATGTTTTCCTCTAAGAGTTTTAAAGTATCTGGTATTATATCTAGGTCTTTAACCCATTTTAAGTTTATTTTTGTGGATAGTGTTAGGAAGTGTTCTAATTTCATTCTTTTACATGTGGCTGTCCAGTTTTCCAAGCACCACTTATTGAAGCACCACTTTTCTCCATTGTGTATTCTTGCCTCCTTTGTAACAGATTAGTTGATTGTAGGTGTGTGGGTTTAATTCTAGGCTGTGTATCATGTTACACTGATCTCTATTTCTGTCTTTGTGCCAGTACCATATGGTTTTGATGACTGTAGCTTTGTAGTATAGTCTGAAATCAGAGCGATTGATTCTTCCAGCTCCATTTTTCTTTTTCAGGATGCCTTTGGCTATTCTGGGTCTTTTGTGCTTCCAAACAAACTTTATTTTGTTCAGGTTCTGTGAAAAATGTCCTTGGTAATTTGATAGGGATTACAATGAAGCTGCAGATTGCCTTGGGTAGTAGAGTCATTTTGATGATATCGATTCTTACAATCCAAGAGCATGGTATGTCTTTCCATCTGTTTGTGTCATCTTTGATTTCTTTCATTGGTGTCTTATAGTTTTCAGATTACACATCTTTTGTCTCTTTAGGTAGGTTTACTCATAAGTACTTTATTATCTTTGTTGTGGTGGTAAATGGGATTGTTTCCCTAATTTTTCTTTCTGATCTTTCGTTGTTAGTATATAGAAATGCAGTCAAGTTCTGTGTATTAATTTTTTACTCTGCAACTTTGCAAATTCATTGATGAGCTCTAATAGTTTTCTGGTAGAGTCGTTAGGATTCTCTAAGTATAGTGTCATGTCATCTGCAAATAGTGATAGTTTTACTCTTTCCAGTTTGGATTAATTTTATTTCTTTTACTTCTCTGATTGCCATGGCTAGGGCTTCCAAAACTATGTTGAATAGGAGTGGTGAGAGTGGATATCCTTGTCTTCTTCCTGATCTCAATGGGAATTCTTTCAGCTTTTTACCATTGAGAATTGTGTCAGATCTGTGTTTGTCATATATGGCCTTTATTATCGTGAGGTAGGTTCCCTCTATGCCCACTTTCTGAAGGGCTTTTATCAGAAATGGGTGTTCAATTTTCTAAAAGTCTTTTTGTGCATCTATTTAGAGGATCATATGGTTTTTATTCTTCAGTTTGTTAATGTGGTATATCACACTGATTGACTTGCAGATATTAAGCAATCCTTTCATCCCTGGGGTAAATCCCACTTGATCATGATGTTCAATCCTATAAATGTATTGTTGGATTCAGTTTGCTAGTATTTTGTTGAGGATGTTTGCATCTAAGTTCATAGTTGAAATTGGCCTGTAATTTTCTCTTTTTTTTTGTGATATCTTTGTCTGGTTTTTGTCTCAGGGTGATGGTGGGCTCATAGAATGAATTCAGCAGTGTTCCTTCCTCTGCCATTTTTTGGAATAGTTTGAAGGAATTCTCCTGTGAATCCAACTGGTCCTGGAATTTTGTTTATTTGAAGTTGTTTAATCAATTTCAGTACCTGTGATTGGTCCATTCATCTTTTCTATTTCATCATGGTTTAGTCTTGGAAGATTGTAGTTTTCTAAGAATGTGTCCATTTCTTCTAGGTTTTCCATTTTATTGGTGTATAGTTGCATATAGTAGTCTCATGATTTTTTGTATTTCTGTGAGGTCCATTGTTCTACGTTTTCATTTCTAATTTTGGTGATTTGAGTCCTCTCTTTTTCTTGATAAGTCTGGCTAAGGGCTTATCAGTTTTGTTGATCTTTTCAAAGTACCAGCTTTTAGTTTCATTGATCTTTTCTATTGTTTTCTTCATTTCTATTTCATTGATTTCTGCTCTGATATTTATGATTTCATTCCTTCTGATAACTTTAGATCTTGTCTGTTCTTCTCTCTCTAGCTGCTTTCAATTTAAAGTTAGGTTATTTATTTGAGCTTTTTCTTGTTTCCTGAGGTAGGCTTGTACTGCTATAAACTTAGCTCTTAGAACTGGTTTTGCTGCATTCCATAGGTTTTGTATTGTGGTATCTTTGTTGTCATTTGCTTCTAGGTATTTTTTAATTTCCTCTTTGATTTCTTCAGTGATCCACTGGCTGTTTAGTAGCATGTTATTTAGTCTGCACGTGTTTGTGTTTTTTGTATTTTTTTCTTTTTCTTTATTTCTGGTTGTATAGCATTGTGGTCTGAAAAGATCGTGATATGATTTCAATTTTCTTAAAGTTACTGATGCTTGATTTGTAGCCCAGAATGTGAGCAATCTTGGAGAATTTCTGTGTGCACTTGAGAAGAATGCATATTCTTTTGCTTTTGGATGGAATGTCCTATAAATATCTATTAAGTCCACCTGGCCTAATGCTTCATTCAGGGCCTGTGTTTCCTTATTGATTTTCTGTCTGGATGATCTATCCATTGCTGTAAGTGGGGTGTTAAAATCCCCCAGTATTATTGTGTTATTGTCAGTTTCTCCTTTTAAGGTTGTTAGCAGTTGCTTTATTTACTGTGGTGAACCTATGTTTGATGCATAGGTATTTAAAATTTTTATGTCTTCTTTTTGGTTTGAACTTTTACCATTATGTAGTGTCCTTCCTTGTCTCTTAACATATTCTTCATTTTAAGATCTATTTTTTCTGATATTAGTATTGTTATTCCAGGTTTCTTTGGATTCCTGTTTACATGGAATATTTTCTTCCATCCTCTCACTTTCAATTTGTATGTCCCTAGAAGTGAAGTGGGTGTCTTGAAGACAGCATATGGATGGATCTTGCTTTGTATCTATTCAGCCAGTCTATGTCTTTTGCTGGGGCATTTAGTCCATTAACATATAAGGTAATTATTGATATGTATGTTCTTACTGCCGTTGTATTAACTGTTTTGGATTTGGTTTTGTTGGTATTTTTTCTTCCCTTCTTCTCTTGTTCTCTCCTCTTGTGGTTTGATTACTATCTTTAGTGTGGTATTTGAGTTGATTTTTCTTATTTGTTTGTGTAGCAATTGTAGATTTTTGGTTTGCAGTTGCCCTGAAGTTTTGATATAGGAGTCTATATATCATACGAGATTGTTTTAAGTTATTTGTCTCTTAATTGGAAGTGCATCTCCAGTGTCCTGCGTTTGTATCCTCATCTTCTCAGGATTTCAGATTTTGGTAGTCTATTTGTATGTGTATTATTTCTTATCTTTACTGTATATATGCCTTTACTGGTGAGCCTTATCATTTGTGGTATTTTTGTTTCTGGTCGTAGCATTTTCTTTTCTGACTAGAGAAGTTCCTTTAGCATTTGTTGTAAAGCTGCTTTAGTGTTGCTACATACTCTTAGCCTTTGCTTATCTGTAAAGCCTTTGATTTCTCCTTCAATTCTGAATGAGAGCCTTGCTGGGAAAAGTAATCTTGTTTGGAGTTTTTTTTCCTTTCCTTACATTAAGTATATCATTCCACTCCCTTCTGGCCTGCTGAGCTTCTGTTGAAAAATCTGCCAATAAACTTATAGGGGCTCTCTTGTATGTTACTTGTTTCTTTTCCCTAGCTGCTTTCAGTATTTTCTGTCTTTAATTTTAGTCATTTTGATTAATATGTGTCTCGGGTTGTTCCTCCTTTGGTTTGGTTTATTTTATATGGTACTTATTATGTTTCCTGGATTTGAGTGAGTGGTTCCTTTCCCATGTTATGGAAGTCTTCAGCTATTACCTCTTTGACTAGTTTTTCTGTCCCTTTCTCTCTCTCTTCTCCTTCTGGCACCCCTATAATATGGATGTTGTTGCATTTAACATTGCCCTAGAGTTCTCTGAGACTCTCTTCATTTCTTTTCAATCTTTCATCTCTTTTCTGTTCTGCATCAGTTATTTCCACTAGTTTGTCCTCCACCTTGCTTATTTATTCTTCTGCCTCCTGTATTCTGCTGTTGGTTGCTTCTAATGAATTTTATTTCAGTTATTGTATTTTGCATCTCTGCTTTCTTAAGTTTTAAATCTTGTATTTCTTTTTTCCGTGTTTGCTGTAAATTACCAATCTTTGCCTCCAGTTTATTTCCAGTGTCTTGCATCATCTTCAGCATCATCAGTCTAGAGTCTTTCTCCTGAAGGCTGATAATCCCCTGATCACTTGGCTGTTTTTCTGGGTTTTCTTTCTCCCTTTTCTGAATTAAGTTTCTCTGCAGTTTCATTTTTGTAGGTTTTTTGGTGTGGGGTCCTTTTTGCAGACAGTATATTTGTAGCTTCTCCTACCACTTGTGTCTGCCCCCTTGTGGCTGAAGTTGGTATGGGGGCTTGCTGTAGTTTCCTGATAGGAGGGACTGATTCCTGCCCATTGGTAAGTGGCACTGATTCCTATCCCTCTGGTTGGTGGGCCTTTGTCTCTCAGTGAGATTAGATGTGGTTGTGTGCCTGGGGCATCTTTAGGCAGCCTGTTTACTATTTTGTGGGGGCTGTGATCCCACCCAGATCATTGTTTGGCCTGGGGCTTCTCAGTGCTGATGGGTGATGCCAGCTTTTCCCAAAATGGCCACCTGCAGAGAAATACATGCTGATGAATATGTTCGAGACCTTTGCCTCCAATGTCCTTCCCCCACAATGAGCCAAAGTCACACCCTGTTTTCCCAGGAGATCTTCCAAGAACTGCAGTCAGGTCCAATGTAAATTCCTATGGAAACTTTGCTTTGCCCTGGGACCCAGTGCTTGTGAAAATCTGTGT
The DNA here is from genome assembly GCA_004024745.2 of Catagonus wagneri. NCBI lineage: Eukaryota > Metazoa > Chordata > Mammalia > Artiodactyla > Tayassuidae > Catagonus > Catagonus wagneri. Next base: position 2,692,692 of record PVHT020000015.1, read on the forward strand.
GCACCTTTCAAGAATGGGCTCTCTCTTTCCTCAAGTCCATTGGAGCTCCTGAGCACAAGCCCCACTGGCCTTCAATTACAGATATTCTGGGGGCTCTTTACAATGCCAGATCCCCAGGCATGGGGATTTGACGTGGGGCTCAGAACTCTCACTCTTGTAGGTGAGACTCTGTGATACAGTTACTTTCTGGTCTGTGGGCTTCCCACCCAGGAGGTATGGGATTGCTTATATAGTGTAATCACCCCTCCTACCTCTTTATGTGGCCCCCTCTTTGTCTTCTGGAGCAGGATATCTTTTTGAAAGTCTCCAGTCCATTTGTTTGAAGGTTGTCCAGCATTTGGTTGTAATTTTGTTGTTTTATGAGAGAAGCTGAGCTCCAGTCCTTCTACTCTGCCATCTTAATCCCATCTAACTCCACTTTATCTTTGATTTTTGACAGTTTCATCATAATGTGTCCTGGAGAAGTTAATTTTTTTTTGAGATAATTGGGTGGTCTATTGGCTTCATGAATTTGCATGTTTAGCTCTTTCCCAAGGTTCAGGAAGTTTTCACCAATTATTTCATTACGTGAGCTTTATACTTCCTTCTCTCTCTACTTCTTCTGGTACCCCCATTATTGTTGTATTCTTCTATTGATGATTTTCATTGACCATAAAGATTTTCCTTACTTTTTTTGGCCTTATTCATTTGTTTTTCTCTAGCTTTGTTATTTAAAAATTTCCATCTTCTAACTAATTTAGTCTGTGTTCTATTTGCCTCAATCCCCTGCAGATACTCTCTTTTATTCATCACAATCATTGATTTCTTCAGTTATGTACTATATTTGGTATTTTTAAGATTTCTATCTCTTTTTTAAAATTTCATTGAAACACAAATAATTAACATGGCTGTGATAATTTCTTCTGCTGTACAACAAAATGATCCAGTCATACATATACACATATCCATTTTCTCTCAAATTCTTTCCCCACATAGATTATCAAAAAAATACTCGTTAGAGTTCTCTGTGCTATAGAGAAGGTCCCCATTGGCCAATCATTCCATATACTTCAGTGTGCATATGCAAATCACAAACCCCCAGGCTCTCCTTCCCAACACCTCCACCTGTACCCTTAGACAATCATAAGTTTTTCAAAGTCTGTGAGTCTATTTCTGTTCTGCAAATAAGTTCATCTGTATTTTTTTTTTTAGTTTCCACATAAGTGATATCATATGATGTTTTTCTTCCACTTTCTGACTAGCTTCACTTAGCATGATAGTTTCTAGGTCCCTCCATGTTGCTGTAAATGGCAGTATTTTATTCTTTTATATGTGTGAGTAATACTCCATTGTATATATTTACCACATCTTTTTTATCCATTCCTCTGTTGATGGACATCTAGGTTGCTTCTATGTCTTGGCTATTGTAAATAATGCTGCAGTGAACATTGGGGTGCATGTATCTTTTCGAATTATGGTATTCTCTGGATATATGCCCAGGAGTGGGGTTGCTGGATTATATGGTAGTTCTATTTTTGTTTTTATGAGGAATTTCCATACTGTTGTCCATAGTGGTTGCAGCAATTTACATTCATACCAACAGTGAAAGAGGGTTCACTTTTATCCACACTCTCTACAGACAGCACTTTTCATTTGTTCACTTGTTAATGATGGCCATTCGTACTGGTGTGATGTGCTATCTCATTGTAATTTGATTTGTGTTTCTCTAATAATTAGAAACATTGTGCATTTTTTTATGTGCCTGTTGGCCATCTGTATGTATTATTTGGAGAAATGTCTATTGATGTCTTCTGCCCCTTTTTCTTTTTCTTTTTTTTAGTTGTATGAGTTGTTTGTATATTTTGGTCTTTGTCAGTTATATAGTTTACATAGATTTTCTCCCATTCTTTGTGTTGTCTTTTCATTTTATAATGGTTATATTTGCTGTAAAAAGCTTTTGAGTTTAACTAGGTCAAATTTGGTTGTTGTTGCTTTCATTTTCATTATTCTAGGAGGTGTATCTGAGAAGATATGGTATTGCTGCAATATTGCTGTCAGAGAAGCTTCAGCTTATTTTTTCCTCTATGTGTTTTATAGCATTTGATCTTAAATTTAGGTCTTTAATCCATTTTGAATTTATGTATGGTGTTAGATAGAGAAGGTTCTAATTTTATTCTTTTGCATGTAACTCTCCAGTTTTCCCAGCACAACTTACTGAAGAGACTGCTTTTTCTCCAGTATATATTCTTGCTTCCTTTGTCATAGATTAATGGACCATAGGTACTTAGATTTTTTTCTGGGCTTAATATCCTATTCCATTGATCTATATTTATATTTTTGTGCCAGCACTCTACTGTTCAGATGATTGTAACTATGTAATATAATCTGAAGTCAGGAAGCCTGTCCTCCAGCTCCATTTTTTTTCCCTCAGGATTTATTTGGCTACTTGTCTTTTATGTTTTCAAACAAAATTTAAAATATTTTGTTCTATGTTTGTGAAAAATGCCATTGGTGTTTTGCTAAGGGTTGCACTGAATCTGTAGATTGCCTTGGGTGGTAAAGTTGCAGGATACAAACTGAATACACAGAAATGGACTGCATTTCTATATTCTAACAATGAAAATCAAAAAGAGAAATTAGGGAAACCATCCCATTTACCACCACATCAAAAAGAATACAATACCTAAGAATAAACCTACCTAAAGAGACACAAAAACCTTTACTTTAAAAACTATTATGCTGATGAAAGAAATCAAAGATGACACAAACAGATGAAAAGATGACCATGCTTTTGGGTTGGAAGAATCAATATTGTCAAAGTATGATTTCTGTCTCTTTTCTAAATATTTTATTTTGAAATTGTATATCATTGCAATTTCATTGAAATATCTTTCTGACTTTTCTTGTGAGTCACTGAGTTTATTTAAAACAGCAATTCGCTATTCTTAGCTAGATTACAAAATTCCATGACTTCAGGTTCAGTATTGTCAAGTAAATGTGATCATTTAGTGATTGCATATTTCCTTGGTTTTTCATGTTCCTCTTGTTTTACATTTTGGTTTTGCATTTAAAGTAGTAAACACCTTCTAAAATATCTGTTAGGTGCCTTCAGATGGGATGCTATATTTGTTGATGCTATTGTTACCTGGTTTTTTCTTTGCCTTTTTTGGGGTACATCAGTTACACTCTTCTTTCTTTCTCTTGGAGACACAATTCTTAATATTTACGTCTCCTCTGGTTCTTACAATTCACCAGGCTAGCTACTGTATATCTCCCCTATCTCCCAGTAGTTAACAAGCTCAAGTTCAGTATGAGGCATTACCTTACACCAACCAGAATGGCCATCTTTAACAAGTCTACAAATAACAAATGCTGGAGAGGGTATGGTGAAAAGGGAACCCCCATACACTGTTGGTGAGAATGTAAAGTCATATAACCACTACAGAAAACAGTATGGAGGTAGCTGAGATAACTGAATATAGAACTACCATGTGATCCAGCAATCCCACTCCTGGGCATATATTCAGACAAAACATTAATTCAAAAAGATACATGCACTGATATATTCATAGCAGCACTAGTCACAAGAGCCAAGACACAGAAACAACGCAAATGTCCATCAACAGATGGACAGATTATGAAAACTTGGTACATATATACAATGGAATACTACTAAGCCCAAAAGAGAACAAAATAATGTCGTTTGCAGCAACATGGGTGAAACTAGAAATTCTCATGCCAAGTGAAGTAAGTCAGAAAGAGAAAGACAAATACTGTAAATATCACTTATATGTGGAATCTAAAATATGGCACAAATGAACCTATCTACAAAACAGAAACAGACTCGTAGACCTAGATCACAGACTTGTTGTTGCCAAGGCAGGGGGTGGGAGAATAGGATCTACTGAGGTTTTGGGTTTACTAGATGCAAATTATTACATTTAAAATGGATAAAAAATGGGGTCCTACCGTATAGCGCAGAGACCTATGTGTAATCTCTTGGTATACCCATGATGGAGGATAATATAAGAAAGGGGTTATAAATATGTATTTCAAATATTTTCTCTTGCCTTTTCCCTCTCTCTTCTCTTTCTGGAACCCCTATGATGTGTATATTCTTAAGTTTAATGTTGTCCCAGAGGTTTCTTAGATTCTCCTCATTCTTTTCATTTTTTTTCTTTATTGTTTTCTGTGACAGTGATTTCCACCTCACTTGTTCATTCTTCTGAATCCATTATCCTGCTCTTACTTCCTGCTAGTGTATTTTTCATTTAAGATATGGTACTATTCATCTTAGCTTGTTTGCTCTTTAAATCCTCTATCTCTTCATTAAACATTTTTTTTTAATTTCTTGATCTGTGTTTCTATTTCTTTCCAAATATCTTGGATCATCTTTACTATGGTTACTCTGAATTCTTTTTCAGGTAGATTACCTTCATCCTCTTCATTTAATTGTTTTTGTCTTGTTCCTTTGCCTGAAATCTACTTTGTCATCTCATGACATCTACCTCTCTATTTATTATACCCTTGATGGCAGATATGTAGATGCAGCAGCAAGGGCCCAGTCCTGGAGTTTTTAGTTGTGGTAGCAGTTCATGTGTATCCAGAGCAACTGATAGAAGCAGTGGCATCACACTACCTCTTTTGGAACTGGGTGGCTGCTAGGGATGCTGTCTGTGAGAAAGGTGACTGATTCACAGTTCTCAGGATGGCTTGTATAGCATACAAGGTCAGCAGTGGCTCCTGAGACCCCTCCTGCTACCAGGTAGCTCTCAGAACTATTTTCTTTACCTGGTAATGTCAGCAGCTAGTCCTGAAGCACTGCCTTTGCCAGGGAGGCTCTTGGGACTGCTCTCTGTAGCAGTGTAGGTGCCATTCTGCAGTCACTCCCCTTGTTTAGCCACTCTAGGGATCTCTCTTTGTGGCCACAAAGGTGGGGGCTGCTCCCTAACAGTTGCTAAAAGTCTCTGTCTGTGGCTGCAGGATGTGCCCTTCTGGTGGTCCCTTCTCCTGCTTGGTTGCCAGAAGAAATTCTCTCTGTAGCTGCTGCAGATTCACATGTGGACCAATGGGCCTCCTGCAGCTCCTTTGGTAAGGATAGAGTGCTACTTGAGTGGATGCTCACAGGGCCCCTGGCAGGATCCAGAGAACATGTGCTTTCCTAGTTAGGCATCCCATGACTAAATGTGTGCCAGCAGTCATTTCTCAGTTTTTTGGGCACAGAATGGGCACTGCTAGCCTCTAAGCCCAATTGCGTTGCCTCACCAATGTGATTGCTGAATACTCTAGTCTCTCCAGGCTGTTTATGTGCATGCAACTGCAGTTTTTTTCCCCATGTAACCATCCCCAGCTCTTTCTTTGAGTTTGATTTCTAAGCCAGAATTTTAGTTCCCGACACTTCCTGGCACCGGCATATGGTTGCCTGTTGCCATAGCAGTGACTGATTGTCGAGGATTGTTTCCATTTTAACTGCGTCACACCAGTTGCTGTGTTCTCTTCCAGTACGCTAAATGTCCTCCTCTGTCCTGGCTGATGTCCTTGCTGGTGGGGGGACTTCTGAGGGTGCAAGAGCTTTGCCTCTTTCCAGCTCCCTATTAGGGGTGCAGTTCCCATTTCATTTCTTTTCTCATCTCTCTTTTTCTTCTTTCTTTTGTGCTATGAGGCGTCATGTTTTTCTTGCTCTATCATAATCCTGAAGACTTTTGTCACTGTTTAGCCAATTTTCTGAGTGAATGGTGCACATGTTGATGCATTTTCAATGTATTTATGGGAGGAGGTACTCTTGTTTCTTGATGTATGACTGTATGCTATAAACTTCCTCCGTAGTAAAGCTTTTGCTGCAGCCCATGGATTTTGGGATGTCATGTCTTTCTTTTCATTTGTATACAGGTTTTTTAAAAATTTATTTTTTGACTTTATTATTGGCACAATCGCAAAAAGTAGCACTTTAATTTTTAAAATTAAAAAAATTTTGTTTTAAATATTTTTAATGGATTTAATTTTTATTTTGTTTTGGGATATAGTTGATTTACAATGTTGTGTTAGTTTCAGGTGTACAAAAGCATGGTTCAGTTCTACATATACATATATTTATTCTTTTTCAGATGATTTTTCCTTATAGGTTATTACAGAATATTGAGTAGAGTTTTCTGTGTCATACAGTAGGTGATTGTTGATTATTTTTTGTATAGCAGTGCGTATATATTAATCCCAACTTTTGACATTTTTGATAAAAATTGTCTTGGAGGAAGTCTTTTTGCTTTGACATGATTAGCTATTAGTTCCATGGGCTTGTATATCCAGTTCTTTCCCAAGGTTTGGGAAGCTCTCAGCTATTATTTCTTTAAATGAGTGTTCTACTTTCTTTTCCCTCCCTTCACCTTCTGTGATATCCATTATCCTTATGCTGCCTTTTCAAATAGAGTCAAATAATCTTATAGAGTTTCATTATTTAGAAAAATATAGTTATTTCTCCTCTTCTATATGAGTGATTTCTAGATTTCTACCTTCTAGTTTGCTCTTTCTCTCTTTTATAGAGTCTGTACTATTTCCAGTGTCTTCTAATGCATTTATATCTCATTTATTGAGTTCTTCTGTTCTAGGATTTCCTTTGGTTCATTTTTACTGTTTTGATCTCTTTGTTAAAGTACTCCTTCTATTTATTACTTTTATTTCTGAGCTAAACTGCATTTTTTGAGTTTTCTTGTAGCTTATTTTGTTTCTTGATGATGGCTATTTTTAATTCTTCATTAGATCAAAATATTCCATGATTTTAAGTTTGTTTTTTTGTAAAACTGTCATTTTCTTTTTGTGATACCATATCACCATAGTTTCTCATGGTGCTTGATGAGGTTTTACTCTGCTAGTACATTTGTAGGAGTGAAATCTTTATTATTTAGGTAAAGCTTTGTTTACATTGACTCTAAGTTTCCAATATACGGGTAACTAGAGGCCCTTGCTTTGTTTTTCAGTAAATGACATTATAGCACAAGTTTTGATTTTTCTTAGCTAAGCTACTTTTGGCTATATCTGAGAATCATGGCTTTCCAGCCTCTACAGCCTCTGTCAGAGGTGTCATAGTGCCCTTTTCATCACTGTTTGTGCTTCCAAGGTCACTAGTGCCTTGCTGATGCTGGTGTCACTGCTGTTGCTGGTGTAACTGCTGCAGTCACTGTGACAGTAAGCACATTTGTTGTGTTCAGGGTCATTTGGGTCTTGGGCACAACCACTATAGTGGGGAAACTGGGAGAGTGGAAGGGGAGCCAGGATTGTGGGCGCCTCCCCTACATTTCTGTTGTCTATTTTGTGAATAAGCAGTCTGGAGTAACAGACCATGCCATGCCTGAGAGATTTGGACTGTGGCACCTGATGCCACTATTGCCTGAGGTTGGAGTTCCTTCTGCCACTTCTGCTGCTACTACTGGGTTCTTTGTGCCTGAAAGTTCAGTTGCCATGGCCAGAAAACTAAGATTGCATGCACCTCCTTTTTTTTTCCATCAGTTCCTCTTCCTATATTACTGCAAATCCAACCACGTTCAGATGTATACATTCATATATCTATATGTCATCCTGTGTTTTGTGCAGAGGAACATTTGTGGCACTATTGTTGTTTTACTAGTTGCAGATTGAAAGGGAGAGACAAAGTGAGAATCTTATGCTACCATGATGCTTAATAGTTTACAGTATTCTTATTCAGAAATTAATATCATGTTAAAATTATCATTATATCTGATTAGGATGAAAAATGATTACAAAAACAAGAATGGAAATACTATATTGTATATCAAAAAGATACTATATTTTGATTGAAAAAATATGTTAGTGTTTGCAACATTTTTTCATTTCTAATACCACATAATTAAAAAGAATTTTTACATAAGTGAAATCCTTTTTAATCTAGTTATGGGCAATATCTTTCTAATTATGACTCAAATTCCAGAAGCATTAAAAGAAAAGTTAAATCTGACTCCACAAAAAGAAAGTGCATGGGAGAAAAACACAACACATAAAGTGTTATTTATCAGACTGGCAAAAATCTAAAAGTTAAAAACATATTCTTTTGACAAGTTTGTATGTAATTAGGCACTCTTGTATATTGCTATTGGGAATGCAAATTATATATTCACCTGAAGAAATTTCTAAGCAAATTGTTGAAGGAGCAGCCTGGTTTCTCTTGAATGCTTATAGTAAAGTGTCAGAGAAGTACAATAATTTAAACATATATTGGTTAATCAAAAGGAAAACAGAACTTTAAAATTGGGAAATATCTGACTATCCATATTGAAAGAAATAATAAAGCTTGTTTGGGAGATAATTGGATTAACTCTCCCAACAGAATCTAGGAGATAATCATCAGAACAATGGGGTGATTATTTGGCTATCTAAACAGAAGTTAGAAAGTCGAAGAATAACTCAGAAGTATTTCAGAGCTCTTTCAAGATATCCCTTTTATTGTAAGCCCAGACTTTCAAGTGTCTGCAGGGCAGAACAGTTTAAAATGAGGGCCACCTTGGCTTGGTCAGTCTCATATCATGGGCTCTGCTCCTTGTTTCAGGTGCCATGTTCTTCAGCCATCCCAAGTGCAGTGTGGTCTAAAGTGGTTGCCTCTCTGGAGGAGCATCAGAATTCTCTGCCAATGCACAGAGTGCAAGAGCAGTAGACTCATGGCTGCCTCCATCTAGATCTCAAAGGATAAATTAAAGAGCTAGGGGGCCCAGGAAGAAAGTTTTGCAGAAGCAGAGCAGCAGTAGAAAGCCCTGGCTAGGGGAATGCCGATGGATCTGTAGGGGTGGGGTGGCCTTTGAAATCGCAGCCTGTGGGAGATGTAGGCATAGGGCTCCAACCCATGAGAGCTTCAGTGTGGGCTGTGTTCAGCAAGGAGTTCCTCAACCCAGTGTGTCTGGAACATAAGACACTTGCCCCAGTGTGTGTTAAGTTTTAGACTTATTTAGGACTTGTTATTCCTTTCTTTTTTTTTATTTCTCCCTTTTGGAATGGGAAAGCCTATCTAATGCCTGTCCCATTATTATGTTTTGGAAACACATAACATGTTTGATTTCATAGGTTTATAGCTAGTAAGAACTTTTCTTTAAGTTAAATAGTACTTTGAGCCTCACCTACATACTATTTAAACAATATTTAATGAGGTTTTGGACTTAAACTTGAGTTGATGCAGGGATAATTTAAGACTTTTGGGACTATTGTGATAGCATGATTTATTTTGCTTGCAAGAAGGGAATAATTTTTGGTGAGCCAAGGGAAGAATGCTATGGGATGAATGGTTGTGTCCCCTTAAAATTCATAAGTTGAAACTTAGCCCCCCAGTAATGGTATTAGGAGGTTTGGCATTGGGGAATGAATTAGGTTATGATGCCATAACCCTCAAGAATGGTATTAGTGCCTTTATAAAAGAGGATCCAGAAATATTCCTTATCTCTTCCACCAATTGAGGACACAGGCAGAAGGCACTGTGATCTCATACTTCACATTTCTTATAGAGTATACTAATAAGTATGCTGCATTTACAACTGTGGGAAAAATAAGTTTTAGATGAAAAAGAGGGAAAATTAATATGAACCTTGTGTTGCATTAGTATTGGATTAGAATCAGAGACATTACATATGAGTTCATTCATTTTATATTTATAGACAGACAGACAGACAGACAGATAGATGTGCATGTGTGGGTTAGCTCTTCTCCTGAATCAATGTCCCTCCAGGAGCAATGAACCAATATAGTGCTAACATCTTGGTTTATAAATACCTTTATCCAATACAACAGTTCAGGGCTCCTTGAGGAAGTAAATGAACCTAGGGCTGTGGAAGAAAAAAGACAAGATAAACTTTGGGGTTTTCTGGTGCCATAAATTAAAGAAGGCTTGTTGAAAGGACATAGGATCTAATGGAAGGAGTTCCTTTTTTAATTCTTATTTATTTTTTTGGACGTTTTAGGGCCACACCCACAGCATATGGAATTTCCCAGGCTAGGGATTGAATTGGAATAGCAGCTGCCAGCCTACAGCACAGCCACAGCAGCAATGTGGGATCCAAGCCATGTCTGCAACCTATACCACAGCTCATGGAAATGCTAGACCCTTAAGCCCCTCAGTGAGGCCAGGGATTGAACCAGTGTCCTCATGGATAATAGTCTGGTTCATTACCACTGAGCCACGATGGGAACCTCACAGAAGGATTTCCTAATGGCCAAAGTTGTAAAGTTTTGAACAAGAAAATAAGTAAAGATTGTATAGAATGATAATCCAAATAATAAAATAAGTATCCATGAGTCTATACTAATATAAATATATATATATATATATATATATATATATATATATATATATATATATATGCAATATTAGAAAAGAGACAATGCTTATTTATGGAAGTATTCGAATTGAAAATTAAGATGGGAGATTGTAAAATCACCATTAGGCAAACAACACAGTAATTCCTCAGACAATTTCCATCAACAATTGGTAAAATTAGTAGCTAAGTTTTTGAAGAGAAATAGGATATTTTCATATTCTTAAAGTAGCTTACTCAAGATATAAAGTAAAATGGGAAAACTAGCAGTTTTACTATTGGTAAGCATGCTTGGTTGAAAACCAGGACTCCTAGCCACTAGTCTATCTAGAGACTAAAACGGAATTGCCCTAATTCTTATCCACCATTGAAGTCAAGAATGTCTCAAGGAGGCAAAGACTACAAAAACAGGTACAAAATTTATTGTTAGAAACATATTAAAACATGTTGGAGAGCACACATAGTAGTCTATTTATCTAAGGCAAAAGCAAATCAGGAATACACACTCCTGAATGAGGAGCAAAGTGTTAAGAAATGGTATCAGGGCTTATTATGACTGGACATCCCCTTCCTTTACCACACAGAGTGGTCTCTCTGCATTTGTGGAGTTGGACGATGAGAAGTATGTGAACTTTTAATCTTTTGTCCAAACAGGGCTTAGCCCCTCTCTGCCCCTGCCATTACCATTATTTAACATGTCCACAGAAGGCAAATTCCAGTTATTTGCCTTGTGTCTATTGTTATTTCTATCTTGAGGTATAAATAGGTGGCTGGTTGTAAATATCTATTTTGGAGCCCACCTATGTCCCGCCTCAAGAAGTATAAACAAGAAAATAGCTATAAATATCTATTCTGAAGCCCATCTATCTCCTGCCCCAACCTCAATTTAACTAAGGTTATTTTCAATAATGAAGGATATCATTTACAGAGAAGGTTATAATGTCATCACAGTGGTCTTTGTGACAAAAATGTATATTCTGAAATGATGCATGAGACAATATCAAGCAAAGACAAATTGAGAGATGCTCTACAAAACAACTGATCAGTACTCCTCCAAAAGAATAAAAATCATAAAAAGACTGAATAATTATTACAGATTAGAGAAGGCTAAGGAAACCTAACAAATAAATGTTTCTGGTTTCCTGGACTGAATCCTGAAAAAGAAAATGGACGTTAAGTAGAAAAACTGTTGAAGTATGAATAAGGTTTGAATTTTAGTTAATAGTTTTGTACCGGTACTTTTTTATGATTTTTAATTTTTTCCATTATAACTGGTTTACAGTGTTCTGTCAATTTTCTATTGTACAGAAAGGTGACCTAGTTATCCATGCATATATACATTCTTTTTTCTTACATTGTCAAGCTCCATCATGTGACTACATATCGTTCCCAGTGCTGTAATGCAGGATTTCATTGCTTATCCATTCCAAAAGCAAGAGTTTTCATCTATTATCCCCAAATTCCCAATCCATTCCACTCCCTCTCCCTCCCCCTCCCCCTTGTCAACCACAAGTCTGTTCTCCATGTCTATGATTTTCTTTTCTGCGGAAAGGTTCATTTGTGCTGTATATTATATTCCAGATATAAGTGATATCATATGGTAATTGTCTTTCTCTTCTGACTTACTTCACTTAGTATGAGAGTCTCAAGTTCCCCCTGTGTTGCTGCAAATGGCATTATTTTGTTCTTTCTTATGGCTGAGTTGTAGTCTATTGTGTATATATACATACCTTCTTAATCCAATCATCTGTCTATGGAATTTAGGTTGTTTCCATGTCTTGGCTGTTGTGAATAGTGCTACAACGAACATGAAAGTGCATGTGTCTTTTTCAAGGAAACTTTTTTCCAGATATATGCCCAAGAGTGGGATCACTGGGTACCAATATTAATTTCTAAGTTTTGATATTTTTACTATGGCTATATAACATGCTAAAATTATGGGAAACAGTGAAATATGTATAAAAACTCCGTGCACTACCTTTGCAACTTTTGTGGAAATCTAAATTTGTTCAAAATTATAAATTTGGATTTCCCATTGTGGCTCAGAAGAAATGAATCTGACTAGAACCCATGAAGATGCAGGTTCAACCCCTGGCCTCGCTCAGTGGGTTAAGAAGCTGTGGTGTAGTTTGCAGACACATCTCAGCTCCCACATTGCTGTGGCTTTGGTATCGGCTGGTAGCTATAGCTCCAGTTGACCCTTAGCCTGGGAACCTCTGTATGCTGCGCATGAGACCTGAAAAGGAAAAAAAATATATGTGTATATATACATATATATATATATAGTAAATTAATTAAAATTCTAACTGAATACATAAACTATATGGCTCTGAGTATTTTAGTTCAAGTCAGTTTAAGAAGAGTGTATTAAGAGTTCCTGCTGTGGTGCAACAGGATCAGCAGCATCTTTGCAGCACTGGGATGCTGGTTTGATCCTTGGCCTGGCACAGGAGGTTAAGGATCCAGTATTGGTGCAGCTGCAGTGTAGGTCTGCAGTCTGGATCTGATAATCTCCAGTCCAGGAACCCCATGTGCCACATGGCAGCAAAAAAAATATGTATTAATAAATATTATGTGGAAAAGACTGTGATAGGCACCATAGCATGTTATGGGGAAGGAACAAAGATTATTAAGGCATAGTCCCTGACCTTGAGGAGTTTAGAGTCTAATAGCATGAGAAACAATCACATACTCAAATAAATTTAACTTGGTAAGAAATAATATAATGGTGTGTCCCAGGCTTCACTGGAGCATAGAGGCACAGCTCTTAGTCTAACCTGAGTGTCTAGATAATACTAATGAAATAGATCATTCCTGGGCCAAATAGTTTTGGAAGAATATTGATCATTCAGAAAAAAAAGCATACATTTCATACTTTAATGATTCTCTTCATATTTAACAATTAATTAACAATTTATTAATTGTTAACAATTAATAAATTAACAATTTATTCATATTGTGTTATAGACTTTCAGAGGTCTCTCTGATTTTAGTGAAAATATTAAAATATCAAGAATATATAGATTTTCCAGTTCTTTTGGCTTTATCTGTGCACAGCTACCAGCAAAACTATGTTAAAGTAACTTGTCCATCTTCATAATTGATTTCAACTCTAAAACTGAGTTGATTGATGATCTACAAAAATCATCGACGTTGTGAAAAGAACTGTTTGAGTGTGGTGTGTTCTATTTGATAATATTTTTGGGTGGGTGGTTATACTACAAAACTCTCTCTCAGTCAATCTTTCACACTTAAAAAATTGCCATATCAATTGCTACTTTCATACTGTTATGATAAATAGTGATTAACTAATATAGCTAATTAACTTCAGCATTAATGCTTGCTTGTTAGATCAACAGCTTTGTAAACATTTTATATTCTTAACACTTGCCATGGAGTGAGCCCAATAAGGTCAGCCAAATAAATACCAGCCTTGTCACATATGTCAGCTCTACAATTATCCTTAATTAATTGGAACCTTGATGTAATCACCAGAGGTAATCAAGAGTAATCATGCTGAACTGTTCTCCGTTGACTCCCCCAGAGTGGGCTATTGGAGTATTGTCTGATATTAAGCAAACAACTATAAATATAGGATCTTGAAATCCTCTTTAATAATTCATTTTGAAGAATTTCTCAGCAACCACTTTCATTAATTTTTCCTAGCAGTTAGCACTCCAGAACATTTAAATGATCATAATATACAAAGAGTGCATAAGCTGCCTAGAGAAGTCAGCAAACATGTTGATGATGCATCTTAGCTTTGTGATAGGCAGGGTAATCATCAATAGAAATAATAAAAATTTAAAAAATTAAGTTAAAAATTTTATGCATTAGTAGACATAAGTGCATGTGAATGCTAAGGGGCTTAACTTAAGTGTTGTAAATAAATACGGTTGCTTAGAGCAGGGAAAATTGAGTGATATTATTAAAAGAAATTAGATAGAATTTGATTAATTATATATAAAGTGATAGTAGTAGTTTGCCATGGCTAGTGCAAAGAGAAAATTGTGCCTAAGCAATAGATTTTGGAAGACAATAATGATAAAAAAAGACCTTTTCATTGTTAAAAGAAATTCTGAAGTATCATAATCCATAATCCATAGAGGAGAGCTGACAAGTTGAAAAAGACACCTGGAAAAAACTGTTACCTATGTCAGGCCTATTTAGGAAGGGAGGTAGTTATGAAGAAGATTATTCCAATTATTCAAAGTTGGCAAGAAGAAACAGAGAGAATACTAAGGCATCAGGAAAAAGGGATGGATGGAAAATTGTATCATAGTCTTGGCCGCATTTTCAAGTTTCATACATGACTGTCCATGACTATTGGAGGCAATATATGTATAGTGGGATAAATGTATCATCTAGGGTTGTGGTCAGCCAAATAAAACTCCCCCAAGCAGTGGCTTACCAAGCAGTTTCTTTTTTTTTCTTCACTTTAATTTTCTTTTCTTTTCTATTTTGCCTCTATATTAAGGAAACTTGGGGAAGGCAGTCTACAGGTGGTATTGTCAAGTTCTCATATCCTTTATATATTCCTGCTACATAAGTTTCCTATGGCTGCTGTAAAAAAATACCACAAATTTAATAATTTACAACAAAATAAATTTATTACCTTAGTCTTCTGGATGTCAGAAGTCCAAAATGAATCCAGTGGAGCTAAAATAAATGTGTAGCCATGTCTGGTTATTCCTGAAGGCTCCATGGGAAAATCTGCTTCTTGCCTCTTTTGAATTTTAGAAGCTGCTGGCATCTTTGGGATGGCATTATTCACATTACCATATCTTCTATGCTAGCCTTAATTGTGTACTTAGATCTTTCAAATTGCTGTACCTCCAGGCTTCACAGGAAAAAAAAAAAAATAAAAGGATGGCTAAAGCAAATACTAGTAGAGTGATTCTCAGGAAAACACTCCTCAAAACTACCCCAACAACTTCCACTTTCAATCCATTTGTCAAAACCATATGGCCAGGAGTTCCCATCATGGCATAGTGGAATGAATATGACTAGGAACCATGAGGTTGCGGGTTCGATCCCTGGCCTCTCTCAGTGGGTCAAGGATCCAGGATTGCTGTGAGCTGTGGTGTAGGTCACAGACACGGCTCAGATCTGGCATTGCTGTGGCTGTGGTGTAGGCCGGTGACTACAGCTCTGATTAGATCCCTAGCCTGGGAACCTCCATATGCCGTGGGTGCAGCCCTGAAAATGAAAAAAAACGACAAAACCGTATGGCCAGTTGTAGATGCCCTTATAGGAATAAAGTAAGAAAAAAAAAGGGTGGCTGGGAAAGGGTGTTAAGGAAACCAACCAACATCATCTTCCATTTTGTGGGACTCCCAGAATATGTATGTGTATGCCTGTGGGACTATATATACATATATAAATCACATTCCTTCCTCAGTTCATGGTTTTTCTAGTTTTTATGTCCAAGGGCTAGAGAGTGAGGTGGATTGGAAGTGGAAAAATTATTGAAAAGAAAATGGGTATGGGGAAGAAATATATTCCTTTCTTCCCTTCCAGGTTCTAGCTGGTCTAATGATTAAATTCACATAAGGTGGATTAAAAGGAGAAAGCTATTTTTTTACATATTGGAGCACCATAAAAATATGAGACTCCCCAACAATCAAGTGACCGAGGCTTATATACCAACCTGAGCTAAGGAGAAGGTGGTAGGAGTCTGAGGCTTCAAAAGGGAGGAAAAATTCACAGGAAAATGTAAAGAGCAAACGTTTGGTATACAAATATTTGCCATGTCATGCAGACAAAATAAAAAAAGTTTCTGATATAAAAACCTTATTTCTGGCAATAGCTCTCTTCCTAGTACTAGCCCTCTCTTTAAATTGTTTTAAGCAGTTAAGAAGGAGGAGAAAAGTTCTTCCTGAGACTGCCATGATTGTTTTTATCTCAAAGTAATCTGCATGCAAAAGTGACACATCCTGGGGTTGTGTATTCTGCTTCCTGCCCAATCCCCAGGAATTAAAACTAGACTGGCAATGGAAAAGGGAAAGCAACCTTAATGAAACTGTTAATTGCAGGATTCTTGAAATTCCACTAAAGACATGTTCTGATGATGAGGTAATTGAAGAATATGTAACAATATCCACAATGACATACATGCCTAATATAAAAATTACCATAATTCCTAAGAAATATGAATGGAGCTCTCTGAATAAATATTTTATCTGATCTCAAAAAGAATGTCTCTGAACTTTAACATTTTTATTAATATTTATTTCCTTAGAAAACTTGTCTCCAGAAAAAGCTGTACTAGATAGCCAACAAAGATAGACATACTTGTTGACCATTTCAAAAAAGTAGAAATACTAGCTAGATTAACATACAAATTTTTTTATCCCTTATGTTGTTGTTCAATAAAGTTACACCTAGGACAAAAAATAATGAAAAACGAAGATTCTCTCAAATTTAGAAACAAAAACCTTATACCTTGGAAATTCAATGGTACAGGCAATATAGGTTATGGAACATCTTATCTTAAATCTTTGACTCAAATCATCGTATATTGAGGATAAGGTCTTACTATTCTAGTTTTATATTTACCTGTTAATGAATGTGTGCTTACATATTTTTTATTTTGATTTTTAACAAAATTTCCAGTTTAAAGGCAAATTACTTGTTTGTCTCAATGTAGTACAGGATCCAATTTTCCTTTCAATATACATTGTTACTTCTTAAGGTCTCTTTAAATAGAATCAAATCATAAACAAAACATGACAATTATAGTATTATTTACGGTTAATCATAGAATAATAATTTAAGTACTTAAAAAAATTGCATGGGTCAGAAGTTTGCAATAAAATTAAAGGTCTCTATGAAGCAGTAGCTGTTAGGTAATTTTTAAGACAATATATCTGAATATTTAAAGCAAAACAAATAATTATACCACGCATTTCCTTGGGCATTTGTTGATTTGTTTTAAGCTCCACATTTGTTTTCCACTTTTTCTTTCGTGAATGTTAGATAATAGACTTTTTTATCTCATTTTTTATTACTCAAATAATTTTTTTACATTTATAGTTGTACAAAAGTCATCACAACCAAATTTTGTAGCATTTCCATCCCAAACCATCAGAGCATACCCCCACACCCCAACTTGTCTCACTTGGAAACCACAAGTTTTTCAAAGTCTGAGTCAATATCTCTTCCACAAAGAAGTTCATTGTGTCCTTTTTTACGATTCCACATTTAAGTGGTAGCATTTGATGTTGGTGTCTTATTGTCTGACGGACTTCAGTTAGCATGATAATTTCTAGGTCCATTCTTATTGCTGCAAATACAGTCATTTATTTCTTTTTAATGTTTGAGTAATATTCCAATGTACTACATCTTCTTTATACATTCCTCTGTCAATGGGCATTTAGATTGTTTCCGTCTTGGCTATTGTATAGAGTGCTGCAATGAACATAGGAGTACATGTGTCTTTTCGAGTCATGGTTTTCTCTGGATAGATGCCCAGGAGTGGGATTGATGGATAAAATGGTAATTCTACTTTTAGTTTTCTGAGGAATCTCCATACTGTTTCCCATAGTGGTTGCACCAATTTACATTCCCACCAACAGTGTAATAGAGTTCCTTTTTCTCCACACCATCTCCAGCACTTATTGCTTGTAGACTTTCTGATGATGGCCATTCTGGCCAGTGTAAGGTGGTACCTCATAGTGGTTCTGATTTGTGTTTCTCTGATAATTAGTGATGTTGAACATCTTTTCATGTGTTTCTTGGCCATCTGTATGGCTTCGTTGGGGAATTGCGTGTTTAGATCTTCTGCCCATTTTTTTGATGAGGTTGTTGGTATTTTTGGTATTGAGTTATAGGAGGTTTGTGTAAATTTTGGAGATTAATCAGTTGTCAGTCTGTTTATTTGGAAATATTTTCTCCCATTCTGTTGATTGTCTTTTCATTTTTTCTCCCATTCTGTTGATTGTCTTTTCATTTTGTTTAGGGCTTCCTTTGCTGTGCAGAAACTTTTAAGTTTAATTAAGTCCCACCTGCTTATTCTTGTTTTTATTGTCATTACTCTAACAGGTGGCTCTGAGAAGATGTTGCTGTCATTTACATCGGAGAGTGTTTGGCCTATGTTTTCCTCTAAGAGTTTTATAGTATCTGGTTTTATATCTAGGTCTTTAACCCATTTTGAGTTTATTTTTGTGCATGGTGTTAGGAAATGTTCTAATTTCATTTTTTTTACACGTGGCTGTCCAGTTTTCCCAGCACCACTTATTGAACAGGCTCTTTTCCCCATTGTACATTCTTGCTTCTTTGTCATATATTAGTTGACTATAGGTGTGTGGGTTTAATTCTTGGCTTTGTATCCCATTCCACTGATATATATTTCTGTCTTTGTGCCAGTACCTTATGGTTTTGACTATACCATATATGACTATAGCTTTGTCATATAATCTGAAGTCAGGGAGCCTGATTCCTCCATATCCATTTTTCTTTATCAAGATGTTTTAGGCTACTCTGGGTCTTTTGTGCATCCAAACAAACTTTAAAACATTTTGTTCTAGTTCTGTGAAAAGTTTCCCTGGTAATTAGATAGGGATTGCATTGAATCTGTAGATTGCCTTGGATAGTATAGTCATTTTGATAATATTGACTCTTCCAATCCAAGAGCATGGTGTGTCTTTCCACCTGTTCATGTCATTCTTGATTTCTTTCATCAGCACCTTATAATTTTCAGAGTACAGGTCTTTTGTCTCTTTAGGCAGGTTTATTCCTAAGTATTCGATTATTTTTGATGCGATGGTAAATGGGATTGCTTCCCTAATTTCTCTTTCTGATCTTTCATTGTTAGTATATAGAAATGCAGTTGGTTTCTGTGTATTAATTTTGTATCCTGCAACTTTGTCAAATTCATTGATGAGCTCTAACAGTTTTCTGGTAGAGTCTTTAGGATTCTCTAGGTATAGTATCATGTCATCTGCAAAAAGTGATAGTTTTACTTCTTTTTTCCCAATTTGGATTCCTTTTATTTCTTTTTCTTCTCTGATTGCTGTAGCTAGGACTTCCAGAACTATGTTGAATAGTAGTGGCGAGAGTGGAAAGCCCTGTCTTGTTCCTGATCTCAGCGGGAATTCTTTCAGCTTTTTACCATTGAGAATGGTGTGAGCTCTGGGTTTGTCACAGATGGTCATGATTATGTTGAGGTAGGTTCCCCTTATGGCCACTTTCTGAAGGTTTTTTATCAGAAATGGGTGTTGGATTTTGTCAAAGGCTTTTCCTGCATCTATGGAGAGGATGATATGGTTTTATTCTTCAGTTTGTAACATGGTGTATCACACTGATTGATTTGCAGATATTGAAAAATCCTTGCATTCCTGGGATAAATCCCACTTGATCGTGGTGTACAATCCTTTTAATGCATTGTTGGATTCAGTTGGCTAGTATTTTGTTGAGAATTTTTGCATCTATGTTCATCAGTGAGATTGGCCTGTAATTTTCTTTTTTTGTGATATCTTTGGTTTTGTTGCCAGGGTGATGGTTGCCTCATAGAATGAGTTCGGGAGTGTCCCTTCCTCTGCAATTTTTTGGAAGAGTTTCAGAAGGATAGGTGTTAGCTCTTCTCTAAATGTTTGATAGAATTCACCTGTGAAACCATCTGGTCCTGGACTTTTGTTTGTTGGAAGTTTTTTAATCACAGTTTCAATTTCAGAGCTTGTGATTGGTCTATTCATATTTTCTATTTCATCTTGGTTTAGTCTTGGGAGATTGTGTTTTTCTAAGAATTTGTCCATTTCTTCTAGGTTTTCCATTTTATTGCCATATAGTTGCATATAGTAGTCTCCTATGATCCTTTGTATTTCTGTGATGTCTGTTGTGACTTCTCCTTTTTCATTTCTAATTTTATTGATTTGTGTCCTCTCTCTTTTTTTCTTGATAAGTCTGGCTAAGGGTTTATCAATTTTGTTGATCTTTTCAAAGAACCAGCTTTTAGTTTCATTGATCGTTTCTTTGGTTTTCTTCGTTTCTATTTCGTTGATTTCTGTTCTGATCTTTATGATTTCTTTTCTTCTACTAACTTTAGGTCTTGTCAGTTCTTCCCTCTCTAGCTGCCTTAGATGTAAAGTTAGGTTGTTTATTTGAGCTTTTTCTTGTTTCCTGAGGCAGGCTTGTATTGCTCTAAACTTTCCTCTTAGAACTGCTTTTGCTGCATCCCAGAGGTTTTGGAGTGTCCTGTCTTTGTTGTCATTTGCTTCTAGGTTTTTATAAATTTCCACTTTGATTTCTTCAGTGATCCGTTGGTTATTTAGTAGCATGTTGTTTAGTCTCCACATATTTGTATTTTTGGCCATTTTTTTCTTGTTGTTGATTTCCAGTCGTATAGCTTTGTGGTCAGAGAAGATGCTTGAAGTGATTTCAGTTTTCTTAAAGTTACTGAGGCTTGATTTGTAACCCAGGATGTGATCAATCTTAGAGAATGTTCCATGCATGCACACTTGAGAAGAATGTGTATTCTGTTGCTTTTTGATGGAATGTCCTATAAATATCTATTAAGTCCATCTGATCTAATGCTTCATTCAGGGCCTGTGTTTCCTTATTGATCTTCTTCCTGGATGACCTGTCCATTGCTGTAAGTGGGGTGTTAAAGTTCCCCACTATGACGGTGTTATTGTTGATTTCTCCTTTTAAGGTTGTTAGCAGTTGCCTTATATATTGTGGTGATCCTATGTTGGGTGCATAGATATTTAAAATGGTTATATCTTCTCCTTGGCTTGATCTTTTGATCATTATGTAGTGCCCTTCCTTGTCTCTTAAAATGTTCTTCATCTTAAAGTCTATTTTGTCTGATAGGAGTATTGCTACTCCAGCTTTCTTTTGATGCCCGTTTGTATGGAATATTTTCTTCCATCCTCTCACTTTCGATTTGTATGTGTCTCTAGAAATGAAGTGAATGGTGGAGACATCTGTAGCACTACAATAACTTTTTCCTAAAGGAATTGGAGTTATATTTTTATTTTTAGTTTAGGCTCTACTTCTTTTGCTACATTTCCTTTGTAAAAGTATAAATCCAGTTAAATGACTGGAAGCAACAAATAGTAATTACACAAATCCATCTAACCAGGAGAATTTCAAGATGACTTCACAGTTATTTTTGTGTCACAAGTTGAAATTTCTCTATAAATATTATCATTCACTATGTGTAAGGCATGCACTATACTGAGGATAGTAGAATACACTATTGGTCACAATTTCTGTGCAAGGAGCCTAGCCCTATTAATATTATTCTGATATTTAAACTTTTCTCTGATATCAGAGATCCCCTTTCTCCTGGTGGGGCTGTGATTCACGCAACAATTACACAGCCCTCTATAGGAATAAAGGGAAGCCAAGATCTCCCATTATTCCATTCTCAGAACATTCACCATCTTACCACCATAGTGTTCTCACAAGACCCTCAGGACTTGTTGGGAGCGGTTGGCGCTAAGTCTCACCGAGGCAGAGCCCGGATGAAGACGACTGCAGGACAGAGTTCCTTAGGGCGCCCTTGTCCTGAACTGCAGAGCAGTCAGGACCTGCTCAGCATCTCCAGAAAAGCTTCACTTCTACTATTTTGTTTCTGTCTTATACTATTTCTGGGATTAATTGTATCTGCCTCTTTCACAGCTCCTGTTCCTTTGCTTTTGAATACTCACAGAGGGTTAGGACTTGTGTTCCTATACCCACCTCTAAAAATTCCTACATGGCCACCACTGCCACCACCAGAAATTAAAACTATTCTATAATGGATAAAACATCCAAGCCCAGGAATGAGAGGGGTGTTTATTCTTAAGAAAATATGATATTACTACTAGATATAGATTTCCTTTTAAACATATTCAAAAGTGTATTCACAGAAAACACATCCTTGGAAAAACCCAGAATGGAGGCCTAAGCAGAGATCAGGGCCCAGGGTGAGAGTTTGGAGACTGGGACTTAATTGAAATGACAAGGAGAATTGATTTATAGAAACTCTGTGGTCTAGCACATCTCTGCAAGTCTTTTAAGCTGTGAGCCAGTCAACATTGCTGCCAACTCAGACCCACATTCCCTGCCCATGGTGCACCTGGGAGTGCACTAGACATAGTTATAGTTAGAGATTATAGATTAAGTAGAAAATGTAGAGAAGTAGAAATAATAAAAGTATGGTTAACCACATGTTAGACATTATTAACCTCATATCCTGT
>PVHT020000015.1:2716159-2732198 GCA_004024745.2 Catagonus wagneri
CCCTGCTGAGTTCCTTGTAATATTTCATTGAATGATTAAGGTCAACAGTGTACATGGTGATTTCTTTATTGTGGGCAAACATGATGACTGGGTGGAAAGTTTCAAAAAATACATACGATGCTTGGGAAGCTTGGGGGGAGGGAAATAGGAGATGTATGTACTCTGTGTGAAAATAAAAGAGAGAGAGCATCTGCACTAGAAGAAGCAAGAAGCATGATGATCCTGCAACACTGAATAAGTTTCCTGTCGTTATTGCTGCCGACGCCGCTCATCCTAGGGGTACCTGCGACCCTGCTGGGGCTGGACCTCGGCAAGGACTAATGATATATACTTGATCTTAATGTATATTGTGCCACAAGAATTGGAAATCTCCCAAAATAGCCCACAGCTTTCATACTTTCAGCACTATAAATTACTTCATTTGTCTTTATCTTGCAACTCTCCAAATTCCCAAAATTCTCTGATAAAGGTCTTGAATAGTTTTTCAGTTTACTCAAAGAAAAAGACAAAATCTTTAATATTACTTGTAGGACCTGGTCCGACCTACGTTACACCACATATCACTAACTTCATTTGCTACTTACTCTCTAACTCAAGTAATCCAGCACATTAGATTTCTTGTTGCTCCTTATATGCAACCAACGTGTTTCCTCCTTAGGGATCTTCTATTTGTTGTTCTACTTCTCTGGAATACTCTTCTCCCAATTATCTGCATGACTTGCTCTCTCACTTCCTTTGGATCTCTAATGTCATCTTATTATGGAGGTCACCATCCTGTATATGATTTAACAACCATTCCCCAACACATCAGTGTCTATCTTATCCCTCATCCTGCTTTTTTGTTTTTGTTTCTGTTTTTTTGGAAACCACTTACTGCCACCTGGAATTTTTTATAACTTACCAGGTTATTTATTTATTGTCCATTGTTTTTGGTGGAGTGTATTCTCCTTAACAGAAGGGAATTTTAGCTGTTCTGCTTGCTGCTATATACCCAGTATCCTTAAAAATGCCTTCACATAGAAAGTAGCCATTATATATTTGTTGGAAAAAATGAGTTAATTTCACCACTCAGGCCCATGTCCCATCCAGAGTACCTGTGCCATCAAATTGGTTTTCTAGCTTTCCAAAGTCTGTCATTTTACTTTTCTCACATTAAATAATGCATCTGTATTCTGAATTTTACCTTTCTTCAAACCTGTACTCCCTCCAATCAACATTTACTCATTCTAATTCTAACTCTTTGGGGTATATGTTTCAGTGACTTTATGGCAAATTTTTCCAACTTTTATACTGAACTAACATTAATGGCAGAAAAGAATTAATCCCTATCCCTAAAGTACTTTAAAAGATAATAAAAATCATTGTGAATTTAAATGATTTGAAGCTTTTATCTTTAAAATCTCCATGTTAATTATACATTATAAGATATAATATATCTGTATCTCATATGTAAATGATATTTTAAATGTTTCATCAGTGAGGATTCTTAACTTTGTTTCTGAAACAATATTCAAGTAAAATTCTGCTTCCATGATTTATAATAATATTAGTAACAGTTATTCATTAGCTATGTACCAGGTCATATGCTGATTGCTTGGCATATATTATCTTTTTAATTCTTAACAATGCAGTTTTAAGGAAGTGATCTTAAAATTGTTCAGTAATATGCCCAAGAGAAAAGTCTAAACTCCAGCTTTGAATTCAAGTCTTTCATTTGGTAACCCATTTTTCTAACCCCATATGTTTTAGGCAATCCATTTATTTTGTAATTAGATAGTCCTTGCTTACTTCCATACTTAAAGTACCCATATTCCACTTTGAAGAGCAAGATTTTCACTTTAAGGAGATCATTCTGGAGACCTTTTGCCATAGCTCAAAAGAGAAAATCTCATACTAGGAATTTCAGAAGCTATTGATCATAGATAAGAGAAAACAAGATAAATTCCCCAAAGCAACCATAGAAGAGGCTGACCATTCTGCTTCTCATCTGAAGTACATTCTTTCTGATACAGCACCTATTAAACTTTTTCATATCTTTAAATAAAATTTGGAAATATCCCTAAGTAAATATTTCTCCAGTTTTTGAAATTATTATTTCAGGTGGACAGTATAAAATTGGGTTGTTAATTTGTATAATAAATACAGTTTGAATATTTGTTCATATTACCAAACTCCTTATCATAGAAATTGTGTTATTTTATACTCTCACAAATTAGTTAATATGAGTAATTACCTCTCATATAAGGGTTTTTATACGTTGCTGTCTTGTTTTGTTTCTTTGTGAATCTGCTCTGAGTTCAGGAAATAATACAGTTCCAAAGATAGTATGTAATAATAACTTACATAAATGACAAATGTGATATTTGAAAGAAATTTAACCAAAGATCAAAATTCATAAAAGTTCAACTGACACCATGTTACAAATGCAGACATTTTTTTCTCAAGTTAATAAGGTCCTTAAGCAAGAAGTGAGTTATGTTTTCATTCTACTGTGTACTGCTGCCAGTAATTTATCTCCATATATTTTAACACTCTTTATTACCTATAAGAGAAAGAAAAACATATCAGCCTGGTGTTTGAGACCTTAAACTTTAACCTTTCATATCCCACTAGGATTCAACACAAATCGTTCAATCTTCACTTTATATCAGAAGTCTCAAAATCAAATATCTAGAGAAGACATCAAAAATGTAAATAACAAATTAAGACAGTCACTAATTTTTTTTAATTACACAGTATCACTATGTGTTAAAGGTTGTCTTAAATACTATTATTTTTTATATGTGCTACTATAAGTAAAAATACGTTTTCATTTCAACATTCATTTTAATCATGTTTTCTTCTTAAATACAGTCAAGTATTTATAATTTGAATAGATTTTGAGAATTTCTTAGTTATATTCATAGTCCATATTTCTGTATGTGTGTTTGTCCATTGCTCATTGATTTGTAACTCCTTTATCTTGAATGTTTTATTTGCTACCATGTGCCTTGCATTCATCCAAGTCTTATATAAGCCTCCCAACATAGGCTTGTATCTATTTTTTACATAGTTTTAATTTTTGTGGAGTCAAATTCACCTATATTATTAATATGTATTACACATACAAAACATTTTTTCTCACAAATATTATATGCAACATTCTATATTATTGCAATATTTGTATTACTTCCTTTTAAATTAAATATTTAACTTCTATAGAAAGTATTAAGTCTGTGATTTTGTACATGAAAACATTATTTCTCAATTCTTAAAATTCTATAATCCATTCAGAAATGGTTTGTGAAAATAGAATTAGGTTCTAAATAAAATGCTCTTTACAACAGATAATAGAGAAATTTATCACTAAGAAACAGATATCAAAAATAGATATTGAAATATTACTGGTGATCTTTTGATTAAGCTAAAATTATAGGAAAACTGCCAATAGTTAATTTAAATTTTAAAATTCCATTGATGCTCTCTCACTTCATTTTTGTTATTGAAAAAAAATCACTTAGATCCAAAACTACTGAAATTATGTCACTATTATCTATTTCCAAATACATGATTTGTGAAGATACAACTTTGAGATGGAAAAGAGCTTGTCTTTCCTAAAGCATTTTTATTTATTTATTTATTTTTTTTTTGCCTTTTCTAGGGCCACACTTGCAGCATATGGAGGTTCCCAGGCTAGGGGATCTAATCTGAGCTGTAGCCACCGGCCTATGCCACAGCCACAGCAATGCCAGATCCAAGCTGCGTCTGCAGCCTACACCACAGCTCATGGCAATGCTGGATCATTAACCCACTGAGCGATGCCAGGGATCGAACCCATAACCTCATGGTTCCTAGTCAGATTCATTAACCACTGAGTCACGATGGGAACTCCATAAAGGCTTTTCTAATTTATTCTTTCTTCTGGGCCCATAAGCTCAGTTTTGTTCACATTTGCCAGTATGTTTTCCCCTAAACCAATATGTATTGATCTTGTATTTCATCATTTAAACATCTTCTAAGATACATACTTAATCTGGCCAATTCATCATATTTTTATTGAAAATCTACTGTTTTCACTGTAGCAATATATATTGATACACTAAAGAGTGAAATCTAGCCAACCAGTCTTTTATTTAAGAAAGCATGTGTATGAAAGTTTCTTGTGGCAGAGCAGGTTAAGAATCCAACATTGCTGCCTCTGTGGTGCAGGCTGCAACTCTGCAGCATGGGTTCAATCCCCAGCCTTGAAACTTCCACATACTGCAGTTGTGGCCAAAAAAAAAAAAAAAGGAAAAAGAAGAAAGCAAGCAAGCAAGCAAGTGTGACATATGAGAAACATAAAAATACCATATTGGTAAAATATCACTATATATATATATATATACACACACACACACACACACACACACATACATATATAGTCTCCCTCTCTCTCTCTCTCTCTCTCCCTCTCTCTCTCTCTCTCTCTCTCTCTCTCTATATATATATATATATATATATATACATAAATACATACATATATAGTGCCTCTTTTTTCCTATATCTCTCTTAAGTGGGCATAACAGGCTTGGGCTGACTTAAGAATTGGGGTTAGCCCAACTTTTCTTTCTTTCTTTTCTTTTCTTTTTTTAGTTTTTTAAGGCTGCACCCTCGGCATATGGAAATTCCCAGGCTAGGGGTCGATACAGAGCTGCAGCTGCTGACCTATGCCACAGCCACAGTCACAGCAGTGTGGGATCCAAGTTGAGTATGCAACCTATGCCACGGCTCACAGAAACACCAGGTCCTTAACGCTTTGTGCAAGGCCAGGGATTGAACCCACATCCTTGTGGATACTAGTCAGGTTCTTAAACTGCTGAGCCACAACAGGAACTCTTAGCCCATATTTTCTTGGCATTAATTTCCCCATCTCTATACTTTCAAAGACATTCTTTCCACTACATCTTAAACCATTAATAGTATTACTTTGGGAGCTACTTACATTCTATTCTTTCACATAGAATCCATTTAATAGCCAAAATATTTTAACTGTTTCTTAAAGGTTTACAATCATTTTAATTAGATATAAAAGAGAAAATTCACTTTGGAAAAACTTTCAAGATCAAGTGAAATAAGTGGAAAGCACAGGGATTAAAAAAAAAAAAAAATCCCACAGTGTTATTATACTTCAGTGAGCAAAGCAATGCAGGTAGAAGGAAGCTATCCTCAATGTCATGCTTGATAAAGCAAGTAAATCACATTGATTTCACATTTCTTTAATATGTGGAGTTTCTGATTAACTAACCATGGTGAAAACACAATATTATAAAATCCTTTATATACTTTATCAACGTTCTTTCTAACAGGATATTCGAGAAATGTAACAAAAGCCTTTTTTCCTCCAGATGACTACTAAATTATCTTATTGTTTTTCTATGAAATGCAAGAAACTGGTTGGTTTCTTCTTATAAGCTACAGCTGTCAAAGACAGGATGTGGCCTACAGTAATTTCCAAACTAGATAGTGTAGTCAATACAGTCTTTGGAATTTAGCAAAAGGCAATGAATGTTGGAAGTAGCTCCTACTCAGCCAAGATGCCTCAGGAAAGGTAAAATATTTTATCTCAAAAATACTTCTTGCTGGAATTCCTGTCATGGTGCAATGGAAACAAATCTGACTAGGAACCATGAGATTGTGGGTTTGATCTCTAGCATTGGGTTAAGGATCTGACATTGCTGTGAGCTGTAGTGTAGGTCATGGATGCAGCTTGGGTCCTGAGCTGCTGTGGCTGTGGTGTAGGCCAGCAGCTGTAGCTCAGACTTTACCCCTAGCCTGGGAACCTCCATATGCCATGGGTGCAGCCCTAAAAAGCAATAATACTAGTAATAACAACAACAACAGCAATAATAATAATGATAATAATAATAGATCTCGGTACTTCAAATTTTTATTTCCCAGCACAGAGTAACTTCTGTTATTGCCACCTAGATTTGTTGTAAAGTTTTGTATTATGCTCCTTTCAGCTACCCTTTGCAAGAATAGAAATAATTCCCAGAAACAAGTAAAATCACTGGTAGTTCTATTAACCCTTTTCAAGTAACTGGAGAAATATCAACTGAATGCATAATTGTCAGCATCATGTATAGAAAGATACTGATAGATACAGAACAGGGAATTTATATAATTGCATAGTAGTTTTGATGAATGATAAATATGGGGAAGAGTGACAAAAATGGATTGCTGAATAATTAATTTAGGAAGGGAAATTTTTTGAGAAGTAGATGTAAGAATATATATTAAAAGAGAAATCTCTCATGGCTCAGTGAGTTAAGGATTTGGTGTTGTCACTGTAGTGGCTCTGGTTACAGCTCTAGGATAAGTTCAGTCCCTGGCCAGGGAAGTTCCACACGTCGTGGGTGTGGCCAAAAAAGAAAGAGAAAACATATTAAAAGATATTGAACTGGAATTTTTGAATAAGTATGTCATATATTCCACAGGGTATATATTAGGCCAAGGCTCACCATTTGTTTGACACATCTCATTATTATGTCCCAGAACACCCCTTATTCAACAAATAAACATGGTAATTGTGATTCCATGAATATAAGACCCTGCCACTCAGGTGAGGTTATCTGACCACAGCTGCACAAATTACGGTATTTAATTCAAGAATATCACAACTTATACAGAAAAATCTCTCAGTCAGTATCCATTTGGCTAATTTCAGGAGCTGCTAGCAAATATTTTATGCCATGTAAACTAAAGAAAGAAAAAAATCAGCAAACACACAGAAGTGAGTAGACTCAAAGGACAAGCAACTCATTTCAGAACAAAAATATCCCGGGGTGTGATATCAGCACACTGGTGGAGAAGTCAGTTCAAAACATCCTATGCTCCATAAAAATGTTGAAAATAAGCAGTAACTAAAATAGCTAGCAATAGTGGGACTCGAAAACAATCAAAGCATTACAGCAGGCAAGAAATTGCTAAATCAAGAAAAAATAACTTTACAAATGACTTGACCCACAACTAAACAAAAAGCAAATATTTAAGAAAAGTGGAAAAAATTATACAGTATACAAAAAACTAGTGGAATGTCAGAACTAAGACCTATTTATAAGAAATTATTATGAATATAAATAGATTAAACTCTGCAATTTAAAAATGACACAACTAGATACTGGCAATAAGAGACTCACTTTATATCCGAAGATGCAAATAAGATGAAAGGGTAAGGCTGGAAAAAGATGTTCCATGCAAACAGTAATCAAAAAAAAGTAATGTGACTAAACAAAAACTAGACAAAACAGACTTTAAGTCAAAAGTTATTACAAGAGAAAATAAAATTTTAGGGAGTTCCCTTCATGGCTCAGTTGTTAACGAATCCGACCCAGAACCATGAGGTTGTGGGTTCGATCCCTGGCCTTGCTCAGTGGGTTAAGGATCCCGCGTTGTGGTGAGCTGTGGTGTAGGTTGCAGACATGGCTCGAATCCCGTGTTGCTGTTGCTGTGGTGAAGGCCGGCAGCTACAGCTCCTGTTAGATCCCTAACCTGGGAACCTCCATATGCTGTGGGTGTGGCTCTAGATAAAAGGCAAAAAGACAAAAAAAAAGGGAGAGAAAGTAAAATTTTCTGCTTTGATAAATTTATCAAGAAGCTATAACAAGTAAAATCATATATACCACAGACAGCAAAGACCCCAGATATGTGAAACAAATATTTACTGATTGGGGAGGGGGCAGGATACTCTACCTGTATCACTTGGTTCTGCTTGGAGACTTCAACACCTCATTTTCAATAACTGGTAGAATATCTGAATCATATTTGAGATGAAGTGAATATAACAGATATATAAGTAATAATCTATGTAACAAAAGTAGAATACATATTATTTTCAAGTCAGCACAAGCCCTTGGGTCAACTTCACCTGCTAGGGTGTAGACACTAGAAGCAAGAGGTGCTATAAACTTCCAGCCTGAGGAAAGAAGACTACAATCAAAGATGGTAGACAAAATAAGGTGGCACAGAAATATGTTACAGATGAAGGAAAAAGACAAAACTCCAGAACAACTAAGTGAAGTGAAGATAGGACACCTACCTGAAAGATAATTCAGAGTAATGATAGTAAAGATGATCCAATAACTCGGGAAAAAATGAGGCACAGAAGTTGTAAGAAATATTTAATAGAGCTAGAAAATTTGAAGAAAAAACAGGTGAACAACACAAAAATTGAAATGAAAAATACACTAGAAGGAATCAACAGCAGAATACATGAGACAGAAGAATGAATAAGTGAGCTGGAAGACATATTTTTTTAAATTATTCTCTTATTTCACAATGGTAAGAGAATATTACCTGCATTTTTCAATCTTTAGAATTTGTTAGGATTTGCTTTATGTATGTCCTTCATGTAGTCAGCTATATAGAGGTGATGGTAAAATGAGGGGGATACACTTTATATGAATAATATATGAGGAAATAATTTTCATTACTTAAATTAATTATGTGGTTACAAATTTCTGAGAAGAAGAAATACAGAAGGCTGAGGAGGGATAAAACAAACAGATGATGCAAGTAAGAAAGCTTCTCTTTGAAAGTAAGTTTAAATTGAGACATTAAATATGAGTAAGATTTAGCTAAGCAAACAGAAGCAAAGAGGTATTCACTAGATCAAGTAACATACTATTTTTCTATGTTCTCATTGATCTTTTAGATTATTAATTTGGTGTTCAGTCATGTTCATTTGAATTTTATGAGCTTCCATTCAATGAAATTTTGATAATAGTGCTTATTATTATTTAGAATATATTATCTTGCTTACATTTCTCCTTTTCTCTAGCAGTCTGATTGTATTCTATTGATGTACATAATTTTTGCACCTAACCAAATCTTGTCACTCACATGTGGTAAAGCAGAATGACTAGTAGCCTGTGTTTAGGTTGGTTACTATGTTTTACTGCTCTACAGTAGCAATAGTTTTAAGAAAAAATACAGTTATAAGCAATAAGTAACTGATATTATAGAATGATTTGATGTGTAAAAGCATTGTATTTTTTGCTTTTAGAAACTATCTTTTTCTACTTCTAAATCCCTGTTTTGAGAAAGAATTTATGCACTCAAAGTCTGTATATTATCCATGGGATTTTGGAAAAGAAAGAAATTCTGTATACTATAAATTAAAATATTGTGTACACTCAGAATGAGATGGTGTTAATTCATGTATCCATATTGCCTAAATTTACAGATACATGTACATATACCCCCAAGTAATTTAGTTGAATAGTAAAATAAGATTTAAAATTATTTGTCTGATTCTTTTCCAAATAGCTCATTAAACTATATAGTAGGAATAGCAAAAATAATTCCAATTAATGTAACTGTAAATCAAAGTTAATTAGGGAGTTCCTGTTGTAGCACAGTGGAAGCAAACCCAACTAGCATCCATAGGGATGTAGGTTCAATCCCTGGCCTCACTCAGTGGGTCAAGTATCTGGCATTGCCATGAGCTCTGGTTTAGGTTGCATACACAGCTTGGATCCTGCATTGCTGTGGTTGTGGTTGTGGCTGTGGCTGTGACATAGGTTGGCAGCTGTAGCTGATTCAACCCATAGCCTGGGAACTTCCATATGATGTGGGTGCAGCCCTAAACAACAGAAAACAATAAAAAACAAAAAAAAAGTTAATTAGTTAATTCATTGGTCTAAAGTTGCACTAAAATCACTTTGAGATGATTGCATTAGAATATTTCTCAGTGAGAATCTCTCAGATTTTGATATTGAGTCCACACATGAAAATATGCATTGGGGCCTCACTTTGAGAAGGACACCAACAAAGTAATTGAAAAGCATTTAGTGAATGTTTCCTTTTTCTGCTGCACTTTTAGTGATAAAAATAATACTGAGCATTAATGTTATTTGTAATGTTCTCAACTGATTAATCATTAGTTTTGAATTATCGTTAAAAAGACACCATCCTTTTCTGTGAAAATTTAAGTTTTTCAACTAGCCCTGCATAAGTAATCAAAAATTAAATCAGATCATTTGTTCTTTTCGTCTCATCATACTGTTATGTGTACTGCTGATATGGTTGAAAGATAACATGAAAAATACATACTTACCAAACAAGGATGGCAGTCAACCATAGTGTATTTAAATTTACCATATTTATTTATATAAGATAGTATTGATTCTTTGGGGCTTTTATACCATGCAAGAGATGGAACTACTTGTTTTACACACAATTTCTGTAATCTTTAACATGGTCCTGTATTTTTCTCTCCCTTTTATAGTCAAGTTAGAGAAACAGAGAAATTCACTGATCAATCTAAAACCATGCATCTAGAAA
Organism: Catagonus wagneri; assembly: GCA_004024745.2. Lineage (NCBI taxonomy): Eukaryota > Metazoa > Chordata > Mammalia > Artiodactyla > Tayassuidae > Catagonus > Catagonus wagneri. The sequence goes on from PVHT020000015.1 coordinate 2,726,462, forward strand.
ATGTCAAGCTTATGCTCTGTCCATGAATCTTTGATAATTATCGCCTAAAAAGGTACAGAGAACTTGGACCTAAAGAATAAAAAGCTACCTTTGTATTCATTTTAATGGAGGAAAATAAACTATAGTAATTATCTGCATATGCTTTCCTTGCTCTTTCTTAGTAATAGAAGGTATGACTTTTGGTGCAGCACAGTTCTGGTCACTGAAAAGTAAGCATATATCTATTCAGCAGCTGGCATACACATTTTAACCTTTATTATTTGGATTAGTTTTCTAGGGCTACTATAACAAAGTACAACATTCTGGGTGGGTTAAACAACAAAAATTTATTTCCAACAGTTTTGGAGGCTCAAAGTCCAAGATCAAGTTGTCAGTAGGGTTGATTTCTTCTGTGACCCTTCTTCTTGGCTTGTAGATGACCATCTTCCCTCTGTGTCTTCACAACATCTTTTTTTTATGTATTGGCGCCCAAATATCTTATTATAAGGACACTGGTCATATTGGGTTAGGGATTACCATAATGACCTAATTTTATGTGTTTATTTATTTTTAATTAAAATGTAGTTGCTTTACAATGTTGTGGTAACTTATTGTGTACAAAATGTGACTAAGTCATACATATATATATATATATTTAAAAATATTTTCTATAATGATTTATCATAGGTTAGTGAATATAGTTCCTTGTGTAAATTTGTTGCCTCTTTAAAGAGCCTATCTCCAAATATAATCATATTCTGAGTACTGGAAGTTAGGACTTAAACATATGAATTTAAGAGAACACAATTCAGTTCATAACAATGTTATTTTGTCTTTGTGGAATGTTCAAATTGTTTCTGGTAGTACAACAGATATATTTCAATTATTAAAATAAAATCTAAATGTTAAAGACAGTAGAGCAGGATAATATTTCACTAACAATGTTGTAAAGGCAATTGAAAATAACTTCATCCAATTATTCTCTCTAAACAATTATTCTTGTGTTCATTCATTTATTATATATATATATATATATATATATATATATATATATATATACCAATCAATTTGCTAGCTATTGCACTTCATTACAAAATTCTTCCTAACCTTAAGGAACCTAGAATATAGCTAGTAAATAGAGAAAATTCACAAGAAAATATTTTTTTAACTGTTTGCCTGTATTATACTCTATCTTAAGAGGCTAGCAGATGATCTAGCCCCTTAAAAAAGAGTATATTGTAGGTTGTATATATATATATATATATATATATATATATGTGGTTGCAAAAGTTTAATACTACCACTAAAATCATATACAGAAGTGTGTAAATGTGCATGTGTATGATTTTTGAGGGGATAGAATCCATACATTTCATTAGCTCCTTGATGGAGTCATGACTTATATTGTAGAAATTACTGCAGCAGCTAAACACACTATGCATCTCTAATCTACCTATCTCAAATCCCCACCCACCCCCTCATGAATATTAGAGTGTATGGATAGCTGTTATTGAGCAGTTTGTTTCCTTAGTCATTTCCTCTATGAACAGTAAATTATTTCTTCCTTGGCAAACACAACAACACTTGCTATTCAGACTGTGTGGTAATAGTTATACTTGATATAAAAAACCCCTGGCTACATGCCATGTTCCTTTATATCACTCTGAGTTAAAATATAGATGCCATTTTCAAAAAGGATATTTAAAAATATTGTTTATTAATTCTCACCATTATTCTAGTCATATATGCATATTTTACCAAGAAAAGAGACAAACATCAAGTTGATTGACTGGTCACAGTTTACTCAATAATGAACAAACAAATCAGTTTTGTTCATAGACTTCAGCAAAAATTTTCCCCAAGTGAATTTATTTTCCAGATGAAGTTTTATTTTTCTACAACGATGCAAAGATCAAATATACAATATCAAATAATAACTAGAATTTAGAGCAAGCCAGTTTTCTGGAGAATTCTACTTTTGTAAATATTACCCTAAGAAAACAATAGAGGACACTTCATTGTTATCACTACCATTATCATTATTGATTTACCAAGTACACTCCCTGGGAATCTTCTGGACATGTGAACATAAGCAGAAAAATTAACTTGTCAGTACAAGGTGCCTACAATTGATCTATAACAAACCTTATCAAATCTATAACATTGGTTAAGCAGATGTGTGAATGAACAGCCAGCTTGAATTTAATGTTTTGAAAGGAAACACAAGAAGGTGAAATTTCTTCAAGAAGGAAGGAAAGATAGGATCTTTATTTGCACTCTTTATCAAAAACACACAGCCCACACTCTTGGAATAAGAGACTGATGCTTCGTAACAAGACTCTAACGTGTCTCAAAGGTGAGTGTTGAAAATAGAACAATCCATTCAATTAAAGAGTGCATGTAGTTTATGTAGATAGAAAATGAATGTCAGAGAAAATTTGCAATGGATTTCAGCAATGAAGAGAACTAATTCAGAAAATGTGATTCTTCAAATTATATTCAACTACCAACACACAAGTACAAAAATAAAACAGGCTAACACTTGAATGCTTTCTCTGTGCTAGACATGGTGTTTTATGAGCATGACCTCATGTAATTCTCATGGCAGCATCATTTGAATGGAATATCTTATTTTCCCATCCTTTATTTAGTTTTAGCCTATGTATGATTTGGATACAAACTCAAAACACAAAAATCAATTGTATTTCTATATACCAAGAATGAACTATCTGAAAAAGTAATTAAGAAAATAATCTCATTTACAATACTGTCAAAAAGAAGGAAGTACATAATAATAAACTTTAACAAGGAGGTAAAGACATACCCTCAAAATAATAAAACACTAATGAAAGAAATTTAGGCAGACACAAATGAATGTAAAGATGCTTTGCATTCATGGATTGGAAGAATTAATAGTATTGAAATATCCATACCACCCAAAGTGATCTATAGAATCAATATAATCCCTAGAAAAAATTCCAGTGACATTTTTAAAGAAATAGATAAAACAACCCAAAGACTCATATGAAACCACAAAAGACACTAAATAGCTAAAGCAATCCTGAGAAGAAGAACAAAGCTGGAAACATAACAGTTTCTGATTTCCAAATATTTTACAAAGCAATAGTGATCAAAACAGGCACATAAATGAGTGAACAGAATAGCGAGAAGAGAAATAAGTTCACACGTATATACAGAAAAAAGATATTTGACAAAAATGCCAAGAATACTAAGTGGAGAAAACATAGGGTCTTCAATAAATAGTGCTGAGAAACCTGGATGTCCATGTACAAAATAATGAAATTAAAGTCTTACACTATACACAAAAATAAATTGACAATGTCTTAAAGACTTAAATGTAAGGCCTGAAACCATAAAACTCCTAGAAGAAAACATGGGGAAAATCTTCTCAGTCCATTGGTCTTGGCAATGATTTGTTGAATATGGCACCTAATCACATGAAAAAAGCAAAACTAGACAAGTGAGACTACATAAACTAAAAAAAAAAACTCCTAAAATAAAAGTTAAGATAAAAGAAACACTAAGTAAATCTAATAATTATAGAAAGCTAATCTGATTAATTCCTTTTATAAAGTAGTGTTTTTTCTAGTTATTTTTATGTTACAATTTTGTTGAGAGTAAGGGCTTAAAGCCAGTCAGACCTGGCTTTCATGTCCAGGATTCTTCCTTTACTAATTATATGGCCTAGGAAAATTACATTCATTATATGGCAGCACACAGTTCATTGGGAACAGGTCTGATAAGTGGTTTCTTTGCCCAAATTCATAGGGCAGAGCCTAGGACGCTGTTCCTTTTAGCCAACTCCTTCCTGGTGCCTTGTTCTGCATCCAGTGTCATCTGCCCACAGCTCTGGCTTCTCTCCTAGTATCAGAGTCACAACTCCCCTTCACTCCTTCTCTTAAGAGTTCTCAGAACAAAAAGGGATGCCTCAGGCCTGGAATATCTGAAATTGTGACTCTGTCCTCTGGTAACGCAAGGGCAGTTGGCACCTGTGAGGTTGGTGGTGCTGATTTGGCTCTGCGAGGTTGGCTCAGTATTGAGCAGGTCTGTCATGGCATGTCACACACACAGGAGCATGTGGCAGGTGGAACAGCCAGAAACACCTCCCTCTTCTGCTGGGCAGCAGCCTTGGAGCCCCTGTGTACCACTTCCCTGACCCTGTTGTACTATATGAACTCAAGTTCATACAGAAAACAGAAATCCACATGTATTTAATATACATATTATCAGTACTTAGACATAGTTCTATACATTTATATCTGTGTGAAATTCCTTATTCTGTTTCCGCAGCCTTGAATGACTTTCTTTAACCTATGAAAATCTTCTCATACCTAGTAGATTATAGAAAACTGTAAACTGTGCAATTCTTCTTTAACAATAATAACATGGTTCAGTCTCTCATTCTTCTGTATTCTTAAATGTATTGTGTCCCTTTTTAATAATACACCTAATTCTGCTGTATATTAGAGCTAGTTATTTTATTGGTTGTAATGCCCTTGAAAGTAGAAAGCTTCTCTTATTTATGCTTGTATTTCCTTTCCAAGCACCAAAAACATAGCGACAGTCTTTGTGTATGGAAATGTTCAGTAAGATAAGTGAATAAAATAATATAAAACAAAGTTTAAACAGAATGGATGGATTGATGAATGGATGAATAGAAAATGAATGGAAAGATGGATCATAGATAAGAATATCATGTGTCAAACTTCCAATAAATCATGAATTTGTAGAGTGATTCAACTTTTTTCATTAAGCTATTATGAATATATTATGAGTATTTCATTGAAATAAACTATTTAAGAAGTCGTGGAATATCCACTATTATCTGTTCTACATCCATGACTTCCCTAGCAGAATTTAGTTCTCAGGACATCGTTTCAATGTTCATAGTTTAGCTATTTTCTTTGGAATTTCTTATTAGTGCTGTCTATAGTTGAGTATTGTGAAAAACTCTTCAAGAAGTAGAATATGCTCTGTATAGTATTTGTGAGTCTCTTATTTGAATGAGAGTTTGGAGACATCAGTGCTTTTCTTTAAAAGCTTTTTGTGTGTTTTTGATATGAAAGTGCATATGCAAAACTCACTCGTGTCAGAATACCAGATGAGAGGCTATTGAGAAAGGCAGAAATATGAAGTTCTTCAAAGACATTTTAAAGCACAGCTTCAAGCACTGAAGTACTCATTAAGCTAACTGGAAAATGATGAAAGTTGATATTGCAGTTTTACATAGAGTTCAATTATTGTACATCTACATATGAAGGTTTTTCATCGGCCACATCTCATGAGAGTAGATACTGAAATGAGTAGACACAGCTTCTAACCTGAGGGTGCTCTTCTCAGTTTAACCTTACTACTAGTACTATTACGACAACGACGACAAGAATGGTGATGAAGTCTGGGAGAGTTATGCCTCCTGCTTGGTTTTTGTTCCTCAGGATTGCTTTCATGGTTCTGGGTCTTTTGTGGTTCCATATAAATTTTTTGATTTTTTGTTCAGGTTCTGTGAAGAATGTCTTGGGTAATTTGATAGGGATTGCTTTGAATCTGTAGATTGCTTTGGGTAGTATGGCCATTTTTACAATATTGATTTTTCTGGCCCATGAGCATGGAATATCTTTCCGTTTCTTTGTATCTTCTTTGATCTCCTTGATTAATGTTTTGTAGTTCTCTGCATATAAGTCTTTCACCTCCTTGGTCAGGTTTACTCCCAGGTATTTGATTTTTTGGGGTGCTATTT
>PVHT020000015.1:2733198-2757955 GCA_004024745.2 Catagonus wagneri
TTCTTCTTCTTTTTTTTTTTTTTTTTTATTTTTGCCTTTATGTAGAGACGCACCCATGGCACATGGAGGTTCCCAGGCTAGGGGTCTAACAGGAGCTGTAGCTGTCGGCCTTCACCACAGCCACAGCAACGCAGGATCCGAGCCGCGTCTGCAACCTATACCACAGCTCACGGCAACGCTGGATTCTTAACCCACTGAGCAAGGCCAGAGATCGAACCCGCAACCTCATGGCTCATAGTCGGATTCATTTCGCTGAGTTGCATGGTCGGATTCATTAACCACTGAGCCACGACAGGAACTCTGATCTATTTCATCTTGATTCATTTTTGGCGGGGTGTAAGTCTCTAAAAAGTTGTCCATTTCTTCTAGGTTGTCAGTTGTATGCCATTTCTTATTTTCTAATTCAAGTCTTCTCACTCTTTTTTTTGTAATAAATCTTGCTAAAAGCTTATCAATTTTGTTTATCTTTTTAAAATGGCTCTTGGAGTTACTGTCTTGGCTCGGCGTTAATGAAACTGATTAGGGTCCATAAGGATGTGGGTTTGATCCCTGGTCTCACTAAGTGGGTTAAGGATACAGCTTTGCAAAAACTGTGGTATATGTTGCAGATGTGGCTCAGATCTGGCATTGCTGTGGCTGTGGTGTAGACTGGCAGCTACAGCTCTGATTAGACCCCTAGCCTGGTAACTTCCATATACCATGGTTGTGGCCCTATAAAGCAAAAACACTTTAAAAAAGAAGGCTCTTATTTACATTGATTTTTTTATTATTTCTTTGGTCTATGATCCTTATTTCATCTTTGATTTTTATTAATTCCTTCTTTATGCTGACATTGAGCTTTGCTTATTATTCTTTTTCTAATTCCTTTAGACAGTAGGTTGGTTTGTATATTTGAGTTAGTCTTGTTTCTTGAGGTAGGCCTGAACCCCTATAAAATTCAATTTTAGAGCTCCTTTTGCTGTGTCCAATAGATTTAGAAAGTTGTGTTTTTATTTTCATTTGTCTAAGTTATTTTCTGATTTCTTCTTTGATTTCATCAGTGCCTTTTGGTTGTTTTATCTCCACCTGTTTGTATATTTCTCATTTTTATATTTTATTTGTTTTCTAGTTTTCTATCTTTGTGGTCAGAAAAAGAATGCTAATTTTTATTCTCTCAAATTTGTTGAGACTTGTTTGTGTCCTAGCATGTTATCTACTTTGGAGAATGTTCCATGTGTGCTTGAAAAAAAAAAGTGAATCCTGCACTTTTTCACTGTAATGCTCTTTTCTTATCTGTTAAATCCAACTGGTCTCATATGTAATTTACAACTTTATTGATTCTCTATGCAGATGATCTGTAACATTTTAGCTGTGAGTTTATCATAAATAGCCCTTATTATGTTGAACTAAGTTTCTTCTATTCCCACTTTGAAGAAGATTTTATCATGAATAGATACTGAATTTTGTCAAATGTTTTGCTACATCCTTTGAGATGATCATATAAGTTTTATTCTTCTTTTTGTTAATGTGGTGTATCACATAGCTTTGCAGCTATTGAATCCTATTGCATTCCTTAAGTGTATCCTTCTTGATCATAGTATATTATCTTTTTGATATATTGTTGAATTATTTTGGCTAATAATTGTATTTAGGATTTTTTTGTATCTATATTTAGCAGAGATATTCTTCTTGTTCATTGTTTTTATCAAGCTTTTGTGTCAGGGTAATTGTGACCTTGTAGACTGAAGTTGGGAGTGTTTCTCCCTCTTCATTGCTTTGGAATTGGAATAGATTTCAGCTCTTCTTTACATGTCTAGGAGAATTACCCTGTGAAACTGTTAATTCCTGGCTTTCATTTGATGGGATTTTTAAATTATAATTACTAATTATATTTCACCTCTAGTGAGCACTCTCTTTGGATCCTCTATTTCTTCCTGATTCAGTCTTAGAATACTGTATATATCTGGAAATTCTATTTTTTGGGGTTGTACAATTTGTTGACATATAGCTCTTTGTAATATTTTCTTATATTTTTTAAATCTCTGTAATATCAGTTGGAATTTCTCCTTTCTTTTCTTATTTTCTTTATTTGGGTCCTGTGTTTTCCTTGTTAGCCCTTTGTGTTCCTGTGCCTGGATGCCTATGTCCTTCTTTAGGGTCTTTGCATTTTTATTCATGATTCCATCAAAATCAATTTCTATCCATTTTTCTCCCTCTCTTCTTCTGAGATTCCTATAATGTGAAAGTTAATGTAATTAAGTTTTTCCCAGAGTTCCCTAAAACTGTTCCTAGTTTTATTTTATTTGCTCTTTATATGGGGGGGTTGCCTGTTCTGTCTTCCAGATCAAATATGCATTTTCTGTATCACTTGGTCAGTTTTTATTTCCTTCTGGTGTATTTTTTTATTTCAGTTATGGTTTTCTTCAGTTCTGAGTGATTCTATTTCATATTTTCTAATTCCATGTTAAAATTCTTTTCTGGAGTTCCCACTGTGGCACAGCAGAAACAAATCCAACTAGTATCCATGAGGATGGCCGTTTCTTCCCTGGCCTTGCTCAGTGGGTCAGGGATCTGGCATTGCCATGGGCTGTTTTGTAGGTTACAGATACAGCTTGGATCCCACGTGGCTGTCACTGTGGCATAAGCCAGCACCTGTAACTCCAATTAGACACCAAGCTTATGAACTTCCATATGCCATGGTTGAGACCGTAAAAAGCCAAAAAAAAAAAAACCCAAAAATAACACGTTGCCTAGGTTAATGTACTTACTACAAGTTTATTTAACATACTTTCTGCAAATTTTTAAACCCTTTATCTCATAAAGCGTTTATGTCTCTTTTATTATTTGTTTTTCTTATTCTTTCATCTGGAACACATTTCTCATTTTGCTTAACTTTCTTTGGCTTTTTGAAGTTAGGTGTCCTCATGTGGAAGCATCACTATGCAGTCTATGTGTGCCCAGTGATTTTTATAGGAGAGCTGGATCTGAAGTGATCACAGTTTTTATCTTTCTCCAGAGTGTGCTGGTACCTATCATCTTATCTAATGGTGAGCCTGGAGATAGAAGGGTTATAGCCAAGACCGAGTGTGATCCAAGGATTTTCCTGTACTAAGTGGTCATTATTGTCTTACCAGGGGTGGGATTGACTGATTAAGAAACAGTGAGTGTTTACTTTAAGCTTGTTCTGTTGTTAGATTTTCTTCTCCCCTTCAGAGAAATGCACCTTAACCCAAGAGTTGAGAAGCACTGGAACAAAAGGGGCACAAGTGAACATCTGGTGTGGACTGAGGTATACACTTTGACGGCCCCAGCGTGCTAGTCAGAACATGAGATAGCTCTCAGTTGGCTGCCCCAGCAAGTACCAACAATGTTTACCCTTAACCCCTTCTGTGGCAAGCCAGTTCCAAGCTGCTCTGTCCCCCCAACTGTGAACTCTCTTTGACAGTGGCAGCCTTTGCCCCAGTGGGGAACTGCACCAGAGCTAGAGGGGTTGGAGTAAGTGTTCTGTGTGGCTCAAGAGTCTCAGTGTAATAGTCTTGCAAACCAGACAGAGTCCTGAGCAGTTTTAATCTCTTTCCCATTCCTTGTTTCAGGGAGTAAGCAAGGATGTGTGTACTCTTCATGAGTGGAATTTAGATTTCTCACAGCCCCCTTTAAGTCTCACTGGTTTTGAAACATGCTAAGGTGACTCAGCTCCACAGTGTTGGACCTCAGGGTTGTTAACTGTGGTTCCAAATGTTTACGCCCTGGTGAGGATCCTAGCCCTATAAAATACCACTTCTCTTCTGTGTCCCCTCTTATGAATACAAGTTTCAACTTGATTGCTTTTCCTCCTTACCTATCTCTCTGTGGATTTTTTTTAAAGCCTTTGTTGTATAAGAGCCTTCCTGCCAGTTTCCAGTTTGTTTTCAATGAGAATTTCACCACATGTAGTGAGCTCAGCATCCTCTTACTCCACCATCTTGATCCCTCTGAACTCTTGTCAGTTTCCTTACTTTTCTTCAATGCCCTTTATTAAGCATTTATTTACTTTGTAATTTAATTCCAATTTCTGATATGAGTTTGGTTTTTTGTTATTCTATTTCTTTCTTGAGTGAAATAAACTAATTATTTTTTTAATTTCTGTTTTTTGTTTCTGTATTTCAAGTTTAAATTGATTTCTTTATCCTAAAATGCTTGTTTAATGCTACTCATTTTGGTGTATTATATTATAATTTATTTAATTCCCTGGCTAGTTTGGAGGGAAGAATTTTTATGAGCTTAAAATCATTCCCAGTGTTCCTGTCATGGCTCAGCAGAAGTGAATCTGACTAGTATCCATGAGAATGCATGTTTGTTCCCTGGCCTCGCTCAGTGGGGTAAGGATCCAGCATTGCCAAGAGCTGTGGTGTAGGTCACAGATGCACCTCAGATCCCATGTTGTTGTGGCTGTTGGCATAGGCCAGCAGCTACAGCTCTGACTCAACCCCTAGCCTGGGAACCTCCATATGGTAAGGGTGCAGCCCTAAAAAAAAAAAAAAAAACGTGATGATGTATGCTTTTTTCTCATCTTATTCAGTTTATAAATGCAGTTTCTATTGCAAAATCACCTTCTTTGGTTAGTTCTTTACACCTCTATGCAACTACTTCTATGGATGGATTTGGTGTTGGTTGGGGAATGGAGAAGGTCTTAAACTGACTTATTTATTTTTCAGGTTTTTTTTAGAATCCTTAATGTACCCCCACTCCATTCCTTCTTTCTTTTCACTGCCTCAACTTCAAGAGTACTGACTACTACCTGTGCATCTGATTTTCATCAGGATGCACAGACACTTCTGATCCCACACATTTCAAACATCTAATCCATAGCCAGGGCTAGTAACAACCAAGCCATGACTATGTTCAGTGGGTTTTTGTTTTCTTCTTCTTCTTTTTTTTTTTTTGTTCTATTTGATTTACTGTCTACTTGTCTTATTCTGGGAGTGATTTTGTATTAACTTTTTTAAAGATTTTTACTCCCCTTTGCTTTTTCCTTAACATCTTCCCAGCCTCACATCACTTTTTCTCTATTGCCAACAAGCTTTAGAAAAATGCAGTGAAGGAGAGGAATCAAGACAGTGGAACAATAGGATGTGGAGCTCACCTCTTCCCACGAATAGATCAAGAATACATCTACAAATGGAACAATTCTCATAGAACACCTTTTGAACACTAGCAGAACACCTAAAACACCTAAAAGGATAGGAGGATCTCCATGTGAGAAGGTATGGTGAAAGAAAAAAAAGGAGGAAGTGAGGAAGCTGGATGGGACCAGTGCCCTTTGGAGGGAGATGAAGGAGAAGATACGTTCCTGCACACTGGGAAGTCTCCTCACCTTAGTGATAGTGATTTGGATGAAAGGAGCTTCAGATGCTCAGAGTAGATGGGAACAGCTTGTTTGTGACAGGCAGGACAGAATGAGACCTATGCTGACAGTCCATGGCACCTACTTGTACACCCTACCCTGAGCCATGTCTGCTGTTATGGGCAGGGGCTAGTTGCTGCAGTGTGGAATTTGGAGAACAGACTTGGGGAAAGAACTGCTGTTGACTGTGCTGAGACAGCCTGGGAGGGCACCTCTACAATCTAACATTATACCTAAAGCAACCAGAGAAAGAAAAAATAAAACCCAGAATTAGTACAAGTAAAAAATCAAAAAGATCAGAGCAGAAATATATATATAGATACATAGATGAAGAAAACACTAGAAGAGATCAATGAAGCTAAAAATTAGATTCTTTGAAAATGTATAAAAAAGATAAACTTTTAGCCAGATTCAAGCAAAAAGGGGAGAGATAATGCAAAATCATTAAAATTAGAAATGGAAAACAAATTACAAGTGACAGCATAGAAATACAAAATGTCATAAGAAACTATTACAAGCAACTAAATTCCAATAAAACTGACAACCTAGAACAAATGGACAAGTTATTACAAAGGTTCAACCTTCTAAGACTGAAGGAGGAAGAAACAGAAAATATGAACAAACCAATCACAAGTAGAGAAATTGAAGCTGTGATTACAATTTTTTCTGCAAGCAAAAGTCCAGAACCAGATGGCTTCAGAGGCAAATTCTGTAAATATTTAAAGAAGAGTTAACACCTATTCTTCCGAAAGTTTTCCAAAAGAATTGCAGAGGAATGAACACACCCAAGTTCATTCTATGAGGCCACTGTCACCCTGGTACCAAAACCAAAGATGCCACACACACAAAAAAAATTACAGGGCGATAACACTGATGAACATAGATGCAAAAATCCTCAACAAAATAGTAGCAAACCAAACCCAACAATACATCAAAAGTGTCACATACCACAGTCAAATGGGATTTATCCCAGTGAAGCAGGGATTCTTCTATATCTGAAAATCAATCACTGTGATATATCACATCAGCAAACACAAGAATAAAAATCCTATGGCCATCTCATATATGCAGAAGATATTTTGCATCCTTTTCCTTACAAAATCTCTCCAGAAAGTGAGCATAGAGGGAGACTTCCTCAATGTAATAAAAACCATAGACACACCCACAGCTAACATCATACTCAAAGGTGAAAACCTGAAAGTAATTCCTCTAACATTAGGAACAAGGTAAAAATGTCCAGTTTCACCATTTGTATTCAACATATTTTGGAAGTCTTAAATAGTCAGAGATGAAAATGATATGAAAGTAATCCAAGTTGAAAAAGAAGTAAAACTGTCACTGTTTGCAGATGAAATGATTTTGTGCAGAGGAAATCCTAAAGATGCTAGTAGAAAACTAGTAGAGCTCATCAATGAATTCATTAAAGTTGTGGAATACAAAGTTAATACACATTCTGGAATCTCTTGCATTCCTATACAATAACAATGAAACATCAGAAAGATAAATTAAGGAAACAATCACTTTTGCCATTGCATTCAAAAGAATAAAATACCGAGGAATAAACCTAAGGAGGCAAAAATACTGAATACTATGTTTTTGAAAGAAATTAAAGATGACACAAACAGATGGAAAGATATACCATGTTCTTGTATTGGAAGAATCAATAATTTCAAAATAACTATATTACCCAAGTTATCCTACAAATTCAATGCAATTCCTATTCAAATTACCAATGGAATTTTTCACAGAACTAGAACAAAAATGTTAAAATTTGTACAGAAGCACAAAGACCCTGAATAGCCGAAACAATCTGTTTTTTTTAGGCAAGAAATAGATTTATTAAGGAAAATGACTTGTGAGAGATACCAATAAGCAGGTTCTTCCCCAAGGATTCAGCCAAAGCAATTAAAAAAAAAAATGGAGCTGGAGGAATCAGACTCCAAAGCTATAGTCATCAAAACCATATAGTACTGGAGCAAAAACAAAAATATAAATAAGTGGAACAGGTTAGAATGCCCAGTGATAAACTCACACACCTATGGTCAACTAATCTTTGACAAATGAAGCAATATACAATGGAGAAAAAATAGTCTCAGAGTTCCATTGTGGCTCAGTGGTAACAAACCCAATTAGTATTCACGAAGACACAGGTTCAATCCCTGGACTCGCTCAGTGCGTTAAGGATACAGCGTTCCCATGAACTGTGGTGTAGATTACAGACGTGGCTTAGATCCAGCATTGCTGTGGTTATGGTGTAAACCAACCGCTACAGCTCCGATTTGACGCTTAGTCTGGCAACTTCCATATGCTATGGGTACAGCCCTAAAAATACGAGAGAGAGAAAGAGGTATCTTCCATAAGTGAACAGCTACATGTAGAGAATGAAATTAAAGCACTCTTTAATTCCATATACAAAAATAAGCTCAGGATGGATTAAAGACCTAAATGTTAGCTGAATATTATAAAACTCTTAGGGGAAAACATAGGCAGACCACTTTGACATAAATCACATCAATATCTTTCTTGATCTACCTCCTAAATTAATGAAAATAAAAACAAAAATAAATAAATGTGATCTAATTAAACAAAGTATTTTACACAGCAAAAGAAATGATAAAACAAAAAGACAACCCACAGAGTGGAAGAATATCTTTGCAAGTGAAGTGACTGGCAAGGAATTAATCTCTAAAATATACAAACATCTTGCAGCTTTATATCAAAAAATCAAACAACCCACTAAAAAAAGGTCAGATGATCTAAATAGCTAAATAGACATATATCTAAGACATAGAGATGGACAAAAAGGACATGAGAAGATACTCAACTTCACCAGTTAATAGAGAAATTCAAGTCAAAACTCTGAGGTATCACCTCATACAAGTCAGAATGGTCATCATCAAAATGTCTACAAACAATAAATGCTGGAGAAAGTGTAGCACAAACGGAACCCTCCTACACTATTGATAGGAATATAAACTTTGAGAGTTACTATCAAGCACAGTGTGAAGGTTCCATAAAAAGCTAAAGATAGAACTACCATTTCATCCAGCATTCCACTCCTGGGCGTATATCCAGAGGAAATAATAATTTGAAACGATATATGCACTCCAGTATTCACTGAAGCACTATTTGCAATATCCAAGACAGGGAAGCAAACTAAATGTCCACTGACAAGGAGTGGACAAAGATTCATACGTATATGTAAGGGAATATTACTCAGCCATTAACAGTGAAATACTGCCATTTGCAGCAGCCTATATGGACCCAAAGTTTATTATACTAAGTCAGATAGAAAGACACATGTCGTATGATATCACCTATATGTGGAATCTAAAAAAAAATCATACAAATGAACTTACTTACAAAATAGACAAAAACTCAAAGGCATAGAAAGCAAACATTTTTATCAAAGGGGAAAGGTGGTGGGGAAGGATATATTAGGAGTTTGGGATTGACATAGCCACACTATTAAATGTAAAATAGTTAATCAATAAGGACATACTCTATAGCCTAGAGAAGTCTACTCAATACTCTGTAATAACCTATATGGGAATATAATCTTAATAAGTGTGGATATATGAATATTTATAACTGATTCACTTAGTTGTGTATCTGAAACATTGTAAATCAACTATACTCCATCCAATAAAAGGAGAAAGAAAAAAAGAAGGCAGTGAATAGGCAGTAAAATTGTTTCAAATTTTTTCTTAAAGGTATTTTGTAAGTTGTAATAGTCTCTGATTTCCAGTAATAGTGACAGTGTGGGACCTTTGTTGCTTTATGTGTCATCCTGGTTGCTTTTACCTTGTTTTGGGAAGAAGAAGAGGAGATGCAGAATCAGGTTGTCATGTTCTTGAAACTTGTTCTCTGTTTTCTATCTTGTAATTTAAATAAACAAATGAATTGACAGTAAAGAGTCCTAAATGTTCCAATTCTTCCTTAAAAAGCATTTTTATTTTAGTACAGTATAAGACAACATTAATTATGTGCATTGATACTTAAAAAGTAATCTTCTTACATAGGTGTAACTTCTGTAAAACAGAAGAAAAAATGTAAGATTATGTGTATAGACATGAAAAACTGTAGAGATAATTAAAAGACCAGAGGTGAAAGGGTAAATATGCCTTGAACTTAGCAGTAATGATTCCTCTAGTGAAAGCATAAAAATGAATAGCAATACATAATAATTAATGTCAGCTCCCCTATTGAATGCAAACATATTGTGATAGTTTATCATTTGTTAATAAACATGCTCATTTTATGAGGCCTCACTAGTGCTTTATCTCAGCAATGTCAAAGTCATGAAAATTTTGTAGGATATGTACCTTTTTATAGTAGTAATTTGGAAGTTCGTAATTAACTTTGTACATGCTCATTTTGTCATTTTGTACTTCAAATATATCTAATATAATAAATATTAAAATATATAAGGAGATTCATGAACAAAAATATACACATATGGAAATCTTTGATGATCATAATTGTTTATGAACAGAGTATTTACCTTTTCAAAACAAAAATATGAAGTGGATTAGTAAAACATTCTTTGTGATAAAAAAAAATCCTGTTTAATTGCAGTAATAAGAGGCTTTAGAAGTGACTAATATCCAAATAAACAATTTTAAATTAAGTAATCTGTTCATCTGAGACTACTTATTAAATTTGTCACATTTTTTTTTTCTTTCACATTGCTCATGGTTATTTCTAAAGATATGTCAAGAAGTGAATTTACTACCCAAACTCACTAACCTCTTTAAGCAAAGCTTTGAAACTAGTGGTAGTTTTTACAACATTGATGAGGTTTGAAGGCATGAGATGTTTGGAATTATCCTTCCAAATTCCTGCTAAACACTTTCAAAACACAAGTATTACTAATAGAATTCATCAATGGGATATTTAGTAGAGTCAGTATATATGTAGTAAAAATAAACATGAAGTGAACATTTTTATCTTATTTTGGTTAATTTCACTGTATTATCATAAATTCAGATTTATGGAAAATAGCATGAATAAATTCTTATAGGAACTTCTTTTAGAGCATTAAATAATGGACAGGTAGGCGTGCCTTATCTATTGCGTACTTTACATTAAAATATGTTTTATTTTGGAAAATAATCCATTTACAGCAACATGGATGGAACTAGAGACTCTCATACTAAGTGAAATAAGTCAGAAAGAGAAAGAAAAATACCCCATGATATCACTTATATCTGGAATCTACTATACAGCACAAAAGGAAACTTCCACAGAAAAGAAAATCATGGAAATGGAGAACAGACTTGTGGTTGCCAAGGGGGAGGGGGAAGGAGTGGGATGGACTAGGTTAATAGATGCAAGCTATTGCCTTTTGGATGGATAAGCACTGAGATCCTGCTGTACAGCACTGGGAACTATTTCTAGTCAATTATGATGGAGCGTGATAATGTGAGAAAAAAGAATGTATGTGTGACTGGGTCACCTTACTGTACAGTGGAAAATTGATAGAACACTGTAAACCAGGTATAATGGAAAAAATCATTTAAAAATTTATTCTATTTTGGGCAACCAGTAAAAACATCGTGTGCTTGTTTGGGGCTTGATGGAATCCAAGAAAGAATATCGCTCTTTCAACTGTATCCTCAGCCATTTGAGAAATAATAAAGCGAGACAAATATCGTATGATATCACTTATATGTGGAAGCCAATACAAATGCTACAAAGGAACTTCTTTAAAAAACAGAAACAAACACAGATTTCGAAACCAATTTTATGATTTCCATAGGTGAAACAACTGAGTGGAGAGAAGAATTGGGAGGGTTGGAAAAACTTACACACACTATTGTATAAAATAATTATTAAGGAAAACCTACTGTATAGCACAGGAAAATCTACTCAATAGTTAGCAATAACCTATATGGGAAAAACGAATGAATATATTTACATGTATGACTGATTCACTTTGTTGTACATCTGAAACTAATATACCACCGTAAGTCATCTGTACTCCAAAAAAATTAAATAGAAAAAAAGGAAAGAAAATAATAAGGCACATAGAATCTAAAATATTAACACTGTTGCTAAGAAATATGGTTTATATCTCTGGACAAGTGAGTTCCCTAATCCTGAGCAATAAAACAAAGCAGACATAATGTATTCAGCAGTGCAGGACTAATGTACACCCTGGCTTCTAAGGAAACAAAACTTGTGCATAGATTACTGTGTATGTGCTGAGTGAAACTCACTTCCAAAAAGAAAAGACAGAAGAGTGGCTAGGAAATGCATATCTAGTTTCTGTTTCCAGTTTTTGTCATAGCCTGTTGTTCTCAACAGCTATGTCCCTCATTTTTTAATGGTTGTGCCCTGCCCTCTTCCTTCCTGTTTCATTCACCCCTCAGAACTTTTTACTCCCATATTCTTATGGGAAGCAGAGGGAAAAGCTATTCTATAGCTGCTTCCTGGCTTATCAGGGGTATCAACCCTGCCTGTCAGGAAGTAAAAATCTCTGGATACATGATAGTTTTCCTTATGGGTTATATTTAAAAATCCACAGGAAACAAGACTGTGAAGCATCATCTGGCCTAAATATAATCTGACCATATTCACTCAGGATTTGGAGCCTGCACAGTCTTTTTTCTTTTTTTTGCCATTCTTAAGTTGACCTGTTAAGTTTTCCGGAAAGTATATGTTGGAGAGTCCAAAGTGAATGATATAACTGATACTTTTTTCTCTGAAATAGTTCAAATTGACTAATTGATATTCCACTGTTTAAAAGCATGTCTCTACCACTTTAAATTTTATTTACATATTTGTGAACCTCAATTAGATAAGAAATATATATTTTAAACATGGCCTCTATATTTATGAAAGTATGGATTTATAATGTCTTAAAGTGAAATCTCTTCGGAATTCTTTTAAAAATCACAGAGTTCTATTCAGACATGTTTGAATTTTCTTTTAAATGAATAGTACAGGAACTCCAAATATTTCTTGTTATATAATTTTTAATATCCTTTTTTATACCTTTAAAAAATAAAATCTTCAACCCTAAGAATATCAGAACCTAAAAATATTTGTGTAAGTTTTTGGTAGAAGACTTAGTCATAACTTCTTTTAAAATCTGCTACATAAAATTTTAGAATAAGTTAATTTTTAGAAATTCTAAAGTTAAATCAGTACTTTTCTCTGATATGTTTCATAGGAATTTTTTTCTGTTTTTGAACAGTTATTATTATTTTTTCCTTTTTAGTGAGCTAGCTTTTATTCTTAGTTTGGCTCTGGATTTCCTTCTTACTGAAGATTACTATCATTAATTATGAGTAAATACTCAAACCCATTTCAAACATACCTTAGCATAACATTACTTAATAGAATTTTATTAATCATTGCACAGTGCATATATTAGTTACACACACTTGTGTCAGTATCTGCTACTTACAACTCTACTCATATATTAAGATTTTCTATAAATGCAGTTTAAAATAGTAATTGAATACACAAAATTTTACTAATTATATCATATTGATTAATCTCTCCAGAGCACTGTTTTCTCCCCCTAGGTTAATAAACAATGTTACTAAATATTCAGTGCAGCAAATATGGTTTGTTTCCTATCTGATAGCTGGTGCTCCTTGCTAGCAGAGCTCTGCTTTTATTTAGGTATTCACCCCTCTGTGTGCTCAAGGAAACTGTCAGCTCCCAGTTACAGTTAGGAAGCCATGAAAAAACCATTCCTTTTGCTAGTGATTGTTTTAAACATAAGCCTGTGAAAATTAACTGTAAAGGGTCATTATATCACATAGTGCCTTAATATATTTTATATGATACTTGGTATGAGTTGTGATTAATTCCTGACCAAGGAATAGAGAATGGGTAAAGAGAACACAAAATGTTGCTATGCAACGGGGTCTTTGGGGACAAGGATAAATCTATATTCGATAGAAGAATTTGATCCATCTTTGTCAGTGTTTAATAAAGCATCTTTTTTTCAAGCTCATTTTTTGTAAGAGAATGAAAAACAATCAAAGTCTATACCTGCAACAGCGTTTTACCTGGTAAAAGCTAAAGGCTCTGTTTTCATGTTTCTTTAGTAATGTGATTTTCTCTTATAAAATAAATAACCTACTTTTGTATTTAATGTCATCTTTTTTTGTTTTACACCAATGTGCCATATTTTGGAAATCAACACACGTTTGTTCTTACTTCTTCTCTCAACACTTTTTATCAAAAATGGCAGTGTGAAACGAACTGGAATGTAAATTGTGTTTTTATTTTTTAATAACTGCAAAAATTGCTTTCCTGTCAAAACTGAAAAATTCTTATTAGCTGACTGACCTTGGAACTGTTCATCTATAAAGTAGTAAAACATCTAAATAAATACCCATATGTCAAAGAGAACTGTTTGCTAGAAACTCATAGTTATTCACCTAAAACTAAATACAAGAAAGTTTGAAAGCTCTTTCAATACTTTTTTGTTATTTATATATTCTCACAGGGTTATACTAAAATCCCTAGAATTAATGAGAGTTGATTTAAGAGCCTAGATGGCATTATTTTTATTTAGTAAATATTGAGTAACAGAATATTATGGGAAAAAATTAATGTGCATTACAGGTAATACATTCTTTTATTCCAATGTCAAATTATGTATGAGTTCTTCAATGAGCTTATCCTTCAGGGGTGCTCTGTCTTTTACTAAGAGGGCTTACACATATGAAGGGTTTTGAATGAGATGATGCTGTGTAGGCACCCTTTATTTTTTTACTTTTGAAGATCAAAAAATGCATCACTTGATGCCTTAAGCCTGGGTATCCCATGCCTTCTTGATCCTCCTGTTATGAAGAGCCCACTCCAGTGCCTCTCTGCCTCTTTAAATCTCACCTTAAGACCTTCCTTTTATCTCTAACTTATGATTGACCCTGACTATAGAATCTTGTGTAAATCAACCTACATAAAAGTGTGTGTTCTCAACTCATCTTTTATTGCATCTAAACTTACTTTTTTTGCATTAGTGCTTGAATTGATTTTTTTCATTAAAAGACGGCAATCATCTGATCTTGATAAAGCAACATGCTAAAATGCTAAAATCTTACTTTTCACTGTTATCTTAATAGTCACTTTGAAATACACAGGATATAAATAAAACTAAAATACAAATTTTTTTAAATTCCTCGAAACATCTTTAGTTCTATCTCTATGGCTAGAAATGTACTGATTATGGAATGGGCTCATTGGACAAGTCAGCATGTGTCCAAAGCTAATAAATAAAAATGGAACTGTAAAGGGATCCTTCAGAAATGATAATAATAAATATCCTTAATTCAGACACACAAGCAACAACAGAGCAAAGGTTAGAGGAACTGTGTTTGTATGTCCTGAGAATCACTTTTAATTCTTTAGACTGCTTTCCCAGAATGTTCTTTTCCAGCCATCTGACTCCTCATCTATAATGCTACTTTATGTCCACTGTTCTCTGGAAGAAGACAACTGAAAGTGCCTTATAGAAAGGTTAACAAATACAGGCTCACATTGCTAAGCTCAGAACAAATCTAAGGCATGATTCATGTGGATAAGAAGTGAGAGTCATAAGTCATACTGCATTCTGGTTTCAACTGGACTTTATATTTGCAAAATAGAGTGTCTTTTAAGGGACAGGTGTAACATATATTGACAGATCACTGCATGTAAATGTAATGTGCCAAGATATAATTCTATTATTAATAATAATATGAACAATAAAGGCAAAGAATAAATGGTTTTATAACTTGAGTGTATGCTATGTGACAGGTCTTACACTTAGCTATTTCCACACATACTATCATTTAAAATCCATAAGTTCCCTGGTGTCCTAGCGTTTAAGCTTTCAGCATTGTCACTTCTGTGGCTCAGTTTCGATCCCTGGATTAGGAATTCCCCCTGCCATAGGTTCAGACAAAAAAAGTAAAATTTATAAGGATCCTCTGACAAGTATCATTAATCCACATTAGAGATGATAAAATAAGGCTAAATAGTTTTATGTGTTAGGCAAAATAATTCTCCCCCCCAATAATAATCATATCCTAATCCTTGGAAACTGTGAATATGTTTCCATATGGTAAGAGAGAACGAAGATTGCAGAAAGACCAAAGATCACTAATCTGCTTAAAGATAAAGAGATTATTCTGTACTGTCCAGGTAGGCCCAATGTAGTCACAAAGTTGCTCACATAGTGAAAAGGGAAATAAGAGAATCAGAATGAGAGAGAAATCACTGTAAGAAAGACTAGATTGGCCACAACTGGCTTTGAAAATTGAAGAGGGCTGTGCACCCCAAGGAATAGGACAGCCTCTAGAAGTTGGAAAAGTTAAGAAAGCAATTGTCCATAGAAGTGGAAAAGGACACAGCCTGGCTAACATCTGTATTTTAATCCAGTGAGACCCATTTCTGACTTCTGATTTACAGAACTGAAATACAGTAACTTTTTTTTTTCAAGCCACTAAGTTTGTGGTAGTTTGCTACTGCAGCAATAAAAAATGAACTCTAATAACTTGGACACGTATTTTTTCTTTCTTTCTTCCATGTCCCACTACCCATTTTGGGGACCACACTAAGCAGATTTCATTTTTGAGTAATCATCTTTGTTCACTCTTAAGTGCTTCTGGGGAAACTGCGTCTTTACTCAACCTTCAGGGAGGCAGTCTGTGACCCACACAAATCTAACTAAAGTTTTCCATTTCCCTCAGATGAAATGCTTACTTGAGGGTTAGGCACATGACATAATTTAAAGCAGTTGGAGTCAATTCCAGATTTTATTTTACCTATCAGAAAAATGAATTTCTTATTCCCTGTTGAATGTTAAAGAAAGACTACTGGGTAGTTAAATATAACTTCTGCAGCCATTTAGTGACCATGTGGTACTAAAAAACAGCACTAACATCAAACTAGAGCCAAGAAATAGAAAGAAAATCCCATCCTGGTGAGGTTATGTGAACGCTGGAACAAATCATTAAATACGCTATGTCTACTATTGAATTACTCAATTATTATGAACCAACACATATCTTCCTTGACTTATGATAGGGTTCTCTCTTAATAAACCCATTGTATATTGAAAATCCTAAGTAGAAAATGCATTTAGGTATTCCCTACTGTGGTGCAGTGGGTTCAGATTCACACTAGAATGGCTCGGGTCGCTGTGGGAGGTGTGGGTACCACCCCTGGCCCAGCTCAGTGGGTTAAAGAATCCAGCATTTCTGCAGCTGCAGCATAGGTCAGAGCTGCAGCTCGGATTTGACGCCTGGCCTAGGAACTTTGATATACGTCAGATGGGGCAAAAATAAAAAGAAAAGAAAATTCATTTAATATACCTAACATTAGAGCTTAGCGTAGCCTATGTTAAATGTTTACAGAACAGTTGCACTAGTCTACACTTGGGCAGAAGTCATCTAACAGAAAGCCTATTTTAAATAAAGTGTTTAATATACCATGTAATATATTGAACAATGTACTGAAAGTAAAAAACAGAATAATTGTATGGGTACAGAATGGTTATAAGTGTATCAGTTTTTTTATCCTTGTAATTGTGTGGCTGACTGGGAATTGTGGCTCCCTGCTACTACCCAGCATCATGAGAAAATATCCTACTACATATCACCAGCTCAGGAAAGATCAAAATTCAAAATTTGAAGTGAAGTTTCTACTGAATGTACATTATTTAACAACACTGTAAAGTCAAAAAATAGTAAGTTGAAACATCACTAGTCACGGATTGTCCATATACCTGTGTCTTTGCTTAAGCCATTTCAAATTAGTCTTTATGACTCTTGAAACAGAAAGAATCTGTACTAATACAATGTTTACCTCACTTAATATTGCTAAATAGCCAAAGTTTCAACTGTAACACAAGTTTTCCTAACAGTAAACTGTGTATTTTCAATTATTATGCTCAATTTCTAGGATCACAAATTACTTGATCCATGAATTGCCATCATGGTGCAGTGGTTAATGCACCCGACTAGGAACCATGAGGTTGCTGGTTCAATCCCTGGCCTCTCTCAGTGGGTTAAAGATCCAGCATTGCTGTGAGCTGTGGTGTAGGTCACAGACATGGCTCAGATCCCGCGTTGCTGTTGTAGGTCACAGACATTGCTCAGATCCCACGTTGCAGCTCCGATTAGACCCCTAGCCTGGGAATCTCCATATGCCGCACATGTGGCGCTAGAAAAGACCAAAAAAAAAAAAATTGCTTGATCCAGAATAAATATCACATGCACTTTCTCCAAGCTTCATTTCTATAGTTATCAGTTCATGCATTTAGATGAATTAAAATGTTGAATTGCCTCTACAATGTCATGACCACTTACCATTTGAGAGATGAAAGTGTCTGTGTATGTGTGTGTGATGTAGACCTATATGTATATGTAAAATATGTATATATAGGTATTATAGGTATTGATCTATATCTATATATCCCTTCCCACGCCGAAGGTTCATTTAATGTGATTTAAATGGGCAAATGAAAACTATCAATGTTTGCACATGACATGATACTATACTTAGAAAACCCTAAAGACAACACCAGAACACTGTTAGAATTCATTAATGCATTTGCCAAAGTTTCAGGCTACAAAATTAATGTGCAGAAATCAATTGTATTTCTATATACTAATAATGAAAGATAAGAAATAGAAATTAGAGAAACCATCCCATTTACAATCATATCCAAAAGAATAAAATATCTAGGAATAAATCTACCTAAACAGAGAAAAGAGCCATACTCTGAAAACTATAAAACATTGATGAAAGAAATAAAAGATAATACAAATAGATGAAAATATATACCATTCTTTTTGATTTGAAGAATCAATATTCCCAAAATGACTATACTACCCAAGGCAATCTACAGATTCAATGCAATCCCTATCAAATTACCAAAGACATTCTTCACAGAACTAGAACAGAATATATTAACATTTGTATAGAAACACGAGACCCCAAACAGCCAACGCTATATTGAAAAAGAAAAACAAAAATGGAGGAATCAAGCTTCCTGACTTTAGACAATACGACAAAGCTACGGTCATCAAAACAATATGGTACTGGCACCAAAACAGAAATATAGACCAAGGGAACAGGATAGAAAGTCCAGATACAAACCCAAGTACCTATCAGCAACTAATCTATGACAAAGGAGGACAGAACATATAGTAGAAGAAGATAGCACTTCCATAACTGCTGGGAAAACTGGAAAACTACATGTAAAATAATGAAAGTAGAGTACTATCTAACACCATATACAAAAATAAACTCGAAATGGATTAAAGACCTAAATATAAGGCCTGACACTATAAAAAATTCTGACATAAATCACAGCAACATCTTGTTTAATCCACCTCCTAGAATAATGACAATAAAGACACAAATAAACCAGTGGGCCTAATCAAACTCAAAAACTTTTGCACAGCAAAGGAAACCATTAGAAAAATGAAAATACCACCCACAGAAGGGGAGAAAATCTTTGCCAATGATGCAACATACCAGGGCCTAATCTCCAAAACATACAAATGAACTCATGCAGCTCAACAACAAAAAACAAACAACCCAATTGAAAAATGGGCAAAATACCTGAATAGATATTTCTCCAAAGTCATATGGATGGCCAATAGGCATATGAAAAAATGCTCAATGTCACTAATTATTAGAGAAATGCAAGTCAAAACTGCTATGAGATACCACCTCACATCAGTGAGAATGACCATCATTAAGAAGACAACAAATAACAGGAGTTCCCATCGTGGCTCAGTGATTAACGAATCTGACTAGAAACCATGAGGTTGCGGGTTCAATCCCTGGCCTCGCTCAGTGGATTAAGGATCCAGTGTTGCCGTGAGCTGTGGTGTAGGTTGCAGATGCGGCTCGGATCCCATGTTGCTGTGGCTGTGGTGTAGGCCGGCGGCTACAGCTCCTGTTAGACACCTAGCCTGGGAACCTCCATATGGTGCGAGTGTGGCCCTAGGAAAAGGCAAAAAAGACAAAAAAAAAAAAGACAACAAATAACAAGTGCTGGAGGGGGTGTGGAGGAAAATGTACCCTTCTCCACTGTTGGTGGGAATGTAAGTTGGTACAACCACTATAGAAAACAATATGGAGGTACCTCAGGAAACTAAATATAGAGCAACCATATGATCCAGTAGTTACACTGCTGGCCATATTTCTGGACAAAACCTTCATTGAAAAAGATACATGCGCCCTTATGTTCATAGCAGCACTATTCACAATAGCCAAAACATGGAAACAAACTAAATGTCCATTGACAGATGAAGGCATTAAGAAGACGTGATACATATATACAATGGAATATTACTCAGCCATAAAAAGACAATCTAAATCAATTTGCAGCAACATGGATGGGGCTAGCAATTCTCATTCTAAGTGAAGTAAGCCAGAAAGAAAAAGACAAATACCACATTATATCTTATGGAATCTAAATTATAGAAGAGATGATCCTATCTAAAAATAACAAACAAAAATAGAACCAGATCATTGCCAAGAAGAGCAGACTTGGGGTTCCCAAAGAGGAAAGGGGATGGAGTGGGAAGAGTGGACATTTGGGTGTTTTTTTTGGATGCAAACTGTTGTATTTGGACTGGATGGGCAATGGGATCCTACTGTACATCACAGGGAAATGTGTGTGATTGGGTCACGTTTTGTAAAGCAGAACTTGATGAAACATTGTAAATCAACTATAGTTTAAAAATAATAAAAAAAATAAAAGGGCAAATGAGAAAACAAGACTAGTGTGACAAAGTGACTTGGCCAAAGTTCTGCATTTACTTGAGAGAAAGCCAGGAAAATAACTCAAGATTCTTAACAGTAGCCCAATTATTCCATTGCTAAATGTGTAAGAAACCTCAGACAAAATGTGGTGCAAAAAAATGAAAAAGAAGTAATTTCAATATAGAACATAAAGGACTCAGAATCATGGTTTTCCAATTGCAAATCACAGGATGGTATTGATTTTGCTTTCAAAGTCTTGGACTAAATATTTATCTAATCATTTTAGAAAGGGAAGTTTGGTTTCCGTGCAATTCTGTCTGTCATCTTTTGTCTGGGTGACTGAATTAAATAATATGAACCCAAAAACTTCATCTCTACTGTGATATAGCCCTAGTCTTCCACCACAGGAGTATGTCCACCAGAAGCATTACAACTCAATGATTTATAAAAAATTTTCTCTGAAATTAAATTGCAAGCCATCTCAGGAGTCAAGTGATTCCTACATAGTTTCTAGTAAAGAAAATGTAATCAAATTGATTTTTTAAAATTAGTGATATAACTTCAAATTCTTAGGGACATGGAGAGAAAGTTGCAGTCTCATATGTTATTGGGAAATGTGTTAATTGAAGTTAATCACATTTTAATGTTGATTGGGCAGTGAGTGTGGTAATGTCTACTGAACTTTAAAATGAATATACTACTGAACTAGCAATCCTAAACCTAGAAAACAATCCCACAGAAATCAAAACTAAAGTGTTTAAGCCCAAGGGTGTTAAATACAACATTGCTTACAAAGACAAAAATATTTTATTCATCCCGTATCTCCATCAGTGTGATAACTGTGGAATAAATGATAGCATATAAATAGTATGTGATACTATTTATTTATTCAAACAAATGAGGTGAATTTATAAATATATATTGTCTTGAAAAGATCTCCACGATATGTTTTACAAATTTACAATAAAATAAGCAAAAAATATGATCAATTTCCTTTAAAAAATCAAAATTTTAAGCAAACAGCAAATATTTTACATAGCTTTTGAAAATGTATTAAAAGGAATGAGAAAATATACATAATTCTTTGTAATTACATAAGTAGTAGACATTAAAGAGATCTGCAAGAGGTGATTTATTTTTACTGTATGTACATTTATCTTATTCTAAGTTATGTAACCATGCCTTTCTGTTTTAATTTAAAATTTACAGATGCATTTTTGGAGAAAATTTAAAAAATAGCAAAAATTAAATAAAACTGGCACAGACATGCTCTTCCCAGGTTTCTGGTTTTGTGTACTATATTAAAGTTCAAACTGAGGGTTTGTTAACTGGCCATTTGGAGGTGAAATTACTGTGATCATTAAGATCTCCTTGTACGCTTATAACAGAAAAACTGGTGGCTCTGGGCTTAAGAAATTTGGCTTTAATATCAGAAAATGTTGCCACTTAATACCTGTAATATTTTTAAAACTTATCTTGTTTAAGTCTGAGTGTCTTTGTAAATAAGTGGGGCTTATAATTCACAAAATTATGAGGATAAAAAAATGACTGCAAATAAAATGCTCAATAGATGGCAGGTATATGACTAATATTTAGTAATGTTGGTGCCAATACTAATATTAGCACAGTAGTAATCATCACCATTCTTATTTTTTCCTTTACTTTTTTAAATTTATTTTAATTCCCACTATACCCAGAGGCAGTGTGGTGACAGGGTTACACATGCATATATGGATTCATCACAAGTGGTTAAACATAGTTCCCAGTGCTATAAAGCAGGATCTCCTTGTTTTTCCATCCCAGAGGCAGCAGTCTACAACTATTAACCCCAGAACCCCCTACCATCCCACTCCCTCTCCCACCCTCTTGGCAACCACAAGTCTATTCTCCAAGTCCTTGATTTTCTCTTCTGTAGAAAACTTCTTTGTTCAGTATATTAGATTCCAGATATAAGTGATATCATATGGTATTTTTCTTTCTCCTTTTGACTTACTTCACTCAGTATGAGGGTCTCTAATTCCACCCATGTTGCTTCAAATGACATTATTTTTTCCTTTTTATGGCTGAGTAGTATTCCATTGTGTATATATACCACATCTTCCTAATCCAATCATCTGTCAATGGACATTTGGGTTGTTTCCATGTCTTGGCTATTCAGTGCTGCAATGAACATGTGTGTGCAGGTGTCTTTTTCAAGGAGATTTTTGTCCCGATATATGCCCAAGAGTGGGATTGCTGGGTCATATGGTAGTTCTATGTATAGGTTTCTAAGGTACCTCCATACTGTTTTCCATAGTGGTTGTATCAGCTTACATTCCCACCAACAGTGTAGGAGGGTTCCCTTTTCTGCACAGCCCCTCCAGGATTTGTTGTTTGTGGACTTGTTAATGATAGCCATTCTGACTGGTGTGACATGTATCTCGTGGTAGTTTTGATTTGAATTTCTCTAATCATCAGTGATGTTGAGCATTGTTTCATGTGTTTCTTGGCCATCTGCATATCTTCTTTGGAGAAATGTCTCTTCGGGTCCTTTGCCCAGTTTTCAATGGGATTGCTGGCTTTTTTGCTGTTGAGCTGCATAAGTTGTTTGTATATTTTAGAGATTAAGCCCTTGTCAGTTGCATCATTTGACACTATTCTCTCCCATTCTGTAAGCTGTCTTTTAGTTTTCTTTTTGGTTTCCTTTGCTGTGCAAAAGCTTGTCAGCTTGATTAGGTCCCATTGGTTTATCTTTGCTTTTATTTCTGTTGCTTTGGGGACTGACCTGAGAAAACATTTGCAAGGTTGACGTCAGAGAATGTTTTGCCAATGTTTTCTTCCAGGAGTTCAATGGTGTCTTGTCTTATATTTAAGTCTTTAAGCCATTTTGAGTTTATTTTTGTGCATGGTGTGAGAGTGTGTTCTAGTTTCATTGATTTGCATGCACCTGTCCAGGTTTCCCAGCAATGCTTACTGAACAGACTGTCTTTTTTCTCATTTTATGTTCTTGCCTCCTTTGTCAAAGATCAACTGACTGTATCTGGGTTTAGTTCTGGGTTCCCTATTCTGTTCCATTGGTCCGTATGTCTGTTTTGGTACCTGTACCACACTGTCTTGATTACTACAGCCCTGTAAAAAAGAAAAACAAAAATCTCAATTTGACAACCTTACCCATCACCTGAATGATTAGAAAAATAAGAACAAAAACAGCCTAAAATCAGCAGAAGGAAGGAAATCATAAAGATCAGAGAGGAAATCAATAAAATAGAGACTCAAAAAAACAATAGAAAAATATCAATAAAACCGAGAGCTGGTTCTTTGAAAGGTAAACAAAATTGACAAACCTCTGGCTAGACTCACCAAGAAAACGAGAGAAAAAACCAAATAAACAAAATAAGAAATGAAAAAGGAGAAGTCACAACGGATATTACAGAAATACAAAAAACCGTGAAAGAACACTACGAACAATTGTATGCCAACAAATTTGACAAACTAGAAGAAATGGACAGCTTTTTAGAGATTTAGACCCTGCCAAAATTGAATCAGGAAGAAATAGATCAACTGAACAGACTGATCAGTAGAAATGAAATTGAGTATGTCATCAAAACACTCCCTACAAGTAAAAGTCCAGGACCAGATGGCTTCACAAGTGAATTCTACCAAACATACAAAGAGGAACTCATAGCCATCCTCCTTAAACTTTTCCAAACAGTTGAAGAAGAAGGAACACTCCCAAAGACATTCTATGATGCCAACATCACCTTAATTCCAAAACCAAACAAAGACACCATGAAAGAAGGGAACTACAGGCCCATATCTTTGATGAATATAGATGCAAAAATTCTCAACAAAGTTTTAGCCAACCGAATCCAACAACATATCAAAAAGATCATACACCATGACCAGGTGGGATTCATCCCAGGTGCACAAGGATGGTTCAACGTACGCAAATCAATCAATGTCGTACACCACATTAAGAAAACTCAAAAACCACATGATCATCTCAATAGACACAGAAAAAGCATTTGACAAACTCCAACATCCATTCTCGATCAAAACTCTTACGAAAGTGGAAATACAGGGAACATTCCTTAACGTAATAAAAGTCATTTACAACAAACCCACAGAAAATATAATACTCAATGGAGAAAAGCTGAAAGCCTTCCCGCTAAATTCCAGAACAAGACAGGGATGCCCACTGTCACCACTATTATTCAACATAGTATTAGAGGTCCTAGCTACAGCAATCAGACAAACAAAATAAATAAAAGGCATCCAAATAGGAAGAGAAGAGGTAAAACTGTCACTCTATGCAGATGACATGATACTATATCTAGAAAACCCCAAGGACTCAACCCCAAAACTTGAACCGGTCAACAAATTCAGCAAAGTAGCAGGATATAAAGTTAACCTTCAGAAATCAATCACATTTCTGTACACTAATAATGAAATATTAGAAAAAGAATACCAAAATACTTTACCTTTTAAAATAGCACCCCAAAAAATCAAATACCTGGGAGTAAACCTGACCAAGGAGGTGAAAGACTTATATGCAGAGAACTACAAAACATTAATCAAGGAGATCAAAGAAGATACAAAGAAACGGAAAGATATTCCATGCTCATGGGCCAGAAAAATCAATATTGTAAAAATGGCCATACTACCCAAAGCAATCTACAGATTCAA
>PVHT020000015.1:2758955-2778499 GCA_004024745.2 Catagonus wagneri
AAATAGCACCCCAAAAAATCAAATACCTGGGAGTAAACCTGACCAAGGAGGTGAAAGACTTATATGCAGAGAACTACAAAACATTAATCAAGGAGATCAAAGAAGATACAAAGAAACGGAAAGATATTCCATGCTCATGGGCCAGAAAAATCAATATTGTAAAAATGGCCATACTACCCAAAGCAATCTACAGATTCAATGCAAGCCCTATCATATTACCCATGACATTCTTCACAGAACCAGAACAAAAAATCAAAAAATTTATATGGAACCACAAAAGACCCAGACCATGAAAGCAATCCTGAGGAACAAAAACCAAGCAGGAGGCATAACTCTCCCAGACTTCAGTCAATATCACAGGGCCACAGTCATTAAGACAGTGTGATACTGGTACCAAAACAGACATACAGACCAACTGAACAGAATGGAGAACCCAGAAATAAACCCAGATGCCTACAGTCAATTGATCTTTGACAAAGGAGGCTAGAACATAAAATGGGAAAAACACAGTCTGTTCAATAAGTATTGCTGGGAAACCTGGACAGCTGCATGCAAATCAAAGAAACTAAAACACACTCTCACACCATGCACAAAAATAAACTCAAAATGGCTTAAAGACTTAAATATAAGATAAGACACCATTAAACTCCTGGAAGAAAACATTGGCAAAACATTCTGTGACGTCAACCTTGCAAATGTTTTCTCAGGTCAGTCCCCAAAGCAACAGAAATAAAAGCAAAGATAAACCAATGGGACCTAATCAAGCTGACAAGCTTTTGCACAGCAAAGGAAACCAAAAAGAAAACTAAAAGACAGCTTACAGAATGGGAGAAAATAGTGTCAAATGATGCAACTGACAAGGGCTTAATCTCTAAATTATACAAACAACTTATGCAGCTCAACAGGAAAAAAGCCAACAATCCCAAAGAAGAAATGGGAGTCCCCATTGCAACTCAGTGGAAATGAATCCGACCATGAGCCATGAGGTTGCGGGTTTGATCCCTTGCCTTGCTCGGTGGATTAAGGATCCGGCGTTACCAGGAGCTGTGGTGTAGGTCGCAGATGCGGCTTGGATCCCGCATTGCTCTCGCTGTGGTGCAGGTGGCGGCTACAGCTCTGATTAGACCCCTAGCCTGGGAACCTCCATATGCCACAGGTGCAGCCCTAGAAAAGGCAAAACGACAAAAAAAAAAAAAAAATGAATAAGAAAAAAGTGATAAAACACTCCCAAATTTTTTCTACAAGACTATGATTATCCTCAAATCAAAACCAGAAAAGATAATACAGTTAAGCAAATTTATAGGCCACTATCTCTGATGAACATAGATGTTAATATCCTTGAAAAATTAGCAAAATGAATCCAACAATATTTAAAAAGAATTATACACAGCTATGAAGTTGGATTTATACCAAGAATGCAGGAATGGTTCAGTATTCACAAGTTAATCAATGTGACACATAACATGAACAAAAGGAAGGATAAAGGTCACTATATCATCACAATAGAAGCAGAAAAATTGTTTGAAAAAATTCAACATCCATATATGATAAAAGGTCTCTTCAAATTGGGTATAGAGGGAACATATCTCACGATAATAAAAGCCACTTATGATAAATCCATAGATAACATTATGCTCAAAGGTGAAAAACAGAAAGCTTTTCCACTAAAATCAGGAACTTGGCAAAGATACTCACTTGAACACCTCCATTTAGCTTAGCATTGAAAGTCATAGGCATAGCAATCAGACAAGAAAAAATATACAGAAGACATTCGAACTGGGAGAAGTAAAAGTGTTTTTGCAGATGACATGATAGTACGCATGGAAAATCTTAAAATCATCACCAAAACACTTTTAGATCTAATGAATAAATTTATTGAAGTTTCAGGATATAAGATTAATATATAGAAATCTATTGCTTTTCTATACACTAACTATGAACTATCAGAAAATGAGAGACAGAAAACTATCTTGTTTAAATTATATCAAAAAGAATAAAATATCTGGGGATAAACTTAACCAAGTAGGTGAAAGACCTATACTCTAAAAATTATGAAAAATAAATATTTTTATTTTTAGGGCTGCACCTACAGCATATGGAAGTTCCCAGGTTTTGGAGTTCCCGTCTTGGCTCAGTGGTTAACGAATCCGACTAGGAACCGTGAAGTTGTGGGTTCGATCCCTGGCCTTGCTCAGTGGGTTAAGGATCCGGCGGTGCCGTGAGCTGTGGTGTAGGTTGCAGACGCGGCTCGGATCCCGTGTTGCTGTGGCTGTGGCAAAGGCCGGTGGCTACAGCTTCTTTTAGACCCCTAGCCTTGGAACCTCCACATGCTGCGAGCGCGGCCCTAGATAAGGCAAAAAGATAAAAAAAAAAAAAAGGAAGTTCCCAGGTTAGGGGTCAAATAAGAGCTGCAGCTGCTGGCCTGCACAACAGCCATGATAGTGCAGGCTCTGAGCTGCAACTGAAACCTATTCTGAATCTTGTGTTAATGCCAGATCCTTAACCCACTGATTGACAAGGTCAGGGATAAAACCTGCATCCTCATAGATACCAGTCAGGTTCTCATCCTGATGGGCCACGATTAAAACTCTGAAAATTATAAAATATTGATTAAAGAAAGCAAAGAATATAAATGAATGGAAATATATCCCATGGTCATGAATTGGAATAAATAATTTTGTTAAAATGGCCCAAATACCCAGTAACCCAAAGTTCATATGGTACTACAAAAGATCTGAATTGTGGAAGAAATCTTCAGAAAAAGAAAAAAGCTCAATATCATTCTTCCAGACTCCAGACTACACTTCAGTGCTACAGTCCTCACAACAGTACCATAGTAACACAAAACAGACACATAGATCAATGGAACAGAAATGAAAGCCCAGAGATAAACTCACACGCCTATGGTCAAGTAATCTATGACAAGCAGGCAAGAATGTACAATGGGGAAAAATAGTCCCTTTAATAAGTGGTGCTGGGAAAACTGGATAGATACATGTTAGGCAATGAAATTAGAACATTTCCTCACACCGTGTACTCAAAATAGATTAAAGATCTAAATGTAAGACCTGAAACTATAAGACATAGGAAGAATTGTCTTTGTCATAAACTGTAGCAATATATTTTTGGGTCTGCCTCCAAAAGAATAGGAAACAAAAACAAAAATAAACAAATTAGACCTAGTTAAACTTAAAACCTTTTGCACAGCAAAGAAAACTATCAACAAATGAAAAGATAAACTGCTGAAGGGAAGAAAATATTTATAAATTATGTGGAAGAAGTTAATGTCCAAGATATAAAAGCAGCTCATACAACTCAATATCAAAACCCAAAAACCCAATTAAAAAATGACCAATAGACCTCAATAGATTTTACCAAGGAAGATGCACAGATGACTAATGGGTACATGAGATGATGCTCACCATTGTTAATCATCATAGAAATGCAAATCAAAATAATGAGAAGGAAATATCATTTCATACCTCTCAGGATGACTAATATCGAAAAGAGCACAAATAACAAATATTGACAAGTGTGTGGAGAAAAGGGAGAGTACACTGCTGGTGGGTATGTAAAATGGTGCAGCCATTATGGAGATCTTTTAAAAAACTGATACTAAAGCTACCATATGATCCAGTAATTACACTCCTGGGTATATATTAAAAGAAAATGAAAATACTAGTTTGAAAAGAAACATGGACCCTAATGATCAGAACAACATTATTTACAATAGCCAAGATATAGAAGCAGGCTAAGTGTCTGCCAACAAATGAATGAATTTTAGGAAAGCAATGTATGCACATATACAATGGAATGTTGCTCATCTGTAAAAGAAATGTAATTTTGCCTTGCAACAGTATGGTTGCACCTCGAGGGTATAATGCTTTGTGAAATAAGTCAAAAACAAATACTGTACATTATCACATGTGGAATCTAAAAAGTAAAACAAATGAAAATAAAAAAAAAAACAGGAAAAATGTTCTGTCAATTATCCTCCATCAGTTTCCAAATCAGCTATAATAAAAAATAAAATAATTGAAAAAAACAGAAACAGATTATCAGTTATAGAGAACAAATTAGTGTTTACAAGTGGGGAGTGGAAAGAGGGCAGGGGCAAGGTAAGTGTTGCAGAGTAAGAGGTACAAACTACTGCCTATAAAATTAATAAGCTATAAGGATATACTGCAAGCATAGAGATATAGCCAATATTTGAAAATAAATTTATTTATTTATTTATTTTTTGGTCTTTTTGCCTTTTATCTAGAGCCGCACCTGCGGCATGTGGAGGTTCCCAGGCTAGGGGTCTAACAGGAGCTGTAGCTGCCAGCCTTCGCCACAGCCACAGAAACGCGGGATCCCAGCCGCGTCTGTAACCTTCACCTCAAGTCACAGCAACGCCGGATCCTTAACCCACTGAGCAAGGCCAGGAATCAAATCTGCAACCTCACGGTTCTTAGTCGTATTCGTTAACCACTGAGCCACTAAGAGAACTCCTATAATAAATTTAAAAGAGTGTAATTACATAAATATTGAATCACTATGTTTTATACCTGAAAATAATATAATTTAAACTAACTTCAATTATAAATAAGAAAATTGCTTAGAGAATAAAAATGTGATAAGAAACAAACAAAAGTTTGGGGAAAATTGTTGAATTGGAAGTTAGCAAAGAAGGTAGAATGTGTATAACATTAGTGTTCCTGAATAAGATAATTTAATTTAATATGTGTGTACAGAGAAATAGTTTAAAAACTATAACTGTGTCTATACACATGGGTTAGCATACAAATCTATATCTGTTTATTTCTCTATCTTTCCCTTCTTTTTCTTTCCTCTTTCTTCTTTCTTTCATTTCCTTTCATTATCAACTATATTTCCTCTTTCTCTTTGAAATGGCATAGAAGTGGTGACACACCAATAGCAATGAACACACACTATTCATATATTTTTTTTCTAAATAGTCTTCTCCAATAAAAGCAATCAGTGTTTCTTGGAGAAATGATTGATATTTGATTCTGGTCAGGGAAAAAAATATAATGATCCTAGAATTTCTTGTAATGATAAAAAGTAAATAAGTGCTCAAAAATTCAAAATATACAGAGACATTTGAAAGGGACACATGACTACCTGAAAGAACTCACAATTGTCAGACCTGGAAAATTTTGAGAACAAAACATAGTATTGGATTTTAAATTGAAGTTTAAAATAAATACCAGTGAGTTCATAATGATACAAATAAATGATTAAGTAAAGAAGAGATATACAAGTTTCCTGTACAGAAGAGTTCCAAATAATTTACATGATAGTCTCAACTCCAGGAAGTGGAACTTAATTATTCTCCTACTCTATGCTGTGGACAGATTTAGTGGCTCCCTTCCAAAGAACAGAATAAAGGGAAATATCTCATTATCCTCTTCTATGCTTGGAGTCTATTGGTATCAGTATGCTTTCACTTCTTTATCATGTTCTTTTGTGTAATTACTGGAGGTTTACCGTTGTGGGTACCATGAGGCTTACACAAAAATATCTAAAATTATAACATTTTAAACTGATAAGAATGTAGCTTCGATAGAATTTCTAAGCTTTTCACTTTTGCTTCTCCTCCCCTCACTTTTTAGGTTATTGATTTTATAATTTACATATATTTATATTGTGCAAATAACAGATTATTGCAGTTATGGCTATTTTTACATTTGCATTTGTTTTTGTTTTGTTACTTTTTAAATTTTTATGTTATACTAGAGTTGATTTAAAACACTATGTCAAGTTCTGCTGTACAGCAAAGTGACCCAGTCATACACATACATACTTTCTTTTTTTTTTGTCTTTTTAGGGCCTCACCCTCTACATATGGAGTTTCCCAGGCTAGGGATCAA
This sequence comes from Catagonus wagneri, assembly GCA_004024745.2. Taxonomy (NCBI): domain Eukaryota; kingdom Metazoa; phylum Chordata; class Mammalia; order Artiodactyla; family Tayassuidae; genus Catagonus; species Catagonus wagneri. The sequence goes on from PVHT020000015.1 coordinate 2,764,832, forward strand.
ATCGGAGCTACAGCTTCTGGCCTATGCCACAGTCACAGCAACGCCAGATCCGAGCTGCATCTGTGACTTACTCCAGAGTTCATAAGGCTGGATCCTTAACCCAATGAGCGAGGCCAGGGATCTAACCTGAGTCCTCATGGTTACTAGTCAGATTCATTTCAACTGAGCCATGATGGGAACTACAACATTCTTTTTCTTATATTACCTTCTATCAGGGTCTCTCACAAGAAATTGGATATAGTTCCTTGTGCTGTATGGTAGGACCTCATTACTTACACTTTTGTTAATATAATAGTTTGCATTTACTAACTCCATACTCCCAGATGATCCCACATCCTACTCCTCGCTCTTAGCAACCAGTTACCTATGTCTATGAGTCTGTTTCTGTTCTGTAGGTGGGTGCCACATTTTAGATTCCACATTTAAGTGATAGCATTTGGTATTTGTCTTTCGGTTTCTGACACACTTCACTTAGTATGAGAATCACTAGTTGCATCTGGGTTGCTACAAATGGCATTATTTTGTCCTTTTTTATATCTGAGTAGTATTCCATTGTATATATCTACCACATATTCTTAATCCTTTCATCTGTCAATGGACATTATGTTATTTCCGTGTCTTGGCCACTGTGAATAGTGCTGCAGTGAACATATGGGTGCATGTAGCTTTTCAAATTGTATTTTTTTTTCCAGTTATATGCCCAGAGGTGGGGTTGCATGATCATATGGCAGCTCTATATTTAGTTTTCCAAGGAATCTTCATACTGTTTTCCATAGTGGTTGTACCAAGTTACATTCCCACAAGCAGTGGTGGAGTGTTCCCTTTTCCCCATATCCTCTCCAGCATCTTTTATTTGTAGACTTATGAATGATAGCTACTCTGACCAGTGTGAGGTGTTACCTCATTTTAGTTTTGATTTGCATTTCTCTAATAATTAGTGATGTGGAGCATTTTCTCATGTGCAAGCTAGCCATCTGTCTGTCTTGTTTGGAGAAATGTCTATTCAGGTCTTTTGCCCATTTTCCAATTAAGTTATTTGGTTTTATGTTATTGATTGTATGAGATGCTTGTATGTTTTGGAAATAAAGCCCTTGTCTTTTACATAGTTTGCAACTATTTTCTCCCATTCCATAGATTGTCTTTTTGGGTTTTCTTATGGCTTCCTTTGCTGTGCAAAAGATTCTAGGTTTGATTAGGTCCCATTGCTTTATTTTTCTTTTACATCTATTGCCTTGGGAGACTGACCTAAGAAAACATTTGTACAGTTCATGTCAGAGGACGTTTTGCCTATGCCCTCTTCTAGGAGTTTTATGATGTCTTGTCTTACATTTAAGTCTTTAAGCCATTTTGAGTTTACTTTTGTGACTGATGTGAGGGTGTGTTCTAGCTTCATTTATTTATATGCACCTGTCCAGTTTTTCCAGCACCACTTGCTGAAAGGACCATCTTTTTCTCATTTTATATTCTTGACTGCTCTGTTGAAGATTAATTGACCATAGTTTTCTGATATATTTCTGGGCTCTTTATACTGTTCCATCAGTCTGTATATCTGTTTCTGTACCAGTATCACACTGTCTTGATTAATGTAGCTTTGTAATATTGTCTGAAGTCTGGGAGAGTTATGCCTCCCCTTTGCTCCCTGCCCCCAGGAATGCTTTGGCAATTCTGGTTCTTTTACGGTTCCATAACAATTTTTGGATTGTTTGTTCTAGCTTTGTGAAAAATGTCCTGGGTAATTTGATAAGGATCACATTAAATTCATAGGTTGTTTTGGGTAGTATGGCCATTTTACCAATATTAATTCTTCCGATCCAGGAGCATGGAATATCTTTCCATTCCTTTGAATTCCCTTTAATTTCCTTGATTAATGTTTTATAGGTCTCAGCTGATGTCTTTCACCCCCTTGTTCAAGTTAATTCCTATTTAATTTGGGGGGATTAATTTTAAAATATTTTTATATTCTTTTTCTATTATTTAATTGTTAGAATACAGAAATGCAGCCAATTTTTGAATGCTAATCTTTTATCCTACTTCTTTGCTGAATTCACTGATAAATTTGAGTAGTTTCTGTGTGGAATACTTAGGGCTTTCTACAAATAGTATCATGCTATCGGCATAGAATGATAATTTTACCTATTTTCTTCCAATTCAGATACAATTTATTTCCTTTGTTTGTCAGATTGCCATTGCTAGGATTTCCAATACTGTGCTGAATAAAAGTGGTGAGAGTGGGCATCCTTGTCTTGTTCCAGATTTTAGTGGGAAGGCTTTCAGCTTTTTTATATCAAGTATTCTGTTGGCTGTAGGTTTGCTATAAATCATTTTATTATGTTAAGATGTGTTCCTTCTATGCCCACTGTGCTAAGAGTTTTGTCTAGAACCTCCAATGTGTCTGGGGCCTAGAGGAGGTGCCTGTTCAGTGTACCTTTAGTGGCAGGGGACTGCACCCACCTTGGGAATCTGAGATGGATGCAGTGGTTTGCATCTGCCCTTGAACCCATGCGAGAGGTGCCCTGTCACCTGAGAGTCTGAGTGTGGGCAGAGAAAGATGTTCCTATGGCTGTCCCATCCATCCACCTCTAGCCCTCCCCAACAATGGCATCTTGGTTCTCCTGCAGGCCTAGGCCTGCTCTGCACTCTCTCACCGTGGCATTCTTCTCCCCAGCCCATGGCACATTGTTCTATAGCCCACTCAGGCTGTCTCCACACCATCAAACCTAGTGTTCTGGAACCAATCACTGAACCCTGAATCTCAGTGCCCACTCCCCGCCTTAGTTTCTGAGTCCATGGTGTCCTGGGCAGTGGTAAGGATTGTCTGTGAAGCTCTCTTTGTGTTCAGTTTGCTGCACTTTTTTCCGAGGCTTTGGGTTTTCCCTTCCATCGCCACTGATAACCTCCTCAGTTAATTGACCTCCTAGGGTGCAGATTCTTTCCTCTTTCACAGCTCCCTCTCAGGAGTGCCAGTCCCATCCTGATACCATTTTTTTCTCTTCTCTTACCTCTCTCTCTCTGTTTTTACTCTTCTTCTAAACAGTTATGTGGATGGTTTCTTGCCCTTTTTCGAGGTCTGAGGTTTTCTGGTAGCATTAATTGGATGTTCTGTGTAAATCATTCTACATGTAGATTTTTTTAATGTGTTTGTAGGAGAAAGTGAGAACCGTATCTACTCATTCACCCTCTTGATCCCTCTTCCTGTTTTTTTTTGTTTGTTTTTTTTAAACTAGAGTGGTAGGTGAATTATGCTACAACATTACCATATTATGGAAAACTTTGACTTTGTAATTACCATTACTAGTGAGCTTTACACTACCTTGTTGTCGTTATGACTTTAATTACTCTTTTATTCCTACTCGAAGAATTCCCTTTAGCATATCGTATAAGGCTATGACTCTGTCTTTCCTTTATTGAATTGGGAGGGCCTGTTTCAGGCAATTCCCAAATTTTCTGAAAAAGGTTCTCTGGTCAAGAGGGTCCTGGAGCCACACACTACAGCTATCAAAACTATTATTCAGCTCTTCTGCCTTCTATGTAAACAGTCCAATCTCCAGGGACTGCAAAATTTTTCCTTTGGAGACCTGAATCAGGAATATGAATCAAGTAGGACTACACCACCAACCTACTTTTGTAGATGAGCAAATCAGCTGGTTGGAACTACTTTTTGTTCTCTGCAGGTAGGAACTTGTTGGTGGAAGACCCTTCCTCTTCTTTACCATCAGATTCCTGTTGGGTGGTTGAGCCCCAGAGATTCTGCTGTAATCCTTGGGGAGTAAAACTATAATAGGGGCTCCCACAATGTGACCCACAATGTTGGGGCCATGACTGTTACCCTTGGGGTCTCTTTTCCCACTGTATTAAGTACTGATTTAGATGAGATTTCTTGACATGGCACTACAACGGCCTGGGGGGAGAGGCAGTGTGTCTCACCTCTAGCCATTTCTCTTACCTTTCTAATACAGTCTTGGTCTCTGTGGTGCCGGTGGTGCTTCAGCCTCACTCCTGTGTTCTAGAATTCTCAGTGGTGTCTCATCCATGACTAGATCCTTGATAGTTTTCTTGTGAGAGAGGAAAGTCAGGAACAATCTGTGTCACCACCTTCATTATGTCCCTCTTTTATCTCCTTTCATAGCATATTGGTTATGTTTTTACAAAACATTTTTAGTGGTTCTTCAAGAGTTTGAAATATATACGTACACCTCATCTAAATCTACTTTCAAATAATACTGTGTCACTACATGGCTTAGCACTTTAATAACAAAATAATCCTTATTTCCTTCCTCTGTCACTTAGATCATCTATTTCGTGCATATATAAAATCTATCTATCTTATCAAATACATTGTTGGTATTATTATTTGGAAAGAAACTGTCATCTGTTAGCACAATTAATAATAAAAATATATAACATTTTATTTTACCTTCACTTGTTCTTTCTTTGTGTAGATCTAAATTTATGATTTCTATTATCATTTTTTTCTCTCAAGTACTTATTTTAATATTTTTACAAGAAGGTTCTGTTGGCAACAAATTTACTTAATTTTTATTTTTTATCTATCTGAGAAAGTCTTTATTTCTTCTTCACTTTACTATTCTTATTTATTCTTTTTGGTTGCACCATTAGTGGTATATGGAAGTTCCCAGGCCAGGGACTGAATCTGAGGTACAGCTGTGACCTACATTACAGTTGCAACAATGCCAGATCCTTAACCCACTGCACCAGGCCAAGTAAACCAATGCAGCTGCAAACACAGCACTGGTTCCTTAACCTGCTGTGCCACAGTGGGAATTCCTCTTCTTCAGTTTAGTAGAATGACATTATAGGTAACAAAATTGTACACTGGTGGGATTTTTATTGCAACCATTTAAATATTTCATTTTAATCTCTCTTGCTTACATGATATCTGAAGATATTGGGTGTAGTTCTTACTTTTGTGTTATCTACAGTTAAGATTTTTTTCCTATGTTTTATTTCAGTATTTTTCTTTATCTTTGGTTCCTGGAGTTCAAAGTGACATGCTTACATTAGTTTTTTTGTTTTGTTTTGCTATTTATCCTAGTTACTATTTTCTGAACTTCTTGGATCCATGCTTTGGTTTCTGGTATTAATTTAGGAAAATTCTGTAATTATTATTTCAAATACATCTTTTATTCCTTTCTTCTCCTCTTGGTATTCCCTGGTTTTTCTGATAATATTCTAGTAATTTAGGCTTTGATTAACTAGTTTATTCTGAGTGCAAACCTTGTTAAGAAGAATAGAGTACTCTGGTATAGTCCAAAATGGTTCCATTTCTCTTTCCCCTGCCAGAAGCACAAGGAGATTTTTCTCCAGTATTTATTGTGGGAATATGGTCAAGCTCTTGGATTAATTCTAACAAAATTGTGCAGGACAGCCTATGATTGGGTGCCATACAGGTTTTTGACTATTAGAATTACTCTCAATGAACTTTCAGCAATTCATTAATCACTCTTCAGGTTTTCTTATTCTGGCACTGATTCCAGAGGTAATTTCTGCTTCAAGTCTCTAGTCGGGTAAACCATGACCGTTTGTATTCAGCTATCTCTTGCTCCAATTGTGGGAAGAGTGATTTGCTCCCTTTTCTTACATACCCAAGGGAAATTGCTGATTTTCTAGTATCTTCAGCTTTTTACTTGTTAGAATGGTGGTGACTTCCTAACTGCTTACCTGCAAAATGCTAAAGCTTTAAAAGATGATATTTCATTTTGAAACACTGAAATATATCAGAGTAAGTGAGATTCTCCCAAGGATAAAATTCCCAATAAGCTGCAAATTGGGGATGTTTTGAAGCAGTTTTCATATTCCTAGGTTACTAGAACAAATTTTATTTTTTTATTTTAATTTTTAATTGTAGTGTAGTTGAGTTACAATATTATATTAGTTTCAGAATTATTAGAACAGACTTTGCTTTTCATACTACTCATGTATGGTTTTAATAATTCTAGTTACATTCTAGGTTAAAATTATGAAAAAAATGATAAATAGATATTTTGAGAATAAAAATGAGGGCTTCTGGAAGTTGTCACAGTTGGTCACTAGAGCAACCTTTTTAATCAATCTAGGCCCCTGGGTTTATTTTGAGACTAAATTGTAGAAAGATGAGATGGCTAGCCTTTGTTCCTAATCCACATTCATGTTTTTTAGGCATTTAGAATATATGGGTCTGACCTGATACTGCAAATTAGACTCTTTAGAATTTGGTGAGAATCTGGATATGCCAAGTCAGAAAAACAGAAGATTTCAAGATTTCTAGCTTATGGTAATAGATGAAAATGTCATTTACTACTGAAGAGAACATAAAGAATACCAACTCTGTGTGTGTGTGTTTGCAGGCATGCATGTGTATGTGTGTGGTAGGGAGGGAGAGAGGTAGAAAATTCAGGTTGTGTTATGCTGAATTTGAGGTGTTAGAGGGAAAGGCTCAACAGGAAATTGGATATATAGTTCTGTAGCTCAAGTGAAAGATTACATTAACGTGATAGATTTTAGTTATCAGAAGATAACAGGATTGCAATGTTAATTATCAATGAAAAAATATTATAAGAAGAGAAACAAAGGGATAAAGGAAACCAATTTATGGACTATAACAGTGATATGTAAACACATCACTACTCATTGGCAAGATATATTAGAGTTGAGTGACTGAAAATGCATGAAATTTAGGAATAATTAATTATCAAGCTCAGAGAAGACAGGTACCATGAACAATCAAGCAAATAGAAAGGTTAGACATGAAAGGAAGAACAGTTTCTCTGAGTCAAGCTAGAAGGAAGAATGTATAGTGAAAGGATCAGAGAAAAATAGCGGAATTTAATGCTTCATTACATTAATTTTCTTTGTGAAATATGAAGTGAGATGATCTGTTGAGTATAGGAGTATAGGACTGAAGACTTGGGAAGTGTGATAAAGGTAAGTAGCTATGAAGAATTCATTCAGTGTAATTACATGATTTTACGCCAAAGCTGTGTATAGCCTGTAATCAGGATTAGTGAAGATCAAAGGGTATTTAATTTTGATATAAGCACTGACATAAATTATCTCTAAATATTTGTCTGCTTTGTAATGCCTGTCAACATGTAATGTGATGTATAAAAATTCGCACCTCCTGAGTTTCTCTTTATTACAGGCTCCGAGCTACAAAAGTTGGTTCAGTGAATATAGCAAAGGAAAAATGGGTTAAGTTTTAATTGCTTGGAAAATAATGAAAAATAATACCAACCCAACACACAACTCACTTTATACATATAATTTTTTTCTGTACATTCAATAGCAATAATCACATTTATCTCCCCTCCTTTTTTAACTAGAAACAAAAGATTAGATAGTGTCTCTTAGTCCCTTAGTGTTTTAGTTTCTTCTTAGAAGAAAATAAATCAAATTACCAAATCATTGTAACCAAGATACCCTTTATCATTTAAATTTCTGTATATGTGACTGGAAAATATGTCAATTTAAGACATGTATAGCACTCTTTAAAGTTATGGAATATAATGTAGGCCTTTATAGAAAAATACGGAACTTTAAGGAGGCACTCCTAAGTATACCTGAGTATTTATCATATCTAAATTTTCTATCTAAAATCTATTGCAAGTAACCTATTTTGCATTTCATATTTTCTGCATGAACCAAAATTTTTTTCAGTGTCTGGAAAATGACACATACACAAAGTCTTGTCATTTCTGTTTAAAGTCTCCTTCTATGTGTTTAATATTTTAAAAAGAATGTTATGCTTCCATAACATTCCATAACATTCTTTTTAAAATATTAAACACATAGAAGGAGACTTTTAACAGAGGGTGGGGGAGGGAGTGGGATGTTATGGGATTCTGGAGCTAATAGTTGTAGACTATTGCCTTTGGGATAGAAAAGCAATGAGATCCTACTGTATAGCACCAGGAACTGTGTCTAATCACCTGTGACGAATTTATACATATATGCTTAACCGGGTCACAACATTGTACAGTTGGAAAATCGATAGAAAACTGTAAACCAGCTATAATGGAAAAATTAAAAAAGAATGTTATGCTTCCAAAATAATGAGACTGGCAGCTCTGAAAATCAAAGTATTATATTTAAAATGATCAGTAAAGGGGACAATAGTAATACATCAGAAAGTGAAGAAAAGGACTAGAGTGGTCATTCTCACTGGCTATATTATCCAAAAAGTTTTCATCAAATTCCAATGTCAGTCCCTAAGGGAGAAACAATTTTCTTTATTGAGAGAACATATTTTTTATCAATTAAATTAGCTTATCAAAACAGGAGAAGAGAAATAGTACCGAAGAATTGTGGGGAAGAAGCAACTACATGTAGGGTCCCAAAGGCCTTGTTTACACTGTCAAAGATCAGGTAAAATTCTTCAGAGAATGGTCTAAGTATAGTATTTATCATCACAGAGGTGTTTTCCCAACACCCTCCCCCCAAGTGGTAAATCCTGTTATCAGAGAATGCATCCTCTTTTGTTGGTCAGTGTGGGGAAGAAAAGGGTTCAGGTCAGTGATTGAGTTAATGTTAGAATGCTCATTGGACTTGAAAGAGACCTGAGTTATACTTCTAAATCTTCAACAAACTAATTCTGTAACATGGAAGATCTGCTTCCCTTTACAGGCCAGAACATTAGCACTTGTATAACGAAGTGATTAGAATAAATGATGCCTTAATGTTCAGATATTCTATCATTTTCCCTTTCAAATTTGTATTTTTATTATAATTGGACATTAGAGATGCTATGATATCACAAAACATTTTATTCTTGTTTCCTTCTTGCTCATGTGTATAGCAATATTTATATCCTAATAAGGACAAAAGGAGCTTAAACTGTAGGAGTAATCTGTTGAGTGACACTTCACTGAATGATTTATTGAAAAATAAAACTAGTGAAAATAACAACAACAAAAAAGACAGACTCACAGATGTAAAGAAAAAACTAGTGGTTACTATTGAGAAGGAAAGGGTAGCAAGGTAGGGATAGGTGATTAAGATGTACAATCCACTATGTATAAAATAGACAAGGTACAAGGATATATTGTACAATACAAGGAATATAGCCAATATTTTATAATAACTATAATTGAATGTAAATTTTTTAAATGTGAATCACTATGTTGTACACCTGAAACATTATACTGTACATCGGTTATATCTCAATAAAAAGGGAAGTAAGGGACTTGGAAATAAATCACTGTATTTTCCATGTAAATTCAAAGTCAGGAGGTAAGGCTCATGCATCCTGGAAGATATTAACTTAAAGTTAACCTAAAGTACACTTGTATGTTATCTAAACTTTATACTCAAATGGGGGAAAAAACCTGTTCCTGGCCACCTAATCAACATAAATTGAAACATCACCTTAGATATTTTTAATTATTTCCCTCTCATATTACATTATAGAACTAATCCAAGAAATTAATTAGACCAAATATGAGGCATTTCCTATTTTGCTACTACATTCTAATATACAACTTAAATGCTCGCATAAAATGTGGTTTTGGAAGGAAATAACTTGAAATTTATAATTTTTTGAAACATCTATGATATATACTGTAGTGAACTTGAGTAGTTAGTAGCCTAACAATATCTTTTTTAAATAGTGAAAGTAATTTTTTAATTTTATTATTTTTTGGATTTTTTCATTAAATTATAGTTGATTTACAATGTTTCTTCAATTTCTGTTATATTGCAAAGTGATCCAATCACACACAGTCCCATGTGCTGTACAGTAGGGCTACATTGCCCATCCATTCCAAATATATGCTTTCATCCCCAAACCCCAAGCTGCCTGTCCATCCCACTCCCTCCCCCAACCCCTCTTTTTTTTTTTTTTCTTTTTTAAAGCTGCACCCGTGGCATATGGAAGTTCCCTGCGCCAGGGATTAAATCAGAGCTGCAGCTATAGCCTATACCACAGCCACAGCAACACCAGATCCAAGCCACATCTACAACCATACTGAAGATTGCAGCAAAACTGGGTCTGTAATCCACTGGGTGAGGCCAGGGATCAAACCCAAATCCTCACGGAGACAACATTGGGTCCTTCACCCACTGAGCCACACTGGAAATTCTGACAAGTGTTTTTTTTTTTTTTTTTCTTCTCTGCCTCACAAAGTCTTGATTTGCAAATATGAAGGACTTTACTATTTAAATTTTAAGTAAACTATATAGTCATACAGAATATGACCATTTTAAAGCAAAAATAAATTCTCAGTTCTTGACATTTGAAACTGTGGATATTTGTATCATTGGAAAATACATATTGAATATTTTAATATTCTTTTGAGGAACAGACTCAGGATATTTGATTTTATTTTCCAGAGCCTGTTGCTCTCACTTTCTTTTTTCCTTTTTTTTGTCTTTTCTAGGGCCGCATCTGCGGCATATGGAGGTTCCCATGCTAGGGGTCTAATTGGAGCTGTAACCACCGGCCGACACCACAGCCACAGCAACGCGGGATCCGGGCCCCATCTGTGACCTACACCACAGCTCATGACAGTGCCGGATCCTTAATCCACTGAGAGATGCCAGGGATCGAACCTGCAACCTCATGGTTCCTAGTCAGATTCGTTAACCACTGAGCCACGATGGGAACTCTGTTGCTCTCTTTTTTAGTATGGACAATAACATGACTAACATTATTATACTATTTAGTGACTAAAAAATAGAGTCTACCAGTATATTATAAGATTAATGTATATAGATGACTTTCTCATTTTGCCATTTTTACTAGTGATCTTGCTGCTACTCAATGATAACACTTTGTTGATTCAAGAGTCTATGAAACTTATCTTCCCTATCCACTCCTCTGTCGATGTCCATTAAGAAAAAAAAAAAAGAGTCTATGAAGCAAAGATTCATTTCTAAGTTAGGATGCATGGGAAGGGTATAGCATATAGGCAGCAGGTATTCTCAGAAATATGTTCAGAGATTTCTAAAACACGTTGTTTTTCATGAGGGTTCCCAAAATGCTAATTGCTATGCTGATTTTATATTTGTATATCTGTTCTCTGTCCTTGATACCTCAACTTCTTAATAAGGAAAACTCCCTATCTCTTCCTCTTTTTGTTTAGAAGGATAAAGCAGGGAGTGTTTGGCTTCATTTCTCTGGCATGACACTTTCGTGGAGCAGGTGGAATTACAATCCTAGAATCCTTTCACTGAGATTGTGTATATTCCTGCTGCTTATGAATAGCGGAGGGAAGTAGTCATATATTTTTTCCCCTCATCTCTCTTATCTTCCAAGTTTCTATGTTATTTAACTGCTCCAAACTCTCTTACCACTAACAGAGTTAGCCATTTAGAACAGAAGTTGGTAAACTATCTATCATAGGCCAAATTTTGTCTGCCATCTCTTTTTGTAACTTTGCTTGTATTAGAACACAGCTGCATATATTTGTTTACATATTGGCTATGACAACTTTCACACTGCAGCAGCAGAGTTGAGTAGTTGTTACAGATACCGTATAACTCATGAAGCCAAAAATACTTACTATCTTTTACAGATAGCATTTGCCAAAATCTGCAAACTAATTCTACACAATTTGTGCTGTAATGTCAAATACATTTTAGGTAGAGAAGTGATTTGTCATATAGATTTAATATTCTTTTTGATTTTTGTATAGGTATTTTTACATAGTAAAAAATTTCAAAAGATGTAAAATGTTGTAACTTAGAAATATCACTATTACCTCTACCTCCACTTCTCTATTTCATCTTCATACGTAACTGCTTTGATTAGTTTCTTGTTAGCTTTCAAGTGTTTCTCTATGCAAAGATAAGCTGATGCTAATATATATTCATATTTTTTGGCTTCTTGTATCTCCCCTTTTCTTACATGAAAAGAAGCATTAGCATATCATACCTGATATTATATATCTTGCCGTTTACATTAAACAGTGTGATTTGTAGAACTCTTCATGTTGGTGCACAAATATTTTTCGTAGCTGCATAGCACTTAACTAGCTGCTTAATATTGAAATTTATGCAATCTGCAACATACTTCTGGACATCTAGCTTATTTCTAATTGTTTGCTATTACAGGTAATACCACAATAGATACACCAGCACTAATGAAAAAATAGTCTTAATTTAAGAACTATACTTTGTTGAATAGTAGTGGCGAGAGTGGACATCCCTGTCTTGTTCCTGATCTCAGGGGGAATTCTTTCAGATTTCCACCATTGAGAATGGTGTGAGCTCTGGGTTTGTCATAGAAAGCCTTGATTATGTTCAGGTAGGTTCCCACTATGCCCACTTTCTGAAGCGTTTTTATCAGAAATGGGTGTTGGATTTTGTCAAAGGCTTTTTCTGCATCTATGGAGAGGATCATATGGTTTTTATTCTTCAGTTTGTTAACGTGGTGTATCACACTGATTGATTTGCGGTATATTCTGGAAGTCCTGGCTACAGCAATCAGAGAAGAAAAAGAAATAAAAGGAATCCAAATTGGGAAAGAAGAAGTAAAACTATCACTTTTTGCAGACTACATGATACTATACCTAGAGAATCCTAAGGACTCTACCAGAAAACTATTAGAGCTCATTAATGAATTTGGCAAAGTTGCAGGATACAAAATTAATACACAGAAATCAACTGCATTTCTATATACCAACAATGAAAGATCAGAAAGAGAAATTAGAGAAGCAATCCTGTTTACCATCGCATCAAAAAGAATCAAATACTTAGGAATAAACATGCCTAAAGAGACAAAAGACCTGTACTCTGAAAATTGTAAGGCACTGATGAAAGGAATCAAGGATGACTTAAACAAGTGGAAAGACATACCATGCTCTTGGATTGGAAGAGTCAATATTATCAAAATGACTATACTACCCAAGGCAATCTACACATTCAATGCAATCCCTAGCAAATTACCAATGACATTTTTCAAAGAACTAGAATAAAATAGTTTAAAGTTTGTCTGGAAACACAAAAAACCCAGAATAGCCAAAGACATCCTGAAAAAGAAAACTGGAGCTGGAGGAATCAGGCTCCCTGACTTCAGACTCTACTACAAAGCTACAGTCATCAAAACCGTATGGTACTGGCACAAAGGCAGAAATATAGATCAGTGGAACAGGATAGAAAGCCCAGAATTAAATCCACCCATCTATAGTCAACTAATCTATGACAAAGGAGGCAAGAATATACACTGGACAAAAGACAGCCAGTGGTGCTGGGAAAACAGGACAGCTACATGTAAAACAATGAAACTAGAACACTTCCTAACACCATGTACAAAAATAAACTCAAAATGGATTAAAGATATAGATATAAGACCTGATACTATAAAACTCTTAGAGGAAAACATAGGCCAAACACTCTCTGACATAAATGATAGCAACTTCTTCTCAGATGCATCTGTCAGAGTAAGGACAATAAAAAGAGAAATAAACAATTGGGACTTCATTAAACTTCAAAGTTTCTGCACAGCTAAGGAAACCCTAAACAAAACAAAAAGACAACCACAGAATGAGAGAAAATATTTGCAAATGATTCAACTGACAAGGGATTAATCTCCAAAATTTACAAACAGCTCCTACAGCTCAACACCAAAGAAACAAACAACCCCATCCAAAAATGGGCAGAGGATCTAGGCAGACAGTTCTCCAAAGAAGACATGCAGATGGCAAATAAACACATGAAAAGATGTTCAACATCGCT
>PVHT020000015.1:2778599-2798182 GCA_004024745.2 Catagonus wagneri
CATTACACTGTTGGTGGGAATGTAAATTGGTGCAGCCACTGTGGAAAACAGTATGGAGATTCCTCAGAAAACTCAAAATAGAATTACCATTTGATCCAGCAATCCCACTCCTGGGCATCTATCCAGCAGAAACCATGACTCGAAGAGACACATGTACTCCAGTGTTCATTGCAGCACCCTACGCACTAGCCAGGTCATGGAAACAACCTAAATGCCCATCGACAGAGGAGTGGATAGGGAAGATATGGTACATACACACAATGGAATGTTACTCAGCCATTAAAAGGAATAAATTACCGACATTTATAGCAACATGGATGGACTTAGAAATTATCATGCGAAGTGAAACCAGTGAGACAATTAGACAGCAACACCCAATGCTACCGCTTACATGTGGAAACTAAAAAGACACAATGAACCTTCTTACAGAACAATGACTCATAGACTTTGGAAAACCTTGGTTTTTCAAATAAGACAGTCTGGGGGGGTGGGGGGATGCACTGGGGGTTTGGGATACAAAAATCTATAAAATTGACTTGTGATGATTTATGTACACCTATAATTGAAATAAAATCCATTAAGAAAAAAAAAAAGACCTAAATTCTTCAGAACAGCATTGGGCAAGTACAAGCACCTCTGATTGTTATCACACATAATGGAAAGGTTATTAATTGTCATTCAAGGCAGATACAGTTGCAAATGTTGGTGTCTTTAAATAGAATTTTGTATGGTTGTTCTATACCAATAAAATAACCTTTGAAATGGTTTAAAGTTAAAAAAAAAGGAATTATACTTATTTTTGCTGTTTGATAAATATGTATTTCATATCTGGATAAAATTAATTTGAATTTAATAACAGGAAAGGAAATGTAGCAAAAACATATGTTGAAAGAGATCAGTTGTTGGAACAGTAAAGGGAATATGACAGATCCATAATTTATGAAATGCCTAGTGCAATTTAATACTATGTGACTAAAATGTAAATTGCAGGAAATTTATAAAATATCCAGACTGGTCTGTGTTCAGGTATATTATAATTTCAGGCTTGTAAAAATATAATACTGCTCTAAGATACAAGAATGAGCACAGACATACAAATTATATATATATGACTCAATGCCAAGAGGATTAAGGATCTGTGCAAAATCCCCAATGACAAAACAATATGAAAAAATCTTCTGAAAAATCATTATAAACAATTAATGAAGGAGTTCATACTTTTAGGGCATAGTGACAATTCCAACTTTTAACAAATAAAGCAAGAAAGTAAATCAATAACATCTATAATCCGATCAAATTTAGGGAGAAGCAGAAAACCAGTAAAACTCAAATGATGTTGTTATCCTTCCAAAATGCTGGACTCTCAAAAAGATGCAAATAAATTGAGTTATTTAAGTATATGTTTGAATCTACATAAATTTGAAGACAGAATTTGGCATAAGAAAAAGTGAAAGGGTCAAAAGTTACATAATACTGCTCTCTCAAGTGCAGAGAAAACGGCAACAATTTATCATGTGTTTTCTTGTTTGTTTTGCTTTATTTTATTTTGTTGTAGATAGTTTATTATTTATAATGAGTAATTATAGCAACAGGTGTCCTTGCAGTAGACCACCTCCCTAGGAAGGACTATTGTGTCTTTGGTCCCTGTGTCTTCAATTCATTTAGTACATTGTTCTCATTGTGCTAAATTGCCACATAAAAAATGTAATGGCTCTCATTATATGTAGAATGAAACACAATTTAGCTAATATTCAGGACCTTCCACATCATTTTGGCCAATGCATCCCCTATGTGCAGCTTGTTTTAGCAAAACTGAATCATTTATTATTCTTATGATATATTCCACAATCTCTTGTCTTGATGTTTTCAATCTTGCTAAAATAGCATCTTTTCTCCCAACCTCCTCCATACTAATCAACTCAACTGCTAATCCCGCTGTGAAGACTTCCCTGACCTTCAAATAAAATATAAGAAATATTTTGGTATTGTAGTACTTGTTTATACCCTTAACAGTGTGTCTAACATGTGGTTGTGTTTAAGGACCATTTTTTCGTATTCAAAAACTGATTCCCTAATATTTGTATGCACCAAAATTTGTGCTCAACCTTACAAAACAACAATGGCATCAAGAAGGTTGATTTGTCAGACAGAAACCCTTTTGATCTTTCTGCTTTCAGAAACGTAAATAAGTGGAAATTCCCTTTGTGTCTTAGAAGATAAAGAACTTAGTGTCTGTGAGGAGGCACATTCAATCCTTGGCCTTGTTCACTGTTAAAGGTCCAGCATACCTCCAATCTCCAGTGTATGTCACAGATGCAGCTTGGATCTGGTGCTTCTGTGGCTGTGGTGTAGGCTGACAGCTTCAGCTCTGATATGACCCCTGGCCTAGGAACTTCCATATGCCTCAGGTGCGGCCATAAAAAGAAAAAAAAAGGAAAAAAGAATAAAAAAACTATAAATATGTGGATGAATATCTGTAGAGGTAGGATAAAAGGGAAAGGGCAGTTACTTAAAATATAGAGAATAAGATTCAAATATTTTTTTATTCATCCCACACTCTCTGTGCTTTGAGTAACTAGTTGAAAAATATTTTTTATATATCATATCATAGCTGTATTTTTTTGAACTCAGAAATAGCCTCTGTGATACCTTGAAGAAGTTTTCCCTGGAAGTTAAAAAGTAATCAGTTCTACGGAATATGCCATATTTTTTTAAAGCTCATATCTGATGGATCTACCATGAATCATTTTATGCAACACTAAGAAAAAACTACCAGTTAAACTGTAATATAACATTGTAAAATAAATTCAGCCTGATGTAAAATGGTAAAATCTATGAAATATGCTAGTTTAACCAAATAAGCTTATTATTCTATATACACACACTATCTTTATTAAGTTATATTTGTATATAGAGTAGAAAGTAAAACAAAAATTACATTAAAAATATCCTTTGGCATAAAAGTATGATTATTGAAAATAACAGAAGAATAAGTCTTGAGGGGGTGAGGAAGTGATCAATTGTTTTTGCTGTTTGGATGTAATATAAGCCTAACTCTGCATGGTTTTGAGACAGTCAGTTTCATCCTATACTTACATGGAAACAATAGCAGTTTAACCCTCTCTTTGTAGGAAATATTTTCATAAAGCCATACATTGCATTGGGTAGGAAGCTGATTTAACCCTGCTTATTTTTATATCATCTAATCACATTCATCAGTGGAAGTGGTGTATATATACTTTCCTATTTACCAGTTTCACATTTTTTTATTTTTAAATTTAGTTATCATCTTGAGTAATATTTGCCTATTAAATTGCAGACTTTGAGGCATCATCTGGCTTTAACTATGCAGTGATTTATTCGTTGTAGATTTTTCATTCTTTATGAAGTACATTCTTCTTAAAAATATCTTTACAGTCGTCTTATTTGGTTGTTCCGTTCTTGAGCCCTTATGAAAATTAGTGCCATAACTGAAGAAGGTGGATTTGATGACAATGAACTTAAATTAGACTAGAAAAAATGAAGCAATAAAATGGTCTCTACTATCCCATGTTTTTAGCCAGACACAATAAGTATCAGAGGCAAAAGCTTTACTCTTGCAAAAATTACCAGAGTGTGCCCAGTATTCAATTTGTCTTTGAATTTTTATTTCCTGTAGGATAAAACCCCCACATGGACAACTGCCTGATACTCATCCATCCACTGAGTGTAAAATTCCTAATATTGATGGTATTTGAAACTGTTATTGCAAAGAAGAAAAGATACACCATATAAAACAGTAAAGCCACACTATAAATCTTTTCTGAAAGTTTTGACGCTGAATATTTTTTTTCTCTAAGATTTTCAGAGGCAATAGCATCTTATTAAAAAATGTGAACTTACTGTAAAATGACAAGTCCCTTTGTGTTTCTTATTTGCTGTTCAAAATTCACATTTTGCATGGCATATATATAACAAAAACAAAATGTTGTGTTTTGAAACTACTCTTAATTTTGATTTTCAGTTCATGATTTCAAGAAAAATAAGCTATTCAGCAGGCAGGTAAAATAAAGTTTTGTTATACAGGAATTACTTAAAAACAGATTTTATGTGCAAAACACATTTTTTTAAACTGATCCTTGAGGGTAGTTAATTGTTTGAGATAAATTTGTCAGCTGTTTTAGATGAGCAGAATTAGAAACAGCTTACTTTTTTAATTTTTATTATTAAGCTTTGGCATAGCAAGTAAAGTGAGCATCATTTTCTGATATTGCCCTTTGAGGAAGAAAAGTTTTTTGTCACCCTGATACTTTTCAAAGGGTTGCTTCAAGTTGTAAACAAACAGGAAACTCATAAGGGCTGAATCTGACTGTTCTCATTATATTGAAAAGTCACAGTATATCCCTGGATAAATCCTTCTCAAAACCTTCCTAAAGGAAATGAGAAGAAAACCATTAGGTTGCCAGTTCTAACAAATCATACACATAGTATGCATCTCTGGGGAGCTTACTGATGAATGAGTGAAACAAATAAAAAGCATAGAAGTAAAGCGGGTATACATTAAAAACAACAACTACAGGCACAGAAGTACATCACAAAGGAAGATCCAATGTGTCTTAACAGAATTTAGGAAAGCATTTTGTGGTAACAAGGCAAAAATGTGATGAATACATAACATAAAAAATTATCCTTAGGGCATAAGAGTGATGATTAGAACAATCATTAAAGTAAGGCATCTGCTGGAATCCTTTATGAGGCACCCAATTCATCCAAAGGCACACATAAACGAGGGCTCAGTTTACTAATGCTTCTGTTTTAAGGCTAAAAAGAGCATGATTTGCATTCAAGAAAAATACAAATTAAGTATATGAAAGCTATACAATTTAGGAAATGGTGGGTGATGCTGCTCCGTGGGTTTAAAAGAGATATATAAATAGGCATCTGTCCAAAATGAGTAAATGTTCATTATGGAGAATTTCCAATGAGATACCAGTTTGACATTACTAGACTGAAATGGAAAATACATATTTTTCAATTAAACAGAAAAAATGGAGAATGAAAAGTATCAGTGGAAGTGACAGGGATGTCATTTTAAGTTACCTACCACAGAAATGATCAAGATAATATAATTTTCATAAAGGAGATATATAACATAAGGCACATTATTTCCTAAGACTGTGAAATATCTGCTCAGTATAAAACTGGTATTTCAATTAATGACTGTCCAATATGCACATATTTGTAACTCATCTTGAGTGGGTTAAATAGATACTCCAGATCATAGCTAAAGAAGCTGGGTGCTATCCTGCTATCTGCTGGTTTACCCAACATAGGCACAGGCTGACCCCACATAAGATGCCTGGATAATTGGAGGTAATTATTAGGATAATTCATGAGATTTAATTTTTATTTTAATGATTTGGAAAGATCAAGCAAACATATTCATTTAACACAAATTTTGTTGCTGATTTCCTATTTTTTATATCAGTTTACATGTGCTTATATAGCCCGACCATCCTAAAGCCCAAGATGCTACTTTCATCTCTCTGATTACTAAAGATATCAAAGATGAGGAAACTTTGGGTATGGTGTTTAATGGTATTCAGCCAAGAAATTCCAATTATCATACTACAGAATTCTAAGTGTAGAGACAGTGAAATTACCATTCTCATTATTACCAAGAATATATCTCAATAAAATCCCAGCTATTAACCTTTATTCCTGAAAGATATCTCATTTTACCTGATTATAAAGCTTTAATTGCAATTTCAGAAGGTTGTTGAATTATTGTTTTTAAAAAATTATTTTGAAATATTATTTTGTGAGTAGAGTGATCAACTAGATACATGGTACGTTAAAATATTATATACTGGTTATTTCAAAACTTTGTCAAATCAAATGCAATAATTCCTACAAGAAAAATAAAGAGATACTGAAATATGAAAAGCAAAGTCCTCTTCATGAATAAAGGTCAAGATCAACCCAGGAATTTAAAATCATGATCAAGATGGACAGTCTCTTTTTACTGTGGCATATATGATAATTTATCAATGACTTGTTCAACGAGTATTACTTGATTAAGCAGCATGTTACCAGTCCTATTTTTAAGCTAATTGACCAAATATATGTATAAATTATATAATAGCACAATTCTCTATTATGCATTATAATTACAGGTTTCATGGAAATTGCAAACTTTTTGGGAAATCAAAACTACATAGGAAAAATAAAGATTAAAGAGATACTTAACCAAAAGAGATCACATGCAAAAATAATTTAGAGATTGGAGAAATATGGAGAGTCTATAATAGTTTTTAAACATTTTTAGGCAGTGTGTAAATTTATCTGGAGAAGCCTAATATTGTTGCAGAAATAGAAATTGTCTTTTAGGCAAAACTATATGCAGAAGCACATTATTAAAAAATGCATAAAAGTAGAACTACTGTAACGTGAGAATGCAGTGCCTGGCCTGCTCACTTACCCATATTTATACATATACGCCTCTATTCTTAATTGCAATAGAATATTTACCTTCTCCCTACTACATATGTAAGGTCAAAATCTGAATATGTCTCACCTTCCTTCCTCTCTTTTCCTCACTCTCTTCAGTTTATTAACTTTCTAAAATTTTCTATTGAATTTAGAATATATTCCAGCTTGAAAGTTATGAAAAGCCTATAAGACATGGACTGTATCTTCCTTGTAACCTCATTACTCTTTCTCTCACCTCTTCCATTGTTGTATTTCGTGCTCTAACTATAGAACTACTTTGAGTTTCCAAATACCACATGGTCAAGGTATTAAGTATCTGAATAAGATATAAAATAAAGTTATACGCTATTGGCTTGTCTAAAGGCATTTTGTTAAATGCATTCATTTAAATAAGACTGTTCATAGATTTTATAAATAAAGACCTGAGACATTCATCAATGCCTCTGCAGTGACCCAAGACATTGTAATGGGATTCTTAACCCACTGCGTTACAGCAAGAACTCCTTATACATTTTCTTTCTTAAATTCTATTGTTAAATATATTCTATAGTGTTTTTTATAATTTGATGGAGGAGTCAAAGCAAATGTAAATAGCTACAATAGAATTTCCTTGCTAGAACCACCCAAAATTTTTTCACATTAGCAGATTTTCACAAGGAGAAAGTAACCAAACTATCTGGTTTGCTGGTTGCTTTGAAATGGAAGTGTCTATGTTTAAAAGGAATTCATGGAATCTTCATTTCATATTTATCAATGTTTGAATTCTTTGCTGAGCACATTTGGTTGAAACAACATTTCTTCAAAACATGAAGAATTACAATTGATTTTTCAAAGTTAGATCATAGAATATGTCCTCTAAACAAACCGTTCTAAACTAGAGGCTATTCCCTCATCCTCCAGGGGACATTAGGCAATGTTTGTAAACATTTTAGTTTGTCATAGCTGGGAGGAAGGAGCACTATTGGCATGTGTGGGTAGTGGCTACTGAAGCTAATAACCATCCTATAATGCACACTACAGCCACTCACAACACAGAATTACACAGCCCAAAATGTTCATAGTGCTCATGCTAAGAAACCTTAGTCTAAAATAACTAACTTAAAGTCACTTATATGTTTTATTAGAAAATGGAGTTTTCATATATTGTTTATGTAATGGTAATAAATATTATTTCACTCTAAGTATTAAATTGTTTTCTCTTATCTAAATATGAAATGTAAAATATATGATTATAAAAGCAGTAGCGGGGATGTCTACTGAAGTATGCAAGCAAACTTGTGTGCAAATTCCAACTCTGCTATGAAATGGCTACATAAAGTGAGAACTGCCACTAAATCTTCTGAATTCAAATTTTCTTATCTATATTTTGCAGATGATTAGACTAGTTGATCTGTATCCTTTCCAGGTCTAATGACCTAGAAATTGATATCAAAACAGTATGTGGTACAGAAATTATATGAGGACCTTGGTAAATAATTACTTAAATTTTAGGAATTGATGCACTCATTGCTACTTTTTCTTCTCCTTTAGATTGAAAATGTGAGATTAGAACAGTCATATGAAACTTTAATCTCCCTTCCATGACCAAAAATCATTGCATTTAATCTGAGATTGGAAAAATATTCCTTTGAAAACTCTTTGTACATTTATCTATCTGTATTTGTAAAGGATGTCTCTTACTCAGGACCAAAAGTTATAGGGGAAATTTTTGAAATGGACAGTTAAGATGGGCTTCACTGAACCAGAACTGAGTGGTGAATTTACTTCAGGCAAACCAAATATAGAAACAGACCAGGAAAGAGACTGTCACTGTGGAGAGTTTAATGCTACAGAGACTTCCAGTGCAGTGGCTACAGTTATGGCTTTGTAACTGGTCTTGAGTTCTGTGATATTCTGTCTCTTACTGTGTAACTTTACACATGATCACTTATCTAATTTCTGAGCCTCAATTTTCCTACCTACAAAACTGGAGAAATAGTATTTTCTTTTAGGGATCTGAGGTAATGTTTGTAAATAATACCCATAAAACCCATGTCCATAAGTGACAATAATTTGTAGCTACCATTAAAGAAAGCAAGAATAATGAAAATGGGATCTTATAATGTGCCAGCTACTCATTTTTCTTTGTCTTCATTTGATTCTTAAAACAACCCTGTGGAGCAGGTGGTATTTTACTGAGTCACAGAGAAGTTAAGTGCCTTTCCAAAAGCTTTATATGTGACAGAGGTAAATTTTGTACCTGAGTAATGTGGTTCCAGAGTCTGAGCCCTAATCTTACTCCATACTGGCATGAAAGCCAGAGGAAGATATTTTAGAGGTCAATTAAAACCGCTGTACATCCAGAGAATTATAAAAATCATATATCGAAACCTATGGCAAAAAGAGATGTCTTGAATGATCAAAGCTAATGAAAAATCTGGAGTATTAATAAGATGACTGAGATCTCATTCAAATTTTAATACGATCTAAAGTTATCATAAAAATATACTTAATTGGAAGCTACTGCAATAGAGTTAAGCTAAAGGAGAAAGAGTAAATAACCACAAAAGTTAAGCTTGCTGTCAGTCTGGAATTAGGTATACAGGACGAAGAAGTTTGGCCAGGAAAAACATCCTTTTCTCTGATTCTGCATGTTTAAAAATGTGTTCTTTTCTCAATAGCTTACTAGATGTTCACTTTGGAAAAGAAATCACTCTTTTCTGCAGAAGAAAAGAAAATTTCTAGCCAGACCAATTGTGGTGTTAGCAGTGGTCAAACTAAATCTGAAGTCCATGAAAATTACGTTTTTTTTGTTTTTTGTTTTTTCGTTTTTTAGTGAGATCAAGAAGAAAGTCAGGACAACTAGAGTCAGAAATAGCTGAAGCTATTGGGGCTCTCATGGATAATTCTCTCATAAAAAATGGTATTGGAGCTCTTGTTGTTTCTCAGCAGGTTAAGAAACCAACTAGTATCCATGAGGATGAAGGTTTGATCCCTGGTTTCACTTAGTGAGTTAAGGATCCTGCATGGTCGTGAGCTCTGGTACAGGCTGCAGACGAAGCTTGTATCCTGCATTACTATGGCTTCGGCATAGGCCAGCAGCTGCTACTCCAATTCAGCCCTGACCTGGGAACTTCCATATGCCACAGGTGTGGCCCTAAAAATAAAAGAATCAGGAATTCCCATTGTCCCGTCACGGCACATTGGAAATGAATCCAACTAGGAACCATGAGGTTGCGGGTTCAATCCCTGGACAAACTCAGTGGGTTAGGATCTGGCATTGCCGTGAGCTGTGGCATAGGTCAAAGAAGTGGCTCGGATCTGATGTTGCTATGGCTGTGGTGTAGGCCAGCAGCTATAGCTCTGATTAGACCCCTATCCTGGGAATCTCCATATGCTGTGGGTGTGGACCTAAAAAAAAGAAACCAAAAAAAGAAACAAAGAAAATGATATATTACTAAAGAAGGAAAAGGTGTAGTTGTCTGCTGCACAGTTAGAAAACAGTGAATTACTATTTAGGGACAATTTTCTTAAACTATAATAGATTTCACTTGTATTTACAGAGCACTCCATAGTTTGCAGAACACTGGTGTTCAGTATCTCAGAACTCTATTGCCTAACATTCTCACTGTGGAAAGAGTAAACTGCCTACTGAGTATAAAAGGGATGTGATCAAACTAATTTAAATAGGTGAAGGTCAGAAACCTAGAAGACCACTGTCCTAAAGGCCTCTGTGGGTACGGCTTAAGAATTGTAGACAATTTTGGTAATGTATGGTCAAAGTTTAAGGGAAGACTTTTTGGAATTGGGACCTTAGAGAAGACTTAAAATGGCCAGAGAAGAGACAAAATAGCTTGGGGCAGGAGGGATTAAATAGGGGCTTGTACTCAGAGGAAAGAAGAGGTCCTGAGTCATGTCTTGGCTTTTTTTAGTGCTGCCAAGTTTGCCAAACTAAATCTTCATGGAATTTGATGTGTAAGTTCTTTTGTTTAGCATTCACCTACACAGAACTGTTGGAAAAACAATGATGCTGTACTTGTAACAGCATAACCAATACACGTGAAAATAAATTATTGTATTTTGTGATTTCATCTGTTTCTATATATGTCTGTTTGTACTTCCACCTCGCTTCCAGGAAGAAATAATTCCCTGTTAAAAATACTATCTTATCTCGGACTGATTGAAAGTAAAACAAATATCATTCTTCAGATAGATTCATTAAGGAAATATACATATCTGGTGGCCAGATACATGGGTGGCAGACCAAAAATAGTTTGAATAAAGAATTAGAATAAGATGTACATATTTGTATTTTATTCCCCATCTTGTTTATGACTTTTAATTGAACATAAATTTTCAATTTGCCTAGACTATAGTGAGCTCATAGAATAAAGAATACTTCAGTTCTTGCTAAGACCGTAACAGTAATACTAATAGCTACATTCAAGTCTTTTCTAAGCAACAGCTTCAAAGTCTTCCTTCAAATCCTTGACCATTCAGTGTTGAAATTACAGTCAATCTCTTTGACATGGTCATAGAGGTCTCTTAAACTTCAGTGACCTAGAAATCCTGTCCTTCAATGTACAAGATAATTTGTATAAATTATTTTATTTCATAACTACAACAGTACTAATGATACATAATATTTTCAGTTACAGATAAGAAAATTGAAGTTCAGAAAGTAACTTAAAACTATGTGGTAGCATTAGGATTTGAAATCAAGCCTCTCGTAAACTTCATGATTTTTTTTCCCACTACTCCATGTTGTTTCCCCACAGAAATAAAATAAGGTCAGTATATACACATAAACATTTATTTTCAAACATTTACTGTTTCTCCTATTGTGTTACACATATTGGAAGACAGATGAATGAAAATAAATACATTTAAGCACAAAAATTTGTGGTTGGAAAAAGAAAACTATTTTTCTCTTTTATTTTGAAATACAATTAATAAATCTCTGAATTATTTCAAAATGTAATGTAGCAAGTAAGAAAGGTATAAGTGTTTGTGTGTGGGGGGGGGAGGTTGTACCTAGCTATGGAAACCAGAATTAAAGTGAACTTAGGATGCTTGTTGCTTGTTTCTAGAGTTAGAATGTCCCTATATTTGAGTGATCTGGCTTTTGTCAAATCCACAGAAGAGTGAGAAAGACACCCACATCAATTAAGTGAGGGAGGGTTTTGGAGCCTGAGTGGAGGCATTTTTTGTTCAGAGGAAAACATGCTAGTGGTGATGAGAGAATGGTTAGATACCAGAGGATTGATCAAATAAGTAAATAAATTAAAGATAATTAGGAGTCCCCTTGTGGTGCAAAAAGTTAAGGATCTGGCATTGTCACTGCAGAGGTTTGGGTCAATGTTGCGGTATGATTTCAGTCTCTTGCCCAGGAACTTCCACATGCTGCAGGTATAACCAGAAAAAAAAAATGTTAGCCAAGTTTTTTACTGTCCTGTGAATGGCCTTAGGAATATGCGATAGACTAAAACTAGATGGAACATTTTTGGTGGAAGGAAATTGGAAGCATTATATACATTACTCATGGTTTTCAATATGTGTAAACAAGCATCCACCCCAAAATACCACAACATTGCTTCTATAGTATTTCTGCTATGGTAGTCAGAAATGTGTGATGACACTTAATGAGTAATTCCCTTGTATAATCCACTCCCCAATTATGGGCAGGATCTGTGTATATGATTCCTAGTCTAATATGAGAGATGTCCTTATAAGAAGAAATTAGAAAGTCACTAAAAGTGAGCACATGTGCACAGAAGAAAGACTGTGAGAGGACACAGTGAAAAGGTGGCTATTGCAAGCTGAGGGGAGAGGCCTTAAGAGAAGACAAACCTGCTAACATCATGCTCTTAGAATTTTAGCTCCCAGAACTGTAAGAAAAACATTTCTGTTGTTTAGGCCTTTTGATCTTGGTATTTTCAAACCTAGGAAACTGATACACTTTTAAAAGAGGATCTAGAGATGAGAGACTCAAATCAACAACATCTAATTTCCTGATGGCCTTAAAAGGCCATATTGTGAAGACATCTGTATGGCAGTTAATGGCAGGTAACGCTAGGAATTTAAAGCTCATGACTATATCCACAGGGACATGAATTCAGCCAAATCCCAGTGCACTTGACAGGATACTGAACATCAAAAAAGATTGTATCCCTCCCTGACACCTTGATTTCAACCTAGTGAGACACTGAGTCATTAAGCTTTGTAGAAAACCATAATCCATGAAAACAGTGAAAAAATAAATGCATATTGTTTTAAGCCACTGTTTATGGTAACTTGTTATGCAGCAATAGAAAATTCACACAACTGCCAAGGACACACAACTTAAATTTAATAAAAACCCAAACTGAAGGATATTTTGCAAACTAACTCCCTATATTCCTCCAAAACATCAAGGCCATGAAAGTAAAAGAAAAACAAAAGGAAACTCCCAAGCTCAATGAACATAAACAGACGTGATAAATAAATGCAATATGAGCTTCCAAAGTGATATCTTTTACTGTGAGAAAACATTGTGACAACTGGTGAAATTTGATTGTGAACAGAGAATTCAATGATAGTAAAGCATTAATGTTAATTTCTTTATTTTGGTGATTACGTTTTGTTATTATTGGAGAATATTGGCTTTTCATATAAAGACAATACTAAAATAAGTGAGAGGATATCATATTGGAAACTTATTCTCTAATGCTTTGGAAGAAAATTATTTTTACTGGCAACTTTTCTGTAAATGTTAGGTTGTTTCCAAATTTAAAAGATACATATGTAAAATATTCATTTATTTTTGTCAAAATTATGTCAGTTTTGGAAATGAGAGGGAAATATGTGCTAAGACCTAATCTATATGAATTAAAATAAGATTAAGAATTCCAAAGAAATGGAGTTTCACTTCTAGTATGGCAGCATGCTAAGCTCAGCAAATCAACTTTTCAAAACAGTAAACCTAAATAATGATAATTATTTTAAAACAATTCAAAATCTCAAAATTCTTCTGAGTATACAGCCAATTAAAAAACTCTTTATTAAAAACGGTATACTAAAACTAAGAACAGTGACATTTTATAGCATTTGAACAACTCACACACTTTCTTTCCTTCCCAGCTCATTGTAATGGGAGTTATATTTCAGTAAGGTTCAGTTCAGAACATATAGCTCCCTCTCTTGCCATCTGTCAGTTGAGGTGAAGACATTTTCTATAGTTGGACAGAACTCAGCATTCTTTTCCTTGCAGCTGCATAAAAAAATACAGTGGAAAAAGGAATTCTAGGTGGAAAAAAGGAATCCTAACCTATGTACAGAGCTAGCTTGGAATTTTACTTCTACCAATGTAGAGCTAAGAGGGAAGAGAAATGACAGTTTTCTGCCCCTCCATGGAGGAACCAAGAAAAGAAATAGCTAAAAAGATCATGTTTGAAGTCAGAAAAAAAATCATGCATTTACCTCAAAATTATTTCTGCAAAGGAACAAATATTTAATTACATCAAACTGTGGAGCAATTTATTCTCCAAGGCATTGTTAAAAACAATAAGACAGTCAATAATTAGTTGAGCCCAAGTTCATTTAATGGAAGATTTAATATTGTTAGAATGACAATATTCCTCAAATTGATCTACAAATTCAGTAAGATGCCTGTCAAAATGACACCTTGCTTCTTTGCAGAAACCGAATACCTAATTATAAAATTTATATGCAAATGCAAAGATTCAAAATAGCTAAAACAATCTTGAAAAATGAGAACAAACTTGGAAAACTCACATTTCTAAATTTTAAAACCTATTTAAAACTGCAATAATAAAGAGTGTGGTAATGACATAAGGACAGTAATATAAATCAATGGAATAAAATTGAGAGTATAGAAATAAATCCTCACATACAATAAATTCAACAGGGGTGCTAAGATAGTTCAGCAGAGAAAAAAAATATTTTTTTAAACAGATAATACTGGACAACTAGATAGCCACATTTTAAGAATGAACTTGGAACCATACTTTTCTCCATATATAAAAATTGCTTAAAGTGAATAAAAGATCTAAATGTAAGTGATAAAATGATTTTAAAAAACTTAGAAGAAACCGTAGTTCCCCTCGTGGCTCTGTGGTTAGCGAATCCGACTAAGAATCATGAGGTTGCGGGTTCTATCCCTGGCCTTGCTCAGTGGGTTAAGGATCCGGCGTTGCAGTGAGCTGTGGTGTAGGTCGCAGAGGCGGCTCGGATCCTGCGTTGCTGTGGCTGTGGCGAAGGCTGGCAGCTACAGCTCCTGTTAGACCCCTAGCCTTGGAACCTCCATATGCCCCGGGTGCGGCCCTAGATAAGGCAAAAAAAAAAAAAAAAACTTAGAAGAAACCACAGGAAGAAATCTTCATGACCTTCGATTGGGAAAGTTTCACAGAAATGAAACCAAAAGCAAAAATATAAAATACACAGGAAATAATCAAATTTAAACTTTTGTGCTTCAAAAGAACAACATCAATTAATGATTAAGTCAAAAGATGATCCACAGAACAGTATAGAACATTGAGAAATCATATATATGTGATAAAAATTGTATTAGAGGAGTTCCCACTGTGGCACAGTGGGTAAAAAACCTGGTATTTCTGCAGCTGTGATATAGGTTGCAGTTGTGGGTCAGATTCAGTTCCTTGACTGGGAACACCCACATGCCACAGGTGCCACCAAAAAAATTGTATCTGGAATATATAAAACTTTCCAACTCATTAACAAAGAGACAACCTCATTAGAAATGAGCAAAAGAGGAGTTCTGTGCTTCAGCAGTTTAAGGATCTAGTTTTATCACTGTAGCATCTTGGGTCACTGGGGTGTTGTGTGAATAAAGTGCTGATATATGATGCAACATGAGTAAATGCTGAAAATATAATGCAAGTGAAAAAGCAAGTAACAAAGGACAACATACGCTATTATTTGATTAATATACAATATTTGCAATAGGATATTTTAGAGCCGAGACTAAAAATAGAGAACAGACAAGTGATTGCCTAAGGCTTGACAGATGAAATGGGGGAGGAGATAATAGGAGATAAGTGTATTTGGGGATGCTGAAAATATTCTAAAAGAAACTGTAGTGATAGCATAACTCTCGAATACATTTTAACACCCAAATGTATTTTAAAACTTTGAATAAAAATGAACCATACTTTAGGGAGGTGAATTAAATGTCATGTGAATTTTGTCTCAATTAAGTTGACCTACCATACTGAAATAACTAAGTTTTATTCTGAATTCTCTAAGATGTAAATATACAGTAAAACATTTTATTATTGACATCTTTAACAGTATAAAGTTGGCTTACAAAAATTGCAAAATATTGTTCTATATTAAATCTATTTATTACATTAAATATCTCTTCCAGTCTATGTATGAGCCATTTATAGCAACAGAAGTCTCTATTGTCAAAACGTTTATCAGTGTTACTTAGCATAAAAGTGTTGGATGTTATATTTAGAAATTATCTGTTTTTCCTTTTCACGTAATCTCTAAACAAAGAATATTTACCAAATGATTAATGGTCACTATTTTTTCAGGAAGGTTTTACTTCTCCTTCCAGAAGAAAGTCTTGGATAAAGGATGGTTTTGAAAATGATATATGGTTCTATAACATAGAGTGTCATCTATCAACATCAGGGAACATTGACCAGGCTTAATGTATCATTTGCCTTCTGTGGAGACTGAAAGTGACTTGAAATAAAGGCAAAAAAGAAATGACAGTGTTATAGCAATAAATTTGACCTACTGTACAATTCTGTGGATACTTAAATATCACATGGTTTGTAAAAGTACTCACATATATGTCCTAGTTCGCTTCATACTAAACTGATTTCCATTTCATAAGATGCAGTTTATATAAAGAATTTCTTAACTTCTAGAGTTACAAATACGTAACTTTCAGGTTTTGGATGTTGTCATTTAACACTTGGCAAAATGTCTATTTTATGCAAAAAGAGAACATTAGAAATACATTATGAGTAAATTAAGATATTCTTAATGTAAGTCCACACATAATGAAGCATATTATACAAAACAACCCTTAGAAATGACCTCTATATGATGTGGGCCATATTTAAATCAGCTGTAAAGAAAAGTCTGTAGTCGTAAAGGGAGGGATACAGTTAATAGCTACTAATACTACTGTCTCCATAGACTCATTTTTATTGAATTTGTGACCACTTTATAGGCATACTTTTGCAGATGGAGACTCACATTTAACTATTAATATCTCTGTAATATACTAATAATCTAAATATCCCCATCTATCTACTCAAAGTAAGCAAAGAAATAGAACAGAAGAAACCACAACAAAGAATAATTATAACAAGAATCTAATTATTTGGTTACAATGAGAACAAAGCGTATTAAAGAAGATTGATGAGGTATATAATTAAAGGAAAAACTGAAACTAGATAAAGCAGTTTAAATGGACTTTAGATAAGAGCAAAAGTGAAAAGAGAAGGAGATAATTTAACAATGATTATGTAAGGAATTATTTACTAAAACCAATTTGTCAGTTGACATTTGAAGTTTAAATGCTGATCTGCCAAAAAATTCTGATGACTTCTTAGGGCCATGATCTTGAAAGGGGAGGTCCCATTCATGTGAAAGTTATGATTAGTATCTACAAACCACATGGTGATCACATTTTACTTAGAATTCGTACCTCCTTATGAGTATACATTTCTTTCCTTCCTCTTTCCTTCCTTCTTTCTTGTTTCCTTCCACAAGTACTACTGACAAATCCCTATATTCCAGTCACTTTTCCAGAAACTAGGGAGACAGGTATGAGCAAAACAGAGAGAAGCCTCTGTCCTCATGAGGCTCATATCTTACAAATATACTACACCTAACACATCTTCCTCTAAAGTAGTCCACTTGGAAAAATAAATGTGTTTGGTCAAGCTTCTGTTTTTATTTGCTTTGTTGGTTTGTTCCCTTTATCTAATTCAGATCATCCATTTAACTTTTTTATTATCTTTAGTTTCTCATATCAACTACCTTGGGATTTGTGCTTTTCCTCCTCAATGAACACACTTGGTGTGGCCATAAAAATAACTTAGCCATCTGACTTTTCTCTTTAATGATTCTTCTTATAAACCTCCTCCATGAACATCTGGTGGTCCATGAGGATAAATCTGTGCTTATGAATTTCCTGTCTATTCTTAGTGCTTAGGTTAATTTATCAGATATGGGGCAAAGTAAAGAGTCATATAAAACATAAACATATAAAGAAAACTCCCACTGATATCACTGTAGAACAGCTAATTGTACATAATTAATTTAATATTATCTGGAAATTAAATTGAACTAGTAAAGTATTGTGATTCTGATTATATTACATTCAGTTATTAATGATATTTTATTTTTGGTGATCAATCAAAAAGCATTTATGGCTTAACTAGTGTGTCTTCACTTTCATTCTAGGCACTATGAGAAACACCAAGAAGAAGGCATGGTATCCGGCACAGAGTGGACATAAACTAAATATCTGTTTAATTAATAGTGTATAACTTATTGCTAGATTGCATGTGTTTGCCTTTATTGACTTCTTATTTAATCTATGTTGATGTATTTATACTAGAAGTCATATACTTACATGAAATACTCCGATGAGTAATTAAACTCCATCTCAGGAAATTCATCCAAATTTGCTTTTCTTCCACCCTCTTCCAATCGTTCCATATACCAGCTATTAAATTACTTTTGTAAGCATATGTGATAGTTAATTTTATGCATCACGTTGGCTTGGTAAAACATTATTCTGGATGTTTCTGTGAAGGTAGTTTTTATATGAGATTAATATTTAAATGGGTATATTTTGAGCAAAGAAAATTCTCTCCATAATGTGGGTAAGCCTTGCCCAATCAGTCAAAGACATTAATAGCACAGAAAATGACCTCCCAGGGAGAAGAACTTACAGCAGTAAATCTCTTTTGGACTGAAACTACAAATCTTCCTTGTCTCCAGGGCCTACTGGCTTACCCTGCAGGTTTTGAACTTGCTAGGCTTATATAAGTGCATGAGCCAATTCCTTAAAATATACACATAGACACACACACAGACATACACACAAACATGCCTGGTTTGTTCTATTTTTATAGAGAACTCTGAGTAATACAGCATCTTCGCCTTTTTATTTAACCTCGTTTGAGTTTGCAGACACTCAAGATATGTCAGTGATCCAGTATCATTGAAGAATACTACATTTTAGTCATTATTCCTCAATTCCACAGATATTAGTGACTAACTGAATTTTTAACTTTCTTTTTTTTTCTTTTTTTGTTTAATTTGCCTCCTAGGTGTAAGGAGTGAAGTAAGATAATATAGTCTGTAATTAAAGTTTGTTTTGAGATAATGGACAGAAATTGTGTGCGTCAGTTTGTAAGAGACTTTCCCGTGAAGTTTAAGGCAGAGGTTGATGAGGGAGAAGTCAAAAACTATTTCAAGCTGGAGAAACAATTTAAAAAAGGGAAAGAGAGAATTTAAATACATGGAAATGGTATGATGGCCTTCAAGTGAGACAGGATATCTATCTCAAGGAAAAAAGTTTCCATGGATTTGTTGAATTAAAACAACTATATTTGTTATGAACAACAGGAAATAATATTTATTAATTAAAAAGTAAATATGGGAGAGATTGGATTAAGATGGTGGAATAGAAGGACTGGAGCTCAACTTCTCTCCCGAAAAACAGCAAAACTACAACCAAATGCCGAGCAGCCTTCAACCAAATGGACTCTAAACTTCAAAAAAAGATATTCTACTTCAGAAGACAAAGAGGAGACCACATCAAGAGGTAGGAGGGGCGATTATGCGATAGAAGCAACCCCATTCCTCCTGGGTGGGAAGCCCCACAGACTGGAAAGTAACTGCAGCACAGAGACTCAGCTACAGGACTGAGAGTTCTGAGCCCCATGTCAAAACCCCACGCCTGGGGATTGGACACAGGGAGAAAGAGCCCCCGGAACATCTGGCATTGAAGGCCAGCGGGGCTTGTGTGCAGGAGCTCCACAGGACTGGGGGAAACAGAGACCCCATTCTTGAAAGGCGCACACAGAATTTCACGTGCACTGGGTCCCAGGGCAAAGCAGTCTCCATAGGAATCCGGG